>SKCR01007809.1:0-335948 GCA_019454045.1 Zanthoxylum bungeanum
ATAAATTAGACTTTTCATTAATTTATAAAACATATTTTAATAAATTTTTGGTTTGACCCGGTTCACCTATACATGTCTCCGCCACTGAATCCAAGGACAATTATGATGTTTTGCTCAAAATACAAGTCAAAGTTATGGCTGAAGTTGGCGAATGCTCTGCTTCTAAAACCTCTCAAGAAATCTCGGCAAAGCTTGGTACTTCTCCTCCTTTTATTTCTAAAAGTTCATTTTTTGTTTTCTCGGAAACTATATGAAAGAAAACGATTCAATATTTCCTCTCCTCTCTCTTTTCTTTCGCCTTTCTTCCCAACCAAACAGTTTGCTAATGGTTCCTTAGTGCTACATGAAATGCACTTCAAGAATGTCACAATTTATTTATTTATTTAATTCTCAGAAATGTACATAATTATAGTTGCACGCTGAACAAAATTAGAGCCATTATTAAGTTTGGGACATTTAACATCAACCCAAAATGCAAATTCTGACTTGTCATAGAAATTCTGATAAGCAGGTCAATTTAATTTTATGATTTCTTTATATCCATTGAGACAAGCTCAAATGAGATGGCATTACTCTAGTTTTATTCGTACTCTGTGAATAATGAAGGCTGGAATAACCCATAATAACGAGCCGGCTGAATTAATTCAAAGCACATTCTGGTAGCAAAGATGCAAATGAAGGATTAGGTTAATTTCCTCATGTTTTTAGAGTGTATATCATATGGCAATTAATTTTTATTGTGCATCTATTTTATCATCAATGGAAGATTCACATCTTATTCTCAAGAGTGATCCTGAGTTGCTTTAAATTTTATAAACTCTTGTTCGAGTTCTTAAAATACAGTCTCTATCGATAAATATTTTAAAATATATATCATATTATGTTGGGTCCACCTCATGTTAGGGGCCAAGTCACAGAAATTTATGAGTTATACATTTATTATAAGCTAATAGACTTCGGATGATATTATTCATGTAATTTTGCTATTAATTCACGGGACTTTTCAAATTGGCGTGAGGTCAGTAAAGAAGATATAGGCTGGCAGTAAACGAAAATTAATATACAGTGCGAGAGTTTTGAGTTTTGGGGCTAAAGGTTTTAAAATTTTAGCTTGAGGATCGGATGGTGAAATCTACTCCGTTTTCTTCCATATTCGGAGGGTAAGTTCCCAACATCGTGCTCTACATTCTCATTGGTGTTGATTTCAATTTTAACCTCTCTTTTATTGATATTTGAGATACCCACGTATAAATGCATACTGTTATTGAGAGCAAAGATTGTTGATGTTATGAGCATCTAATTTTATGTAGAGAAGATCTTGTGTTGTAATCCCATTAATTGTTAGTGGAATTTATATTGGACTACGGTCCCGTGATTTTTCCAAATTTGAGTTTTTCTTGTAAAAATTTCGGTGTCTCATTTTTTGTGGTTGCTTGTGTTTATTTATTGCCTTAATTGTGATAGTTTAGTTTCCGATAATTTATTTTGTGGCATACACTTCGTTTTAATAACACAAAGAGGGAAATAGTTATTTCCGCATTATTATTGTAGTGAGTTCCTTTTCCCAACAAGTGGTATCAGAGCTTTCGGGTTGTGTGTAATTTGATTACTTTGTGGATTGAGATGGAGGAGCCTTCTACTTGCATGATTAAATTGAAGTCATAGAATTATGGAATTTGGAAGTCTAGGATGGAGGATTTGCTCTACATGAAAGACTTACATGAACCCATTGAAGGTGATGATGTTAAACCCAAAATTTGAATGATAGAAAATGAGCTCAATTAAACCATAAGCCATATGGACTATTAGGTCATGGATTGATTAGAGTGTGTACCACCATGTAGCAAAAGAGACTAAGGCCTATGTTCTTTGGAAGAATTGGAAACAATTTATGAGTAGCCAACCACACAGGACAAAACTAATTTGATGAAAAAGCTTGTGAACTTGAAATACAAGGAAAGGCACAACATAACTGAACACACTAGTGAATTTCAGGACACTGTTGATCAGTTGACTACGATGAAGATCACACTAAATGATGAGTTGCAAGCATTATAATTGCTTAGTTCTTTACATGACAATTGGGAAACATTAGTGGTGTCAGTGAATAATTCGATGCCGAATAGGAAGCTAACCTTAGATATGATTATAAAGAGGCTTCAGAATGAAGAATCTTGATGTGTGTCCCTCTGAATTAGATGAACTTGTTTCAGAATAGCAAAATAGGCGGGGGAGAAGCCAAAATATAAATTCTTTTTATCAGCACTATGAAAATTACAGAGGAAGATCTAAGTCCCAAAGGAGAAGTGTCAAGTGTTTTTATTGTAACAAAATGAGTCATATAAAAAGGGAGTGTAGAGTATGGAAAAGAGAACAGACGAAGGAAAAATGTGATAAACTGAAAAATGACAAAGAAGACATTGCAACAGCTATACTTGATGGTGAATGGGTATCGTTTATGATGAAAGCTCTATAAATCTCACTTGTCATACTAGTGATTGGGTTGTTGACTCATGTGTTTCATTTCATATTATTATACATGGTGATTTCTTCATATCGTATACTAGTGGTGATGGCTATGTTAGGATGGGAAATGAGGGTGCATCCAAGATTGTCAGCAGAGAGATATTTGCTTGGAAACCATGTTGGACAATTATGACCCATAGCGTCACTATTTGTACAGATCATGGTGTTGTTGTACAAATTAACTATGTGACAAAAGAGATTGCACTCTTATCATTTGTGATTAGATCACCTAGATGTATAAATGATGAGAGGTCCCTATAATTTGTTCCTGGACGGAGAATGATATGAGACAGTATCAGTCCACGTAGGATAAATCATTAAATATCCCTAGTCAGAGTATTATCGAGATTGGACATCGATAAATACGTAAAAGACTAGTATTGCACTTGTGCACGTTATGAGGGCATAACAGGCATAGTTCTCATATATTTAAGTATTGGATACTTATGCAAGTGTAGTAGGAGGTTGTGTTTCACCGATGGTACGGGAAACAGCTTCGCTCTGGATAGACCCCATCGGAATCCCATTGGTAGTATGACTGTGTGTCTATGGGAGTCCGAAATCAGGGTAGGTGTATTTGGTCTTAACCTGAGACTTGCACCGCTAATACTTACGACAATCAATATACTTTGGTTGAGGTCGTCCAGGGCTTTAACCGGTTCTGTGTACGCCAATACTGGGTATGTTGAGAATCGTAGAGTATTGGGTGTGATGTCAAGACGGAAGTATCACTCCAGTCATAGTGGAGATGATGTCACGTAGGATACGGTATTAGTGCTCTTAAGTGCTGCGCGGCCATCGGGATATTATGACTAGGTCATGTATATCCGATTATAGAGACTAGTTACCAGACATCCGACATGTGCTTCGTACGGGGCAGACACAACTCCAGCCCCAGGCCTAGCACGTGACCATCCGATACTAGATCGATATGCACTATACGATGTATACTACGCCTGATACAGATCCTTCATTCCTGTAAGGATATTTCCGGAGAATTGGGTAGGCATGGTGCTTTGCTAGAAGCCAACCTTGTCTTGTGAATCGGTAAAACGTAGTACTTGGTACTTACGTGTTCGGATAGTCCGACGACCGTATTTACTGCCAACATATCCGGGGATCTCATGGGTCGCTTCCCAATGATTCACCGATGATGTATGACTCGCACTTTAATTAATCTGGGATTAATTCGATGAGAGAGAAAATTAATCTGGGATTAATTACGGAGATATTTTATCTGGGATAAAATATCGTCTAAAGAGAGAGAACGCGATTAATTTGGAATTAATCGGATAAAATGAATTTAATAGTTAAATTTGATTTTTCTATTTAATTTATTCGAATGGGCTAAAATTAATATATCGATATATTAATATGAATTGGATTTCATTACGAAATTAAAGTCGGACTTTAATGCGAACGAACGAATTAATTTAGAATTAATTCGTAAACGACGTTCGTAATATATTTGCGAGGCATCGATATTTAATTAAATTAGATTTAATTATTTAACGACGGAAGTTCGTTTAATCGGGAACGGACCGCGCGAGCAAATTTCGTAGAGATATTTGAATTTTGAATTCAAATATGTGGGGCCCATGTGTGGTAGGTGTACCTACCACCCAACTACCTTGTTTTGCTTTTTGAAAAACCATTTACCCACACCTACCAAGTTTAGGGTAAAAGTGAAATGGTTTTACCAAAGGTGAATAACAAAAAGGGCTAACTCATTTATTATTCATTAGATATTTTTTTGAAAAACCCTAGACAACTCTCTATCTCTTTTTCTTCCATCTCTCTTTCTCTCTCTCAAATGCACGCCCAAGGGGCTGCCATGGACTGCCTGAAAATGGCGTGAATGGGGGAGGATATTTGAGGTGCTAGCACACTCCTAGGAGACATACGAAGGTGTTAGGGAAACCCACCCACGAGCCGGGAATCGTTAGACGAAGCTTGGAGCTTCATTTCTCAGCTCAAAATCTGAAAACAGTGAGCAGTGGACTGCACTGCATTGGCGCCACTTTGAAGAAGGAAAATCATTTTGTTCTTCATCAAATCGTCTCAACCGATCGATGTGAGTATTCCGCTACCTCCTTTGATGTATTCACACTTGTTTTTCATGCTTGTTATGATCTTGTGACCTAAATAGAAACCAACAATGGTATCAGAGCCTAGGTTCAAGCATGAAACTTTTAGGGCTTAAAATTGGGTAAACTTGTTTTGAGCATGATTTGATTAAATTGGATGTTTGAGTATGCTTATAAGATGTTTAATTAAGTATTGATTGGATCAATTTAATGAAATAATGATTGGATTAATTTTTCCCCAAATATTCATGTTTGCCGAATGTAGAAGCATTATGGAAATCTTGGAATTTTTATTTTGATTCATTGGATGAAGTTGTAATGATGTTGGATAATGTTAATTTAAGATTGAATTGGATTTAATTTTGAATTGAACAAAAATCCCTAATTTCCTTACCTTGGCTGAATGTGGATGCCCTTTAATGTCTTGGTATTTTTGATTTTTGATAATTGGATTTGTTGGAAATCATTCAGGATGATGATTTAATGTTAATTTGGATTTGATTGGATTGAATTCTGATTTGGACAAAAATGCATCCCTTGGCCGAGACTTTGAGCATGGTGAATGGGTTTGATTTTTCATTAATGTGTTGGACATGTGATGATGTGATGAACATGATTAATTGGACTAATTTGATGTTTTGGAAATATTGATTTGATAATTAATCATGATATACACTTTAGGTAATTAAATGTGAAATTGGAATTTGGTAATTTAATTAATTAGGCCTTAAAATTGGATTTGGGCTTTTAAAGTTGTAATTGGGCTTATTGGGCTTTGTTGTACAAAGTTGGGTTTAGGCAAATTGGATTGGATCCAATTGGGCCCAAAACCACTTCCATAAAGCCCAAATGCAACTTAATGAACCTTTAAAGTTTAATTGGGCATAATGGGCCGAAATTGATTTCTTGGCTTATGGGGTTACTCCTTGATTGGGCTTTGGTTGCCAAAGCCCATGCCTTAAGGAAATTAATTGAAAGCCCATTGGACTTGAATTAAATTGACGTTGGACGTTAATCGGGCTTTGAGACCAGTAACGATTAAATTTGGAATTTAAGTCGTAAAAGGTTTATTAATAAAGTGTAATATTTAATTTGGAATTAAAATAGTTAATTAGTATTAAATACATATTAAATTGGATTTAATGTTGTAGTTTAATTTAATTCGAGAATGCGTACTTTGAGTACTTATTCGCAAAAACGAGTTTGACTCGCGCAAAATCAAATCGTTGTTTGAACATTGGATGATCACTAATTATCAGATTAATTAATTTGATTAGATTGATTGATAACATGCTTGTGTGAATACATGGTTGTGATGAATGAATAATGTATATCGGATGGATATTAGTCGGGTGGGGGCAATTTTGGAAATTGTTGTAATAAATTCGATTTATTAAATTGGACCTGCGTGTCCAGCCTTATCACCTCTATTCTCTTTGTATTCTCTTCTCACCTATTCCCCTCAATGTAAATGAGGTTTCTTTAGTAGTGTAGTGTAACGGGTAGAAGTAATACAAGTGCTAGTTTGAGAGAGAAAGTGAGAGATTTGATCTAGGATCAATGTGTTAAGTATCCATCCGCATATCATTATTATTTATTTTCATATGCGCTTTATTATGTGTTTAGAATGCATGTTTAAGGGTGTATGATGATGAGACCTAAACAAAGATAATAAATTGGTAGCCAATTTGCACGCGAAAAACCCTCATCAAATATCATGCGTTTTTCCTTCCATTGAGTGATTCTTACTCAAGATCCGAGACTGGCATTGGGTTGTTGGCCAAAGTCAAGCCCTTTGTCCGTCGAAGATGTGTTTGAATCACGAGAGTTTTGTTCTATATTGGTGTCTTGTCCAAGTTGTGGTTTGTTGGCCAAAGTCAAGACCACTTCTTGTCCATCGACATTGATTACGAAGCTTTCCATGGTCAATGGGTCGCGCTTGACTGGGATCACTAGGTTTGTTGTGCCAAAGCCAAGGCTTAGTTGATTCAGAGGAAAAAGGTTAGGTAATACATTGGATGTATTGGCATATATAAGATATATGTTTAGGATTTGGATATCCGCTACTGGATCTAGGAATTGGATTAGATCCAATTGATCTTAGAGATCTACCTAGTTAATTATCATACAATTTGTTGGCCAAAGTCAAGATTGTGTGATATTTAACGGGATCCTAGCCCACTAGGAAACACGGTTTCCCGAGTACTCGACAGAGGGTTAGAGGCTCGCCGAAAAATAGTGGGAGGCAAGAATTGAATTTGCAATATTCGTTTAATTACTTGCCATACGCGCTCATTCAAATTATTCGTCATATAAATTAAATGTTAGTTGGACTAATATTTAAATTGTTGTTTTAATAAGCAGTTGGACTGTATTATAGTTGATTATATAATTGGATTATAGTAATCAATATATTTGAATTAATTAATTTCAATTTACAGTTGATTTTATAATTGGATTATAGTAATCAATGTAATTGAGGTTAATTGATTTAAATTATATTTGATTGTATAGTTGGACTATAATAATCAATATAATACATAGTACCACAAATCGTTGATTAAATAGTTGGACTATTAGAATCAAGATGAATGAAAGATTAGTGTTTAAAACATAATCCTAGGTGAAAATGTATTTAAACGACTATATTTTAAATTGGGAATAATTTCAGGATGGTCCTGGAAATAAATAATAAGTTACTTTATTTGATAAAATAACCTATTATGCCTAAGCCAAGAATTAAGCAAATAGTAGAGCATAATCTTTGGAAGATTTATGTGATGATAACTTAAGTGCTTAATTCGATATACTTGTCATAAATCTATGTTTAGATTTAAGAAGTATTAAAATTGCAATAAATAACTCTTGGAGGGTTAAAGACTATTCTCGAGGAGATAAAGTCAAACTTTGCAATTAGGTAAGTGGCGCAAGGCGCACCATACTTCAATATTCTAGAAACCCAAGGCTTGGCCAAAGGCTTCTGAAATATTTGAAAGGGCAAAGGCAAAATCATTATGATCTTCTGGGAAGATAAATGACATATCCTAAAGTGACTGCCGTTTGGATATGGCAGACACGAAGGAATTAAAGAAAGGGCAAGGCTCTGACTTTAAGAATGTTTGTCAATATTATGTCTATTACTAGTATTAAAATTGGATTTTAAAATACTTAGTATGGTACATAAATTATATGGATTGATGTTCAGAATCTGCTGTGAGCAGGATACTGACTTCAAGCTGAGATTAATCTGCGAATCGGAAACAGGACGAAAGTCGCTGTTTCGACCGTAGAATCCTAAGTTTAGGAACTACCTTTTGGGTATATACTTAAATTAGGAACTGTTATAATGTAACTAGTTTGACTAGAAACATTATCTTTATATCAGTGTTTAATCCGTTGCGGATAGACCTTTATATTCTAGAACACTAAAGTGTTTCATTATATAAAGAATGATATTAAGATAAACACATTAGATGTGAGTAACAGAATTTATATTTTGAATATAAATAATATCTCAAATATAAAACATGACAAATAAATAGCTCAAACTGATTTGATCAGTTAGAAACTAATTGTGGCATTGTTGTCTGGGACACAATCAAACAAGACTCGTATATCCACACTTTCGAAGAGTGGGTACTAGGACTATTTGATTCTATTCAAATAAAGTCTACGAATCTAGTTTATTGGCAAAGTGCCTAAAACACTATTTACTTGGTAAAAGTGCTAGTGCCACCGATCTGTTAGCCCTATTCATAGTGAAGTAAGTGGGCCCATATCTAGCAATGCTAGATGTGAATATGAATATTTCGTGACCTTAACGGATGTGGCATCACGTTATGGTTATGTGTTTCTTTTGAAGAACACAAATCGATAACTTTTAGAGTTTCGACACGAAGTAGACAAACAGATCGTCTAAAGTATTAAACCGTCGCGGTAAGACCGTAATGGAAAATACTTAAGCAGTAAGTTTCAAACATACGTGAAAGAGTATAGTATTCTTTCAATGAGGACTCCTCCCGAGACATGTCAGTTTGACTGTGTGTCCGTACGGAGAAACCGAATTTTGTTGGACATGATAAGGTAATCATGAGTCGCTCTGAGCTACCATTTCCTTCAACGGATATGCATTAACAGTGCAAGAACTTATTTTGAATAAGGTTCCATAATAATCTGTTTGACAGATATCATATTAGATATGAACGGGAAAGAAACCGAGTTTCTCATTCCTGATGATTTGGGTATGCTAGGCATATGTTTGGATGATACCAAACTAAAACCCAAATAGGATAAGTGCCAATTGTAGGTCATCCTAGGGATACCATAAGTATAGTACTTATACATCTCACGAGAGAACAATGTTATTGTTGCTCACCATGCGGTTTTCCTAAGAGGAATACCGATATGCAGTGGTAAGTGGGAGGATGGTATAACTCGATGAAAATCGGAGTAATACTGTTCAAGGCACGAAGTCTTAATGGAACACAATAGTTCATCAAGGATGAAACTATTACCATTAATCTTCGAATACACAAGAACCGCGTAGATCGGAGAGAATCAGAAAACAACCTGGGGTATGGGTTTCTGATCTCACCTCATAAAGATGTCAATCTTGTTGAGGTAGACCAACCGACTACGTTTGAGGAAGTGATACAAGGTATCGACTCCCTTTTATGGCAAAGTGCCATGAGTCCGAAATGGATTCCATGTATACCAACTATGTTTAGACACTAGTTGATGTACCGTAAGGCATTGTGCCTATTGGTACTTAAAGGTCTTCAAGGAAGACATACATGGATGGCAACATACCAACGTATAAAGCTAGGCTTTTAGCGAAAAGGTATCGTTATCAATATTGTGTTGATTACGGTTCAACCTTTTACCTGTTGCCACGGTAAATCCATTTGGATAATGCTTGCTGAAATTGTACATTTATGAAATGTGTCAGTTAAAGATCAAAATCGCTTTCCTTAAACGGAAACCTTTTGGAGGATGTTTACAACATCCTGACGATTTTGTCGTACCTAAACCAGCAAACTAGGTTTGCGGGTTATTCGATCCATGTTTGGATTGAAGCAAGCATAAGGTTCTTGGAGCTGACATTTTGATGTAATCATAATTGTTTATAATTTAATTCAAAACGAAAATAATTCTTGTGTATATAAGGAGGTTAGTGGGAGCGCACTGATAATGAATGTCAAGTATAAAATAATGATAATATATGTCATTTCTTGAAATTATATTCCCATAAAACAATCGGCGAAAGCTTGGCTTTCGAGATAATTCTCCGTAGAATTCTTAGGAGTAACAACCTTTATTCTAGGAATAAAGATCTATTGGGATAGATTTAAAGTTGTTAACACTCTCTGAGAAATTGTACATTTAAAATGTACGTGACCTGGTGTCTCATACGCTTTGAGCATGGGAGTCACAATCAGACCAATCCGAGTGATAGTCACTGGATTGAAGTTAAGAACATCCGTTAGTATCTTAGAGAACTAAGGATGCTGTCTTAGTCTATGGAGATGGAGAACTTGAAGTGACTGGGATCACTGTAGCAAGTTTCCAAACCGATAAAGACGACTATAAGTCGCAAACGGTACTATAAAGTTTGAATACCGGAACAGTGAGCTGGAAATCTTCCAAGCAAGATACTGTTACCATATAAACAACAAATACGGATTATTGCTGCAGCTGAGGCAGCAATAGAAGCCATTTGGGTCGATAATAAATCTAATTAGATTAGATATAGTTCTGTTAGCGGCTGAGCTAGGCGTCAGCACAGGCTAAAGAATTAATGGTCTCATCAACGATCCAGATATATACTTCGATATTCATCTGATTCGTTCGGATCATACATCATGGCGATGTGATGATCGTATAAATCATCAGACGATAATCATGTAAATCCGCTGACGAAAACCTTTTCTCAGCAATTTGAGCCAACCGTACATAGTTCGGGTGTTAGGCACTCGAGTGACTGGCTATAGGCCAAGTGGGAGATTGTTGGACAATTATGACCCATAGCGTCACTATTTGTACAGATCATGGTGTTGTTGTACAAATTAACTATGTGACAAAGGAGATTGCTCTCTTATCATTTGTGATTAGATCACCTTAGATGTATAAATGATGAGAGGTCCCTATGATTTTTCCTGGACGGAGAATGATATGAGACAGTATCAGTCCACGTAGGATAAATCATTAAATATCCCTAGTCAGAGTATTATCGAGATTGGACATCGATAATACGTAAAAGACTAGTATTGCACTTGTGCGCGTTGTGAGGGCACAACGGCATAGTTCTCATATATTTAAGTATCGGATACTTATGCAAGTGTAGTAGGAGGTTGTGTTTCACCGATGGTACGGGAAAAAACTTCGCTTTGGATAGACCCCCTCGGAATCCCATTGGTAGTATGACTGTGTGTCTATGGGAGTCCGAAATCAGGGTAGGTGTATTTGGTCTTAACCTGAGATTTACACCGCTAATACTTACGACAATCAATATACTTTAGTTGAGGTCGTCCAGGGCTTTAACCGGTTCTGTGTACGCCAATACTGGGTATATTGAGAATCGTTGAGTATTGGGTGTGATGTCAAGACGGAAGTATCACTCCAGTCATATTGGAGATGATGTCACGTAGGATACGGTATTAGTGCTCTTAAGTGCTGCGCGGCCATCGGGATATTATGACTAGGTCATGTATATCCGATTATAGAGACTAGTTACCAGACATCCGACATGTGCTTCGTACGGGGCAGACACAACTCCAGCCCCAGGCCTAGCACGTGACCATCCGATACTAGATCGATATGCACTATACGATGTATACTACGCCTGATACAGATCCTTCATTCCTGTAAGGATATTTCCGGAGAATTGGGTAGGCATGGTGCTTTGCTAGAAGCCAACCTTGTCTTGTGAATCGGTAAAACGTAGTACTTGGTACTTACGTGTTCGGATAGTCCGACGACCGTATTTACTGCCAACATATCCGGGGATCTCATGGGTCGCTTCCCAATGATTCACCGATGATGTATGACTCGCACTTTAATTAATCTGGGATTAATTCGATGAGAGAGAAAATTAATCTGGGATTAATTACGGAGATATTTTATCTGGGATAAAATATCGTCTAAAGAGAGAGAACGCGATTAATTTGGAATTAATCGGTAAAATAAATTTAATAGTTAAATTTGATTTTTCTATTTAATTTATTCGAATGGGCTAAAATTAATATATCGAATATATTAATTGAATTGGATTTCATTACGAAATTAAAGTCGGACTTTAATGCGAACGAACGAATTAATTTAGAATTAATTCGTAAACGACGTTCGTAATATATTTGCGAGGCATCGATATTTAATTAAATTAGATTTAATTATTTAACGACGGAAGTTCGTTTAATCGGATTAAACGGAACCGAGCCGCGGCAAATGTTCGTAGAGATATTTGAATTTTGAATTCAAATATGTGGGGCCCATGTGTGGTAGGTGTACCTACCACCCAACTACCTTGTTTTGCTTTTTGAAAAACCATTTACCCACACCTACCAAGTTTAGGGTAAAAGTGAAATGGTTTTACCAAAGGTGAATAACAAAAAGGGCTAAACCTCATTTATTATTCATTAGATGAATTTTTGAAAAACCCTAGACAACTCTCTATCTCTTTTTCTCCATCTCTCTTTCTCTCTCTCAAATGCACGCCCAAGGGGCTGCCATGGACTGCCTGAAATGGGCGTGAATGGGGAGGGATATTTGATGTGCTAGCACACTCCTAGGAGACATACGAAGGTGTTAGGGAAACCCACCCACGAGCCGGGAATCGTTAGACGAAGCTTGGAGCTTCAAATCTCAGCTCAAAATCTGAAAACAGTGAGTGAGCAGTGGACTGCACTGCATTGGCGCCACTTTGGAAGGAAGGAAAATCATTTTGTTCTTCATCAAATCGTCTCAACCGATCGATGTGAGTATTCCGCTACCTCCTTTGATGTATTCACACTTTTTTTCATGCTTGTTATGATCTTGTCTTGGACCTAAATAGAAACCAACAATGGCATCAAGAGCCTAGGTTCAAGCATGAAACTTTTAGGGCTTAAAATTGGGTAAACTTTTTTGAGCATGATTTGATTAAATTGGATGTTTGAGTATGCTTATAACATGTTTAATTAAGATTGATTGGATCAATTTAATGAAATAAGATTGGATAATTTTCCCCAAATATTCATGTTGGCCGAATGTAGAAGCATTATGGAAATCTTGGAATTTTTATTTTGATTCATTGGATGAGTTGTAATGATGTTGGATATGTTAATTTAAGATTGAATTGGATTTAATTTTGAATTGAACAAAATCCCTAATTTCCTTACCTTGGCCGAATGTGGATGCCCTTTAATGTCTTGGTATTTTTGATTTTTGATAATTGGATTGTTGGAAATCATTCGGGATGATGATTTAATGTTAATTTGGATTTGATTGGATTGAATTCGGATTTGGACAAAAATGCATCCCTTGGCCGAGACTTTGAGCATGGTGAATGGGTTTGATTTTTCATTAATGTGTTGGACATGTGATGATGATGTTGAACATGATTAATTGGACTAATTTGATGTTTTGGAATATTGATTTGGATGATTAATCATGATATACACTTTAGGTTAATTAAATTTGAAATTTGGATTTTATAATTTAATTAATTGGGCCTTAAAATTGGATTTGGGCTTTTAAAGTTGTAAATGGGCTTATTGGCTTTGTTGTACAAAGTTGGGTTTAGGCAAATTGGATTGGATCCAATTGGGCCCAAAACCACTTCCATAAAGCCCAAATGCAACTTAATGAACCTTTAAAGTTTAATTGGGCCTAATGGGCCAAAATTGATTTCTTGGCTTATGGGGTTACTCCTTGATTGGGCTTTGGTTGCCAAAGCCCATGCCTTAAAGAAATTAATTGAAAGCCCATTGGACTTGAATTAAACTGACGTTGGACGTTAATCGGGCTTTGAGACCCGTAACGATTAAATTTGGAATTTAAGTCGTAAAAGGTTTATTAATAAAGTGTAATATTTAATTTGGAATTAAAATAGTGAATTAGTATTAAATACATATTAAATTGGATTTAATGTTGTAGTTTAATTTAATTCGAGAATTCGTACTTTGAGTACTTATTCGCAAAAACGAGTTTGACTCGCGCAAAATCAAATCGTTGTTTGAACATTGGATGATCACTAATTATCAGATTAATTAATTTGATTAGATTGATTGATAACATGCTTGTGTGAATACATGGTTGTGATGAATGAATAATGTATATCGGATGGATATTAGTCGGGTGGGGGCAATTTTGGAAATTGTTGTAATAAATTCGATTTATTAAATTGGACCTGCGTGTCCAGCCTTATCACCTCTATTCTCTTTGTATTCTCTTCTCACCTATTCCCCTCAATGTAAATGAGGTTTCTTTAGTAGTGTAGTGTAACGGGTAGAAGTAATACAAGTGCTAGTTTGAGAGAGAAAGTGAGAGATTTGATCTAGGATCAATGTGTTAAGTATCCATCCGCATATCATTATTATTTATTTTCATATGCGCTTTATTATGTGTTTAGAATGATGTTTAAGGGTGTATGATGATGAGACCTAAACAAAGATAATAAATTGGTAGCCAATTTGCACGCGAAAAACCCTCATCAAATATCATGCGTTTTTCCTTCCATTGAGTGATTCTTACTCAAGATCCGAGACTGGCATTGGGTTGTTGGCCAAAGTCAAGCCCTTTGTCCGTCGAAGATGTGTTTGAATCACGAGAGTTTTGTTCTATATTGGTGTCTTGTCCAAGTTGTGGTTTGTTGGCCAAAGTCAAGACCACTTCTTGTCCATCGACATTGATTACGAAGCTTTCCATGGTCAATGGGTCGCGCTTGACTGGGATCACTAGGTTTGTTGTGCCAAAGCCAAGGCTTAGTTGATTCAGAGGAAAAAGGTTAGGTAATACATTGGATGTATTGGCATATATAAGATATATGTTTAGGATTTGGATATCCGCCTACTGGATCTAGGAATTGGATTAGATCCAATTGATCTTAGAGATCTACCTAGTTAATTATCATACAATTTGTTGGCCAAAGTCAAGATTGTGTGATATTTAACGGGATCCTAGCCCACTAGGAAACACGGTTTCCCGAGTACTCGACAGAGGGTTAGAGGCTCGCCGAAAAATAGTGGGAGGCAAGAATTGAATTTGCAATATTCGTTTAATTACTTGCCATACGCGCTCATTCAAATTATTCGTCATATAAATTAAATGTTAGTTGGACTAATATTTAAATTGTTGTTTTAATAAGCAGTTGGACTGTATTATAGTTGATTATATAATTGGATTATAGTAATCAATATATTTGAATTAATTAATTTCAATTTACAGTTGATTTTATAATTGGATTATAGTAATCAATGTAATTGAGGTTAATTGATTTAAATTATATTTGATTGTATAGTTGGACTATAATAATCAATATAATACATAGTACCACAAATCGTTGATTAAATAGTTGGACTATTAGAATCAAGATGAATGAAAGATTAGTGTTTAAAACATAATCCTAGGTGAAAATGTATTTAAACGACTATATTTTAAATTGGGAATAATTTCAGGATGGTCCTGGAAATAAATAATAAGTTACTTTATTTGATAAAATAACCTATTATGCCTAAGCCAAGAATTAAGCAAATAGTAGAGCATAATCTTTGGAAGATTTATGTGATGATAACTTAAGTGCTTAATTCGATATACTTGTCATAAATCTATGATTAGATTTAAGAAGTATTAAAATTGCAATAAATAACTCTTGGAGGGTTAAAGACTATTCTCGAGGAGATAAAGTCAAACTTTGCAATTAGGTAAGTGGCGCAAGGCGCACCATACTTCAATATTCTAGAAACCCAAGGCTTGGCCAAAGGCTTCTGAAATATTTGAAAGGGCAAAGGCAAAATCATTATGATCTTCTGGGAAGATAAATGACATATCCTAAAGTGACTGCCGTTTGGATATGGCAGACACGAAGGAATTAAAGAAAGGGCAAGGCTCTGACTTTAAGAATGTTTGTCAATATTATGTCTATTACTAGTATTAAAATTGGATTTTAAAATACTTAGTATGGTACATAAATTATATGGATTGATGTTCAGAATCTGCTGTGAGCAGGATACTGACTTCAAGCTGAGATTAATCTGCGAATCGGAAACAGGACGAAAGTCGCTGTTTCGACCGTAGAATCCTAAGTTTAGGAACTACCTTTTGGGTATATACTTAAATTAGGAACTGTTATAATGTAACTAGTTTGACTAGAAACATTATCTTTATATCAGTGTTTAATCCGTTGCGGATAGACCTTTATATTCTAGAACACTAAAGTGTTTCATTATATAAAGAATGATATTAAGATAAACACATTAGATGTGAGTAACAGAATTTATATTTTGAATATAAATAATATCTCAAATATAAAAATGACAAATAAATAGCTCAAACTGATTTGATCAGTTAGAGAAACTTATTGTGGCATTGTTGTCTGGGACACAATCAAACAAGACTCGTATATCCACACTTTCGAAGAGTGGGTACTAGGACTAATTTGATTCTATTCAAATAAAGTCTACGAATCTAGTTTATTGGGCAAAGTGCCTAAAACACTATTTACTTGGTAAAAGTGCTAGTGCCACCGATCTGTTAGCCCTATTCATAGTGAAGTAAGTGGGCCCATATCTAGCAATGCTAGATGTGAATATGAATATTTCGTGACCTTAACGGATGTGGCATCACGTTATGGTTATGTGTTTCTTTTGAAGAACACAAATCGATAACTTTTAGAGTTTCGACACGAAGTAGACAAACAGATCGTCTAAAGTATTAAACCGTCGCGGTAAGACCGTAATGGAAAATACTTAAGCAGTAAGTTTCAAACATACGTGAAAGAGTATAGTATTCTTTCAATGAGGACTCCTCCCGAGACATGTCAGTTTGACTGTGTGTCCGTACGGAGAAACCGAATTTTGTTGGACATGATAAGGTTAATCATGAGTCGCTCTGAGCTACCATTTCCTTCAACGGATATGCATTAACAGTGCAAGAACTTATTTTGAATAAGGTTCCATAATAATCTGTTTGACAGATATCATATTAGATATGAACGGGAAAGAAACCGGGTTTCTCATTCCTGATGATTTGGGTATGCTAGGCATATGTTTGGATGATACCAAACTAAAACCCAAATAGGATAAGTGCCAATTGTAGGTCATCCTAGGGAACCATAAGTATAGTACTTATACATCTCACGAGAGAACAATGTTATTGTTGCTCACCATGCGGTTTTCCTAAAGGAATACCGATATGCAGTGGTAAGTGGGAGGATGGTATAACTCGATGAAAATCGAGAAAATGTTCAGTAATACTGTTCAAGGCACCGAATCTTAATGGAACACAATAGTTCATCAAGGATGAAACTATTACCATTAATCTTCGAATACACAAGAACCGCGTAGATCGGAGAGAATCAGAAAACAACCTGGGGTATGGGTTTCTGATCTCACCTCATAAAGATGTCAATCTTGTTGAGGTAGACCAACCGACTACGTTTGAGGAAGTGATACAAGGTATCGACTCCCTTTTATGGCAAAGTGCCATGAGTCAGAATGGATTCCATGTATACCAACTATGTTTAGACACTAGTTGATGTACCGTAGGCATTGTGCCTATTGGTACTTAAAGTCTTCAAGGAAGACATACATGGATGGCAACATACCAACGTACAAAGCTAGGCTTTTAGCGAAAAGGTATCGTTATCAACATTGTGTTGATTACGGTTCAACCTTTTACCTGTTGCCACGGTAAATCCATTTGGATAATGCTTGCTGAAATTGTACATTTATGAAATGTGTCAGTTAAAGATCAAAATCGCTTTCCTTAAACGGAAACCTTTTGGAGGATGTTTATAACATCCTGACGATTTTGTCGTACCTAAACCAGCAAACTAGGTTTGCGGGTTGTTCGATCCATGTTTGGATTGTAGCAAGCATAAGGTTCTTGGAGCTGACGTTTTGATGTAATCGTAATGGTTTATGATTTAATTCAAAACGAAAATAATTCTTGTGTATATAAGGAGGTTAGTGGGAGCGCACTGACAATGAATGTCCTGTATAAAATAATGATAATATATGTCATTTCTTGGAAATGATATTCCCATAAAACAATCGGCGAAAGCTTGGCTTTCGAGATAATTCTCCGTAGAATTCTTAGGAGTAACAACCTTTATTCTAGGAATAAAGATCTATTGGGATATATTTAAAGTTGTTAACACTCTCTGAGAAATTGTACATTTAAAATGTACGTGACCTGGTGTCTCATACGCTTTGAGCGTATGGAGTCAAAATCAGACCAATCCGAGTGATAGTCACTGGATTGAAGTTAAGAACATCCGTTAGTATCTTAGATAACTAATGATGCTGTCTTAGTCTATGGAGATGGAGAACTTGAAGTGACTGGGATCGCTGTAGCAAGTTTCCAAACCGATAAAGACGACTATAAGTCGCAAACGGTACTATAAAGTTTGAATACCGGAACAGTGAGCTGGAAATCTTCCAAGCAAGATACTGTTACCATATAAACAACAAATACGGATTATTGCTGCAGCTGAGGCAGCAATAGAAGCCATTTGGGTCGATAATAAATCTAATTAGATTAGATATAGTTCTGTTAGCGGCTGAGCTAGGCGTCAGCACAGGCTAAAGAATTAATGGTCTCATCAACGATCCAGATATATACTTCGATATTCATCTGATTCGTTCGGATCATACATCATGGCGATGTGATGATCGTATAAATCGCATCAGACGATAATCATGTAAATCCGCTGACGAAAACCTTTTCTCAGCAATTTGAGCAACCGTACATAGTTTGGGTGTTAGGCACTCGAGTGACTGGCTATAGGCCAAGTGGGAGATTGTTGGACAATTATGACCCATAGCGTCACTATTTGTACAGATCATGGTGTTGTTGTACAAATTAACTATGTGACAAAGGAGATTGCTCTCTTATCATTTGTGATTAGATCACCTAGATATATAAATGATGAGAGGTCCCTATGATTTGTTCCTGGACGGAGAATGATATGAGACAGTATCAGTCCACGTAGGATAAATCATTAAATATCCCTAGTCAGAGTATTATCGAGATTGGACATCGATAATACGTAAAAGACTAGTATTGCACTTGTGCACGTTGTGAGGGCACAACGGCATAGTTCTCATATATTTAAGTATTGGATACTTATGCAAGTGTAGTAGGAGGTTGTGTTTCACCGATGGTACGGGAAACAGCTTCGCTCTGGATATAGACCCCCTCGGAATCCCATTGGTAGTATGACTGTGTGTCTATGGGAGTCCGAAATCAGGGTAGGTGTATTTGGTCTTAACCTGAGACTTGCACCGCTAATACTTACGACAATCAATATACTTTGGTTGAGGTCGTCCAGGGCTTTAACCGGTTCTGTGTACGCCAATACTGGGTATATTGAGAATCGTAGAGTATTGGGTGTGATGTCAAGACGGAAGTATCACTCCAGTCATAGTGGAGATGATGTCACGTAGGATACGGTATTAGTGCTCTTAAGTGCTGCGCGGCCATCGGGATATTATGACTAGGTCATGTATATCCGATTATAGAGACTAGTTACCAGACATCCGACATGTGCTTCGTACGGGGCAGACACAACTCCAGCCCCAGGCCTAGCACGTGACCATCCGATACTAGATCGATATGCACTATACGATGTATACTACGCCTGATACAGATCCTTCATTCCTGTAAGGATATTTCCGGAGAATTGGGTAGGCATGGTGCTTTGCTAGAAGCCAACCTTGTCTTGTGAATCGGTAAAACGTAGTACTTGGTACTTACGTGTTCGGATAGTCCGACGACCGTATTTACTGCCAACATATCCGGGGATCTCATGGGTCGCTTCCCAATGATTCACCGATGATGTATGACTCGCACTTTAATTAATCTGGGATTAATTCGATGAGAGAGAAAATTAATCTGGGATTAATTACAGAGATATTTTATCTAGGATAAAATATCGTCTAAAGAGAGAGAGAGCGCGATTAATTTGGAATTAATCGGTAAAATAAATTTAATAGTTAAATTTGATTTTTCTATTTAATTTATTCGAATGGGCTAAAATTAATATATCGAATATATTAATATGAATTGGATTTCATTACGAAATTAAAGTCGGACTTTAATGCGAACGAACGAATTAATTTAGAATTAATTCGTAAACGACGTTCGTATATATTTGCGAGGCATCGATATTTAATTAAATTAGATTTAATTATTTAACGACGGAAGTTCGTTTAATCGGATTAAACGGAACCGAGCCGCGGCAAATGTTCGTAGAGATATTTGAATTTTGAATTCAAATATGTGGGGCCCATGTGTGGTAGGTGTACCTACCACCCAACTACCTTGTTTTGCTTTTTGAAAAAACCATTTACCCACACCTACCAAGTTTAGGGTAAAAGTGAAATGGTTTTACCAAAAGGTGAATAACAAAAAGGGCTAACTCATTTATTATTCATTAGATGAATTTTTGAAAAACCCTAGACAACTCTCTCTCTCTTTTTCTTCCATCTCTCTTTCTCCCTCTCAAATGCATGCCCAAGGGGCTGCCATGGACTGCCTGAAAATGGCGTGAATGAGGGAGGATATTTGAGGGTTTTGTGGCAAGATCCAAGTGCTAGCACACTCCTAGGAGACATACGAAGGTGTTAGGGAAACCCACCCACGAGCCGGGAATCGTTAGACGAAGCTTGGAGCTTCATTTCTCAGCTCAAAATCTGAAAACAGTGAGCAGTGGACTGCACTGCATTGGCGCCACTTTGAAGAAGAAAATCATTTTGTTCTTCATCAAATCGTCTCAACCGATCGATGTGAGTATTCCGCTACCTCCTTTGATGTATTCACACTTGTTTTTCATGCTTGTTATGATCTTGGGACCTAAATAGAAACCAACAAACCAGTGTTGGCTCTAACTTGTTTACCAAGATGTCAGACATGCCAGACACGCCTAATTTGATCTCCAAGGGAAGCTTAATGAATGATGGTTTTCTAACCAATTTGTGAAGGAAAATGGAAGCTCACCAAGGCTCCATTGTAGTAGTTAGGGAAAGAAAATTAACACTCTCTATGTGATAGAAGCTAAAAAACAATATGAATATAGCTGCAAAGGATGGTGATATTGAGCTTTGGCATAAAAGGCTTAGCCAAATTGGTGAGAAATGGCTTCAAACATTTGCAAGAAAGAATCTTCTACCTAGTTCGGCAAGAATGTCTCTCAAGACTTGTGTTCATTGCTTAGTTGGAAAGACACATAGAGCAGCTTTTAGAAGCTTTTCACCATCTAGGAAATCACAAATCCTTGATTTAATTGACACTGATGTATGGATGATGCAAAATAAATCAATATAGTGCATTTTATTTTGTAACATTTATTGATGATTGTTCTAGAAAAGTGTGGGGTTTAGGTTTGAAATCTAAAGACCAAGTGTTTGATATGTTCAAGTTTCTCCAATCTAAAGTTGAGAGAGAGACATGAATGAAGTTGAAATGTGTATGGGCAGATAATTATGGTGAGTACATATGACTATTTGAGTAATATTACAGAGTTAATGGAATTAGACTTGAGAAGACTGTACCAAAAACTCCACAACAGAATCATGTAGTAGAAAGGATGAATAGAACCATTGAAGAAAGAATCAGATGTATGCTTTTTGATGCCAAGCTTCCTAAATCCTTTTGGGCAGAGGCTATGCAGACTGTAGTTGATTTGATTAACCTTTCTCCTTCAGCTCCTTTAGATGCTAATGTTCCTGATAGAGTTTGGAGAGGGAAAAATGTTTCTTATAAACACTTGAGAGTGTTTAGTTTCAGAGCATATGTACGCATTCCCAAGGATGAAAGATCGAAGCTTGATGATAAAACTAAAGAGTGTATCTTCTTAGGCTATGGACATGAAGAATTTTGGTATAGGTTATAGGATCCAGTGGAAAAGAAACTTATCAGAAGCATATATGTTCTATTTCTTGAGGTGATTCAAGTTCCAGATGAAAGAAGACTCAAAGATCGATAACTTTGATGTTCATAAGAATTTCGAATTCTGAAGTTTTCAAGACCTAAATGGATGAAAAATCCAAAGTGTGTTATGTGTAATTATTAAAGTCATTATAAAAAAAATGGAAAATGACAATTTACAATTGTCAAACTTCCACCAAACATGCTTGCATGTTTGGTGGAGGATTTTGTGCCATGTTTGGTGTCATGTTTGGTGGATAAATTTGTGGAGAAATTGGTGGAAGCCTTTATATTTGCCTATAAATAGCTTACCAAATTTTATGTAAAACTCATACTTTCTTCTGGGGATTTTCTCTGGAATACTAATAAGAGAGTATCTTGTGTGTTTATTTAAGTTTTCGTGTATTTAATTTTTAATTTAGTAATAAAATTTTATTTGTTTTACTTAAAGCATGAGTATGTAACTTCTTTCTGCTGGGGTGAAAGGTAAAACTTTTATTATAATAATTTAGATTAATCTCCATTATTTATAATATATAAATTATCTTAAAATTTGACTTAATTGGATACCGCATTTATGATCGATTGGACTTAATTTAATTTGACTTAATCCTCACTTAATTGGATACCGCCTTTATTATCGGTTGGATTAAATTAAATTTGACTTAATTAATACCGCCTAATGGGTCGGTTGGTAATTCATGTAAATTTATATATTATAATAAGGGAAATTTCTAAATTTGAATTAATAAAAGTGGATCTCCTAACCTCAGCATTTTATTTTATGTGTTTAAATTTTTAAACTTCAAATTTGTTTTATAATGTTTTGTTTATTTATGTCTGTAGTAGTCATAGATATATGTCGTAACTAAATACAATATCCAGGGTTGTGATGAATTCCAATATCAATGGTTTTATAAGTTGATTTTTCTTGTGTCTTGTGTGATGTTTTGGTTTATTTGTTGAGTCTTAAAATTAATGCTTCTTGTTAATTGGCCACTAATAAGATTGATTTGGTAAACTTAAAATGAACTTGACGAAGGGATTTTAGGTTTCAGCCTTAGACTCAATAGTTCACGATCTCACATTCACCTTAGAGATTTCCTTCCAGGATAGACATATACATGTCGGGCGTGGGTAGCCATAATTGGAACTTAATCTTAATGAATTCAGAGTTTCTTAATTAACATAGACATATAGTTAATTGGGTTACTTTGGGTGTTTGCATCTGACCATCGACAGAAGCTTTTGCATATCTTCGTGTTCCTGGTTAATAAACCGACATATTACACAAACATAAGATAATCACTTTATCTTTAGAAGAATATTGGAAGGATTCACAATCCTAAATAGTTTCATAATATTGATTTCTTTTAATTTACTTTTGCATTGTTTTATTTACTAGTTTCTAGATAAAATCACCAACAAAACAAAAATCAATCTTTTAGATACTTGTAGAAATTTAACTTCATAAATTAATAGCATAGATATTAAGTCCTCGTGGGATCGATATATTTTATACTACTTGAACGATACGTGCGCTTGCGTAACATTAGTGATTTCATACCAATCATCATCTGATCACTGTGTTTTTATGAAAAATTTTGGTTAAAATGATTTTATTATTCTTTTGCTTTATGTGGATGATATGTTGATTGTTAGCCAGGATATTAGTAAGATTGATAATCTGAAGAGAGAGCTTAGCAAGTCTTTTGCTATGAAAGACTTAGGGCTGGTAAAACAAATTCTTCGCATGAAGATCTCTCGTGATAGAAAAGTCGGGAAGTTATGGTTATCTCAAGAAGCATATGTTGAAAGGGTTCTTGAAAGATTTAACATGGATAAGTCAAAATTTGTTTGTTCTCCGCTTGTAATTCATTTCAAACTTAGTTCACAGCAATGTCCTACAACTAAGGAAAAGAAGCAGTGGATGAAAGGAGTTTGACCAGCGTAATCACACATGTATAACGCAAGCGCACGTATCGTTCAAGTAGTATAAAAAGTATCGATCCCACGAGGACTTAAAACCTTTTGTTATCAATTTATGAAGTTAAATGTTTACAAGTATCTAATGGATTGATTGTTTGATTGGGTGGTGACTTTAAAATTAAAACAAGTAAATAAATTACTTGAAAGTAGATTAAAGAAAATTCAAATTTATAAAACTATCCAGGGTTGTGAATCCTTCCAATATCTTTTTTAAAAGATGAAGTGGTTATTTTACGTTTGTATAATATATTGGTTTATTAACTTGGAACATGAAATTATGTAAAATCCTCTTCCGATGGTCAAATACAAATACCCAGTATAACCCAATTAATCATATTCATATGTTAACCAAGTTATCTGAATTCATTAAGATTAAGTTCCAATTATGATTACCCCCACCCGACAGGTATATTCATATCCTGTAAGGAAATCTATTAAAGGGTTATCTATCCTCAAGGAAGATCATGGGCTATTGAGTCTAAGGTTTTTAACCTAAAATCTCTTTTCCAAGTTCATTTTAAGTTTACCAGTTTAATTTTATTAATGGCCAGTTAATAAAAAGCATTAGGATTAAGGCTCAATAAATAAACCTTTATATTACCCAAACTGTAATTTAACCCCTTATAAACTGGTGATATTGGATTTCATCACAACCCCAGATAACTGGCTTAGTTACGACACCTATTTACGGGTAGTAAAAACTTAAATAAAAGGAAAGACATAAAGTAAATGCTGGAAATTAAATTACTGGAAAGTAAATGCTGGAAATTAAATTATTGGAAAGTAAATTACTGGAAAGTAAATGCTGAAAGTAAATAACGTAAAAGTACAATAAAGAAAATACTGAGGTAAAATGATCCACTTTTATTACTACTATTTTAGTTATCTCCCTTAATATAATATATTAACTTTGCGTGATAATTACCAACCAGCCATATAGGCGGTATTCTGATTAAGTCAAATTAATAATTAATTACCAACCGACCAACCAGACAGTATCCATGCTTAGTCAGGTTAAAACCATTTTATAATTAATTACCAACCGACCAATATGGCGGTATCATCGTTAAATCAGATTTTAAATAGTTATTATATTATAATTAGAGGAGATTAATCTAAATAGCAATAATAAAAGCTTTACCTTTTACCCCAGCAAGGGAGAGTTACCTCCTCATTGCTTGAAAAGTAAAAACTGAAAAAGTAAAGAAAGAAAAATACTGTGCGTAAAAGTAAATTGCGGAAAGTAAAAACTGAAAAGTAAAGAAAAGAAAGTGCGAAAGCGGAAATTAATTACTGAAAGCTGTAAATAAACAAACAAGGTACAATCTTCTTAGTTATTCTTAAGGAATTTCAAAGAAGAAAGTATGAATTTACAAATGAAATGACTTGGTATTTATAGGCAAAATTTTGCCTCCACAAAATCCATTATTAAATGCTCCACCAAATCCATTATTAATTGCTCCACTAATTGCTCCACCAAATCCATTATTAATTACTCCAGTAATTGTTCCACCAAATCATCCACTAATTGCTATCATGTTTGGTGGAAGTTTGACTATTTTTATTTTTTATTTATCTATTTATTTTTTTGCTTTGAAAATGACTTTAATAATTACGCATAACACACTTCTGGATGTTTCATCAATTTCGGTCATGAAATATTCAGAATTCGAAATTATTTTTTTCTTCAAAGTTGTAGATCTTTGAGTCTTCTTTAATCTGGAACTTGAATCGGCTCAATCCGATATCGGAGTAAAACGTAATGCCCAAAATATGACAATTGCGCAAAATTGGAATTTCCGTAACTATACTTCGTTAGAACGCCCTTTCAAGTTTCCAATCTCCAAAATTAATATGTCAAGTCTTATTTTTGCCCTTATTTGACCCAAATTTCATCCTAAATGATTCCATTGAGTCCCAATATTATTTTATCTGCAAAATAAAATAAAACACATCAAAACGTTCATCAAACCCGAGAAACTAAACAAAATATTAAGTAAAAGGGGCGATAAATATTGATATATTTTCCGCTCATCACACCCCCAAACCTAACATTTTACTAGTCCTCGAGCAAAACAACAAAATAAAATACAAGAAATAATTAAAATTAAACTAAACCACTTTCGTAGGGATCACAGTTGCATTTAGCATATGCAACAAGTCTTTAAACCCCTAGGTGTCCCTAGTGGACGAGTTGTAGTCTCGTGAGGGCTTACAGCAAAAATACCCACAAACATCTGATAAAAGTAAAAAGATAGTAAAACTAATGCACACAAAAGCAAAAAGACAAGAGAAAAGAGAATAAAGAAGTTAGTGACTAAACATGTGAAACTTCTTATCCAAGTTAATAATTGTTTTCTTTCATTCTAAATTACTGAATAAATGAATTCTCCGATTGTTTTTTACCATTCTTCATATACACAGCTAACAAAATATTAATCAACATATTTTGCCCATAATAGTCACAAGTGTAGTTGAGAAGAAATTAATATTTTTGTCCTAAAGTTATATAAGAATTCACACATTTTTTAAAGCAATGAAATAATTTTTCTGATTGTTTCTGATTTTTTCTTGATTTTTGAATTTTTTTTACTCCATCGCTTTTTGAGATGCTTTCTCCAATTAAACCAGAGCACTGAATAATACAAACTTTTCAATTACATCTCATGTCCGTATGTTACCATGCATATTGATAATATCTGTCAACTGAGCATAAGAAGATCCATTTTAGTTAGTTTTATGGAGAATTCACAAATAAAATAATTCAAAAGGAAATAAACAAAAATTAACTTGTTTTGAAATAGGTTGAGATACATCTTAGGAGTGGAAATTCCTTACTCGGCTATGTCTTACACCAATTTCACCTGATTAATGAAATTAAAAACACAAAAAAAAAAACAAAATATTTTTTGATTTTTGTAAAAATTTTTAATTTTTTCGAAAATTTTTGACTAAAAATAACACAATAAAAACAAGATACTAATTAATTATTCCCCTCCCCCAAACCTAAATGAGACATTGTCCCCAATGTCTTAAACAGTAGAAGAAGAATTTAGAAAACCGTACCTGTTTAGCTGAAATTCTACATCTAAATGAAAAGTTAAAGGTTAAGATCCAGATTTATCCGATGCCTCTTACCACGATCATTATTGGACCAGTTTATCTTGGAAACAATGGGGTCAATTTGAGGTTCAAAGGCTAAGATTTTGTCAATTAAATCTGGGGCAGTTCTGGCAGTAAAGATGAGTTCTTTTACAGGCTTTGACACGAACCATTTCTCCGGGCATCATCAAGAAACACACAAAGAAAATCATAAAATCCATCAACATTGTACAGTCCAAGCGGTTTCTGGTGTATGTTCAAGTTTGCCAAAGATAGTACTGTAAAAATTTACACAATAAAAACAAGATACTAATTAACTATTCCCCTCCCCCAAACCTAAATGAGACATTGTCCCCAATGTCTTAAACAGTAGAAGAAGAATTTAGAAAACCGTACCTGGTTAGCTGAAATTCTACATCTAAATGAAAAGTTAAGGGTTAAGATCCAGATTTATCCGATGCCTCTTACCACGATCATTATTGGACCAGTTTATCTTGGAAACAATGGGGTCAATTTGAGGTTCAAAGGCTAAGATTTTGTCAATTAAATCTGGGGCAGTTCTGGCAGTAAAGAGGAGTTCTTTTACAGGCTTTGACACGAACCCATTTCTCCGGGCATCATCAAGAAACACACAAAGAAAATCATAAAATCCATCAACATTGTACAGTCCAAGCGGTTTCTGGTGTATGTTCAAGTTTGCCCAAGATAGTACTGTAAAAATTTACACAATAAAAATAAGATACTAATTAACTATTCCCCTCCCCCAAACCTAAATGAGACATTGTCCCCAATGTCTTAAACAGTAGAAGAAGAATTTAGAAAACCGTACCTGGTTAGCTGAAATTCTACATCTAAATGAAAAGTTAAAGGTTAAGATCCAGATTTATCCGATGCCTCTTACCACGATCATTATTGGACCAGTTTATCTTGGAAACAATGGGGTCAATTTGAGGTTCAAAGGCTAAGATTTTGTCAATTAAATCTGGGGCAGTTCTGGCAGTAAAGAGGAGTTCTTTTACAGGCTTTGACACGAACCCATTTCTCTGGGCATCATCAAGAAACACACAAAGAAAATCATAAAATCCATCAACATTGTACAGTCCAAGCGGTTTCTGGTGTATGTTAAGTTTGCCCAAGATAGTACTGTAAAAATTTCCTACATCGTGCCCAAGCCTCATGGCAAAGCAATAAAAGCATCAGCATGGTTAATCATCTCTACCAGTCGTTCAGACATACCTGGCACGATTAGTTCCTCGTCGTTTGATGATCCAATGAGATTCACCTCTGCCAAGGGTTTTGGGATGATTCCTAAGACTTGACTGCCTCCATCATGTACAGCCTTTGAAACTATCCCCATTAGTCCAAGATTGCCACCGCCATATACTAAGTGCATATTCCTTGCAGCAATGACTCGACCCAATTCCTGTGCCGCTGTTACGTATTCTGGTTTAACACCAACACTGGTACCGCAAAACACACAGATGTTTTCAACCCGTCTTCTTGAAGTAGCTTACATTTTTATCTGGATGCCTTCAAAGGTGCAATGATGAGTTGAATTTATAGAACCTGAAAGAGGTGAGTAATAATAGCACAAATATCTTCCAAAGGATGATTAGTAGTAAAATAGTAAATCGTGAAATGTCAAAAAGTAGCCTGGATCCTGTCGGAGAAAATAACAAAACAAATCACAATTATTAAGAAAAGACAAAGAGATATAATATTTACAATAAATGTTACGGCTTGAATGACGTCTATGCGTCAGGGACAAGCTTCTCATCCAATTTTCTTATAAATTGGCAAACATGGTCTTTTAGAGTCAGATTCCCGAGACTTAACTGTTGTATTTCTTTACGGAATTTTGCATATAACATGCGAATTTCATGATACACATATCCACTAGGATGTTTCTCAAGAGTTTTAGATATGTTATCCAAAGACTCCTTACTCAAGCCATCCCTAATGAAATTAATCTTATCTTCACGGTTATCAGATACCATTCCTAAAGATCGATAACGGGTATCACAAAACATACGAGCACATTTATAACAAACACACATTCTTTTGGCTCTTCTGTTTTTAGCATATGTGCTTCTTCCTAAACCAGACAGATGTGAAATAAAAGAGTCAGGGGACTCACCTGCCAATCGGACCCGTGCTTCAATAATCCAACGAATGTCAGTAGGCATACCTTTGATCATCAGTAGTCTCATCCGTTCCAAGCGAGCTTTGTAAACTTTCATAAGAGATTTTTGAGGGAGAAAAGGAAATTGCTTGTGAAGATTTGCGAGAGCATCTTCCATCTTGAAATGACTTAACCTGCAAAACCTAAACACACAAAAATTAAAAGACACCAAATCACAATATATACACAAATTGCATGGGTTGCCTCCCAGCTAGTGCTAAGTTTAATGTCGTCAGCTAGACATGATTTCCCGAACGTTAGTCTGGATCTGAAAGTGTGACACTTTCTTTTTGTCGCTCAAATGATTCTCCCCAGTAGTGCTTGACACGCTGGTTGTTAACCTTAAATGTGTTGTTGGACTTGGGGTTGTACAATTCAACAGCTCCATATGGTAAAACCTGAGTAATCTCAAATGGGCCTGACCACCTTGATTTCAGCTTTCTGCTGCCCTGGTTTCAATTATCTGCGCACTATTTTTCGGTCATGCCATTTCTTGCTCTTCTCTTTGTATAATTTGGCATGTTCATAAGCTTGTATGCGAAATTCCTCCAACTCATTGAGTTGGTGAAGTTTTTTCTCTCCTGCAGCTTGTGGATCAAGATTAAACTTCTTCAGTGCCCAGTACGCCTTGTGTTCAAGCTCAACTGGTAGATGGCATTCTTTCCCAAACACCATTTGATATGGGGACATACCAATGGGTGTCTTGTAAGCTGTTCGGTAGGCCCATAATGCGTCATCCAATTTTTCAGACCAGTCATTCCTTGTTGATCCAACGGTTCTCTCCAAGATTCTTTTGATCTCCCTGTTTGATACTTCAACTTTGCCCGTTTGACTGTGGATGGAAAGCTGTGTTAACTTTATGAGTAATTCCGTATTTGGATAGGAGTGCATCGAAATATCTGTTGCAGAAATGTGTGCCACCATCGTTGATAATCGCCCGAGGTGTTCCGAAGCGAGTGAAAATATTCTTTTTAAGGAACATGATCACCACTTTTGAATCATTGGACGACAGTGCAATCGCTTCAACCCATTTGGAGAAGTAGTCGACTGCAACCGGTATGTATAGATTTCTGAATGATGGAACAAAGGGTCCCATAAAATCAATCCCACATACATCAAATATCTCCATTTCCAGAATATTTTACAATAGTCCTTCATTTCTCCTTGAAATATTTCCCGTTCTCTGGCACCTGTCACATTGAAGAGCAAATAGAAAATCATCTTTAAAAAGAGTGGGCCAAAACAAACATGATTGTAGGACTTTGGCTACAGTTTTATTCCCGCTGAAGTGTCCGCCATATGGTGATGAATGACAGTGTTGCAAGACACTGTTGACCTCCTCCTGTGGAACACACCGTCTCAATAATTGATCAGCACAATGTTTGAACAGGTACGGCTCATCCCAGACATAGTGCTTGACTTTTTTGAAGAACTTCTTTCGTTACTGAGTTGTCCTTCCAACGGCCATTTTCCTGACACTATGTAGTTTACATAGTCAGCATACCAAGGGACATCGTGCTGTTTCATGGAAAATAATTGTTCATCTGGAAAAGTTTCTTTAATTATCAGTTCTTTGCCAACTGTTTCTCCATTCTCGAGCCTCGATAAATGATCTGCCACTTGGTTTTCTGTCCATTTCCTGTCTCTGATCTCCACATCGAATTCTTGCGGAAGAAATATCCAACAGATCAATCTGGGCTTGGCATCTTTCTTCGCGATCAGATACTTGATTGATGTATGATATGTGTAGACCACCATCTTGGGACCTAACAGATAAGATCAGAATTTGTCAAAAGCAAACACAACTGCAAGCAACTCCTTTTTAGTGGTTGTGTAGTTGAGTTGAGCTTCATTCAGAGTTCTGCTGGAGTAGTAAACGACATGGAAAATCTTTGCTTTGCGTTATCCCAAAACTGCACCTTTAGCAAAATCACTAGCATCGCACATCACCTCAAATGGAAGGGTCCAGTCCGGTGCTACTATGATTGGGGCAGAGACCAGCTTCTGTTTTAGGATCTCAAAGGCTTCCTGGCATTCTTTGGTGAAGTTGAAAGGCACATCTTTCTCTAGAAGATTGCAAAGAGGTTTTGCAATTTTTGAGAAGTCTTTGATAAATCTCCTGTAAAAGCCAGCATGTCCGAGAAAACTCTGAATCCCTTTGACAGATGTGGGTGGAGGTAGTTTTTCAATTGTCTCGATTTTTGCTTTGTCTACCTCAATTCCCTTTTGTGAGATCTGATGTCCCAGAACGATGCCTTCTTGTACCATGAAATGGCATTTTTCCCAGTTGAGTACCAGGTTGTTATCTATGCATCTTTGTAACACCTGTTCCAAATTTTACAAGCAGTGGTCGAAAGAATCTCCAAACACAGAGAAGTCATCCATAAAAACCTCCATACTCTGTTCCAGCATATCTGAGAAGATGGCCATTATGCAACGTTGGAATGTGGCAGGAGCATTACATAGTTCAAATGGCATTCTGCGGAAAGCAAAAGTACCATACGAACATGTAAATGTGGTTTTCTCTGATCTTCTAGGGCGATGGCAATCTGATTGTACCCCGAGTATCCGTCCAGAAAGTAATAGTACTCATGTCCCGCAAGTCTGTCTAGCATCTAATCAATGAATGGCATCGGAAAATGGTCTTTCCTCGTTGCTTTGTGCAGTTTCCGGTAGTCCATGCAGTTGGGTTTCTATTAAGTCCCAAAGATCAATTCAAGCAATGAAATCATGTGTGAATACTCAAAATAAATATGGCGGAATCATACTTACATTGATCGGTTTTGGATGCGACGAACATAAAATCATATTGCTCCTCCAAGAAGCTCTCGGCAGTGGACTGTCTTGGATTCCTTGAAGTTTTCGGTCACCACCAATTTTTGTGCTCCATGTCTCCTTCAAGCTCCAAGCTTTGGGTAAGGATTCCATGCTCATAAGTTGGTTTCCCTATCTTCTTAGGATGACCCTTTATGTGCTAGCATTGGATAGATTTGCCACAAATCTTCCATTTCTTCTTGTAAAAATTCGGCCAGGGCAGAATTTTGGAGAAGAAAATGGCTTCAAAGCCGAGAGAGGGAGAGCAGGTAATGGTTCCAAACCGTGTGTGTGTTGAAGAGAGAGAGAGAATTTGTGTTGTATGTTTTTTTGTATATCTAATACCAAAAATAAAAGTCAAATACCAAATAATAAAATAATGGTAACTGTCTTTCAAGTCACACAACCACCACCATCAATCAAGAATGACATGTTGTCAATCACTCAAAGTGACAAGACATCTATCACTTGATTGACTAGTGATTTGACGCTTGATGTGACGTGTGGGCCGCACTTGAATTCGAAATGCGAGTGCGCCCGCAAACACTCCCGGGCTCGGGTTCGCTAATTCCAAATTAACGAATTTTCCGTTGCGACGTAATTAAATAATTATGCCTACCAAAATTACTATTCACATCGCTAACGAATTAATTCTAAATTAACTCGTTCGCCTGAATTAAAATCTAATTTTAATTCCGCGTCGAAATCCAATTTCGTATAATATATCGAATATATTATTTTATCGATTAATCTAAATTAATCGTTCTCTCTATTTAAATAATATTTTATCCCAATAAAATATCTCCGCAATTAATCCCAGATTAATTTTCTCTCTCTACTAATTAATCCCAGTTTAATAAAGTGCGAGTCATACGTCATCGGTGAATCTTCAGGAAGCGACCCATGAGATCTCCGGATATGTTGGCAGTAAATCCGGTCGTTGGACTATCCGAACACGTACATACATAGTACTATGTTTTTACCGATTTACAAGACATGGTTGGCTTCTAGTAAAGTACCGTGCCTACCCAATTCTCCAGAAATATTCTTAATGGAATATGTGATCTATATCAGGCGTAGTATACGTAGTATTGCGAATTTTGATCCAGCATCGGATGTCACGTGCATGGCCTGGGGCTGGAAATGTGTCTGCCCCGTACGAAGCACATATCGGATCTCTGGTAACTAGTCTCTATAATCGGATAGACATGACCTAGTCATAATATCCTGATAGCTGCAGCATATAAGAGAACCAGTTTCGTATCCTACGTGATCATCATCTCCACTATGACTGGAGTGATACTTCCGTCTTGACATCACACCCAATACACTACGATTCTCAATATACCCAGAAGAGGCGTACACAGAACCTGTTAAAGCCCTGGACGACCTAAACCAAAACCTATTGATTGTCGCAAGTATTAGCGGTGCAAGTCTCAGGTTAAGACACAATACACCTACATGATTCGGACTTCCATAGACACATAGTCATACTACCAATGGAATTCCGAGGGGTCTATCCAGAGCGAAGCTGTTTCCGTACCATCGGTAAACACAACCTCCTATTACACTTACATGAGTATCCTATACCCAAATATATGAGAACTATGCCGTTATGCTCCCATAACACGCACAAGTGCAATACTAGTCTATTCCGCATTATCGATGTCCAATCTCGATAATATTACGACTAGGGATATTTAATGATTAAACCTTATGGATTGATACTGTCTCATATCATCTCAATCCGGAACTAATCATATGGACCTCCTATCATTTATATATCTTGGTAATCTAATTACAAATGATAAAAGAGCAATTTCCTTTGTCACATAGTTAATTTGTACAACAACACCATGATCTGTACAAATAGTGATGCTATGGGCCATAACTGTCCAACAATCTCCCACTTGGCCTATAGCCAATCACTCAAGTGTCCTACACCCGAACTATGTACGGTTCGCTCAAATTTCTGCTGAGGAAAGGCTTTCGTCCGCAGATTTGCAATGTTATCATCTGATGCAATTTATTTGATCATCACATCGCCACGATGTATAATCCGAACAAATCAGATGTATAATTGAAGTATATATCTGGATCATTGATGAAACCATTAATTCTTTAGCCTGTGCTGTAGCCTAGCTCAGCTGCTAACAGAACTATATCTAATCTAATTAGATTATTATCAATCCAGAAGACTTCTATTGGTGCCTCAGCTGCAGCAATAATCCATTTTTGTTGTTTATACGGTAACAGTATCTTGCTTGGAAGATTTCCAGCTCACTGTTCCGTTATTCAAACTTTGTGGTACCTTTGCTACGACTTATAGTCATTTTTATCGATTTGGAAACTTGCAGCAGTGAACCCAGTCACTTCAAGTTCTCCTTCTCCATAGTATAAGACATCATCCTTAGTTCATCTAAGATACTAAAGGATGTTCTTAACTTCAATCCAATGACTATCACTTGGATTGGCCTGATTGTGACTCCATATGCTCAAAGCATATGAGACACCAGGTCACATACATTTATTTCAATATACGAGTCCTCGGAGAGTGCCAACAACTTTAAATCTATCCCAGTAGATCTTTATTCCTAGAATAAATGTTGTCTCTCCCAAGAATTCTACGGAGAATTTTCATGAAAGCCAAGCTTTCACCGATTGTATTGTGGGAATATCATTTCCAATAAATGACATATCATCATTTTTTGGACAATCACTGTCATTGCGCTCCCACTAACCTCCTTAAATACACAAGAATCATTCTCGTTTTGAATTAAATCATATACCATTATGATTACATCAAAATGACAATTCCAAGAACGCAATGCTTGCTGCAATCCATCCATGGATCGAATTAACTTGCAAACCTTGTTTGCACGTTTTGGTCTGACAAAACCGTCAGGATGTTATAAACATCCTCCAAAAGGTTTCCTTTTAAGGAAATCGGTTTTGGCATTCAGCTGCCATATTTCATAAATGAAACATGCAGCATTAGTAAGCATTATCCAAATGGTTTTAACAATGGCAACAGATAAAAGGTTTCATCGTAATCGACACAATGTTGATAACGATACCTTTTTGCTAAAAGCCTAGCTTAGTACGTTGGTATGTTGCCATCCATGTATGTCTTCCTTGAAGACTTATATAATACCAATAGGCACAATGCCTTGCGGTACAATAACTTGTGTCCAAACTTGGTTGGTATACATGGAATCCATTTCGGATATCATGGCACTTTGCCATAATAGGGAGTTGATACCTTGTATCACTTCCTCATACGTAGTCAGTTCGTGATCCTAAATAAGACAGACATCTTTATGAGGTGAGATCAGAAACCCATACCCCAGGTTGTTTTCCGACTCTCTCCGACTTACGTGGTTCTTGTGTATTCGAAGATTATTGGTATAGTTTCATCCTTGATGAACTATTTGTGTTCCATTAAGGAATCGGTGCCTGTAACAGTATTACTCCGATTTTCATCGAGTTTTACTTTCCTCCCACTTACCACTGCATATAGGTATTCCTCTTAGGAAAACCGCATGGCGAGCAACAATTACATTGTTCTCTTGTGAGTTGTATAAGTACTATACTTTGGTTTCCCAATGATAACCTACAATTTAGGCACTTATCCGATTTGGGTTCTAGTTTGGTATCATCCAAACATATGCCCAGCATTCCCAAATCTTCAGGAATGAGAAAATCCAGTTTCTTTCCTTATGAAGTCTGTCAAACAGATTTTTTATGGAACCTTATTCAAAATAAGTTCTGCACTGTTTATGCGTATCCTCCGAAGGAAATGGTAGCTCAGAGCGACTCATGATTAACCTTATCATGTCCAACAAAATTTGGTTTCTCCGTTCGGACACACCGTCAAACCGACGTGTTCCGGGAGGAGTCCTCATTGAAAGAATACTATTCTCTTTCAAGTATTTTAGAAACTTATTGCTTAAGTATTTTCATCATGGTCTAACCGTGATGATATAATACTTTAGCCGATCTGTTCTTCTACTTCGTGTCGAAACTCTTTGATTTCATCAAAAGTTTCTGATCTGTGTTTCAAAAGAAACACATAACCATAACGTGATGCCACATCCGTAAAGGTCACGAAACATTCATATCCACCTATAGCCTAGCTAGACATGGGCCCACTTACGTCATTATGAACGAGGGCTAATAGATCGATGACACTTACACTTTTACCAAGTAAAAGGTATTTTAGGCACTTTGCCTAATGAACTAGATTCATAGACATTATTTGAATAGAATCAAATCCGTCCTAGTATCCACTCTTCAAAAGTATGGATATACGAGTCTTGTTTATTGTGTCCCAGACAACAATGCCACAAATAAGTCTCAACTGATTAAATCAGTTTGAGCTATTAGTTTGTCATGTTATATGTTTGAGATTTTATTTATATTCAAAATATAAATACTGTTATTCACATCTAATGTGCTTATCTCAATATCATCTTTATATAATAAAACACTTTAGTGTTCTAGAATATAAAGGTATACCCGCAACGGGTTAAACCCTGATATAAAGATAATGTATCTAGTCAAACTAGTTACATTCTAACAGTTTCCTAATTTAAGTACACACCCGAAGGGTAGTTCCTAAACTTAGGTCTCTACAGTTAAAACAGCGACTCTCGTCCCATTTTCAATTCGTAGGTAAATCTCAACTGAAGTCAGTATCCTACTAACCAGCAGATTCTGCACACCAGTGCATATTTATGTACCACTTTTAGTATCTAAAATCCAATTTTAATACTAGTAGTGAACATATTTATGAAAAACATATTTGAAGTCGGAGCCTTGCACCGTCTTCAATTCCTTCATGTCTTCCTTGTCCATACGACAGTCATGCTTCTAGTGACCCTGTTTGCCACAATTTAGGCAGACATCTTGGGATATGTCTTTTGTCTTCTTAGAAGACTATAATGATTTTGCCTTTGCCCATTTTCCACACCCAGAAGCCTTTGGCCAAGCCTTGGTCTTCTGGAATGTCGAAGTAAGGTGTGCCTTGCGCTTCTTGCCTTATTGCATACTTTGGCTTTGTCTCCTTGAGTATAGCCATTAACTCTCCAAGGGTTTTCTATTACAATTTGTACTTCTAAGATCTAAAGATAAATCTATGAAGATCCTTCAATTTCAGTATCATATTATAAAGATCTAATCCTTAGTTCTGACTAAGAAATTATGGAATCTATTTGGCAAGCTTAATGGAAAGCACTAAAGTTATCATCACATGAATATTCCAAATATCATGTTCTACTATTTGCTTAACTCCGGGCTTAGGCCTAAGATGTTATTTTATCAAATAAAATAACTTCTCAGTTTCCAGGACTATCCTGAAATTTTATTCCCAATTTTAAAATTAAAGTCGTTTAAATACATTTTCACCAAGGATTATGTTTTAAACACTAATCTTTCAATTATCTTGATTCTAATAGTCCAACTATTTAATCAACGATTTTAGGTACTATTTATTATAATGATTACTATAGTCCAACCATATAATCAACTATAATTTAAATTGGTTAAATTCAATTACATTGATTACTATAATCCTATTATAAAATCAACTATTAATTGAAATTAGTTAATTCAAATATATTGATTACTATAATCCAATTATATAATCAACTATAAATGAAATAGTTTGAATACAGTCCAACTGTTTAATTTAAACAACATTAAATATTAGTCCAACTAATATATTATTATTTGACGAAATATTTGAAATGAGCGCGTATGGCAAGTAACTAAACGAATATTGCAAATTTAATACTTGCCTCCCACTATTTTTCGGCGAGCCTCTAACCCTCTGTGGAGTACTCGGGAAACCTTGTTTCCTAGTGGGCTAGGATCCCGTTAAATAACACACAATCTTGACTTTGGCCAACAAATTGTATGATAATTAACTAGGTAGATCTCTAAGATCAATTGGATCTCATCCAATTCCTAGATCCAATAGGTGGACATCCAAGTCCGAAACATATATCTTATATATGCCAACATATCCAATATATTGCCTAACCTTTTTCCTCTGAATCAATTAAGCCTTGGCTTTGGCACAACAAACTTAATGATCTCAGTTAAGCGGAACCCATTGACTATGGAAAGCTTCGTAATCAATGTCGATGGACAAGAAGTGATCTTGACTTTGGCCAACAAATCACAACTTGGACAAGACACCAATATGGAACAAAGCCTTTATGATTCAAATACATCCTCGACGGAAAAAGGTCTTGACTTTGGCCAACAAACCAGTGCCAGTCTTGGATCTTGAGTAAGAATCACTCAATGGAAGGAAAAAAGCTTAATATGTATTGAGGGTTTTTTCGCGTAATTGGCAACCAATTAATTATCTTTGTTAAGGTCTCATCATCATACACCCTTAAACATGCATTCTAAACACATAATAAGGCGCGTAAGTAAATAAATATAATAATGATATGCGGATGGATATTTAACACACTGTTCCTAGAACAAATCTCTCATTTTCCTCTCTCCCGCTAGCACAAGTATTACTTCTACCCGATTATATAACACTTCAAAAGAAACCTCATTTACATTGAGGGGAATAGGTGAGAAGAGAAATACACAGAGTCAAGAGGTAATAGGCTGGACACGCAGGTCCAATTTAATAAATTCTAAATTTATTACAACAATTTCCAAAATTGTCCTCACCCATCTAATATCCATCCGATATACATTATTCATACATCGCATCCATGTATTCACACAAGCATGTTATCAATCAATATAATCCAATTAATTAATCTGAAAATTAATGACCATCCAATGTTCAAACAACGATTTGATTTTGCCCGAGTCAAACTCGTTTTGCAAATAAGTACTCAAAGTACGAATGCTTGAATTATATCAAACTAGAACATTAAATCCAATTTAATTTGTATTTAATACTAATTCATTATTTAATTCCAAATTAAATATTTACACTTTATTAATGAACCTTTAGTGACTTAGATTCTAAATCTAATCTTTACGGGTCTCAAAGCCTGATTAACATCCAATGGGTTTTCAATTAATTTCTTAAGGCATGGACTTTTGGTCAATATGGGTCAAACCCAAATACCAAAGCCCATTTAAGGAATCACCCTTATTTGCCAAGAAACCAATTTAGGCCCATTAGGCCCAATTAAAGTTAAAGGTCCATTAAGTCATAATTGGACTTTATGGATATGGTTTTGGGCCCAATTGGATCCAACCATTTAGCCTAAACCAAACTTGGCCCAACCAAGCCCATTAAGCCCAATTACAACTTTAAAAGCCCAATTCCAAATTTAAGCCTAATTAATTTAATTTCAAAATTCCAAATTTCATAATTAAATTAACCAAATTGTATGCCATAATTAATTAGCCAAATTAACATTTCCAAAATACTAATTCACTCAATTAATTATGCTCATTATCATCAACATATGTCCAACACATTTGAATCAAAAAAACCAAATCATTTTCATGCTTTATCACTCACGGCATTTAGGGTTTTTATTGTTCGATTCGGTTTCAATCCAATTAAATCCACAATCGACATTCCCCAATTGATTTCAACTCATCCAATGATCAAAATCAAAAAAATACCATGACTTATGGCATATACTAGTTTCGGCCAAGCCTCAACATTTGGGCAAAAATTGATCCAATCAAATTTTCATGAAATTGATCATGCACAACTTCAATACAGCATCATTCAAGCATACTCAATCAATTAATTTTATCAAATCATGCTCAAAATGATTTTACACAAATTTTACCCTAACCAAGTTTCATGCTCAAAATGGCTCTAATACCATTGTTGGGTTTCTATTAAGTCCTAATGATCAATTCAAGATATGAAATCATGTGTGAATACTCAAAATAAATATGGCGGATTCATACTTACATTGATCAGTTTTGGATGCGACGAACACAAAATCATTTTGCTCCTCCAAGAAGCTCTCGGTAGTGGACTGTCTTGGATTCCTTGAAGTTTTCGGTCACCACCAATTTTTGTGCTCCATGTCTCCTTCAAGCTCCAAGCTTTGGGTAAGGATTCCATGCTCATAATTTGGTTTCCCTATCACCTTAGGATGACCATTCATGTGCTAGCATTGGATAGATTTGCCACAAATCTTCCATTCCTTCTTGTAAAAATTCGGCCATGGCAGAATTTTGGAGAAGAAAATGGCTTCAAAGCCGAGAGAGAGAGATGAGGGAAATGGTTCCAAACCATGTGTGTGTTGAAGAGAAAGAGAGAATTTGTGTTGTGTGTTTTTTGTATATCTAATACCAAAAATGAAAGTCAAATACCAAATAATAAAATAATGGTAAATGTCTTTCAAGTCACACAACCACCACCATCAATCAATAGTGACATGTTGTCAATAACTCAAAGTGACAAGACATCTATCACTTGATTGACTAGTGATTTGACGCTTGATGTGACTTGTGGGTCGCACTTCAATTCAAAATACGAGTGCGCCCGCAAACACTCTCGGGCTCGGGTTCGCTAATTCCGAATTAACAAATTTTCCGTTGCGACGTAATTAAATAATTATGCCTAGCAAAATTACTATTCACGTTGCTAACGAATTAATTCTAAATTAACTGGTTCGCCCGAATTAAAATCCAATTTTAATTCCGTGTCGAAATCCGATTTCGTATAATATATCGAATATATTATTTTATCGATTAATTCCAAATTAATCGTTCTCTCTCTTTAATAATATTTTATCCCAGATAAAATATCTCCGCAATTAATCCCAGATTAATTTTCTCTCTCTACTAATTAATCCCAGATTAATAAAGTGCGAGTCATACGTCATCGGTGAATCTTCGGGAAGTGACCCATGAGATCCCCAGATATATTGGCAGTAAATCCGGTCGTCGGACTATCCGAACACGTACATACCTATTACTACGTTTTTACAGATTTACAAGACATGGTTGGCTTCTAGCAAAGCTCCGTGCCTACCCAATTCTCTAGAAATATTCTTACTGGAATATGTGATCTATATCAGGCGTAGTATACGTAGTATAGCGTATTTCGATCCAGCATTGGATGTCACGTGCAAGGCCTGGGGCTGAAAATGTGTCTGCCCCGTACGAAGCACTTATCGGATCTCTGGTAACTAGTCTCTATAATCGGATAGACATGACCTAGTCATAATATCCCGATAGCTGCAGCATATAAGAGAACCAGTTTCGTATCCTACGTGATCATCATCTCCACTATGACTGGAGTGATACTTCCGTCTTGACATCACACCCAATACACTACGATTCTCAATATACCCAGAAGAGGCGTACACAGAACCTGTTAAAGCCCTGGACGACCTAAACCAAAGCGTATTGATTGTCACAAGTATTAGCGGTGCAAGACCAAATACATCTACCCTGATTCAGACTTCCATAGACACATAGTCATACTACCAATGGAATTCCGAGGGGTCTATCCAGAGCGAAGCTGTTTCCGTACCATCGGTAAACACAACCTCCTATTACACTTGCATGAGTATCATATACCCAAATATATGAGAACTATGCCGTTATGCTCCCATAACACGCACAAGTGCAATACTAGTCTATTCCGCATTATCGATGTCCAATCTCGATAATACTACGACTAGGGATATTTAATGATTAAACCTTATGGATTGATACTGTCTCATATCATCTCAATCTGGAACTAATCATATGGACCTCCTATCATTTATATATCTTGGTAATCTAATTACAAATGATAAAAGAGAAATTTCCTTTGTCACATAGTTAATTTGTACAACAACACGATGATCTGTACAAATAGTGATGCTATGGGCCATAACTGTCCAACACATGCATACTCTCCATCTAGTCACCGTTCTTAATGGAATCAACTCATTCTTTTCATTTGTGACTACAGTAATTCCTCATTTCTTCGGTACACACTGCATAGGACTCGCCCAACAGCTATTTGAGATGGGGTAAATGATGCCAGCATCCAACCATTTGATGATTTCTTTCTTCACGACCTCCTTCATTATTATATTGAGTCTCCGTTGATGCTCCACTGTGGGTTTGTACTCATCGTTCATCAGAATCATAGGCATGCAAAATGATGGACTAATGCCTCAAATGTCTGCTATAGTCCAGCCAATGGCTCTATTGTGTTCTCGTAACACTCTCAGCAACTTTTCTTCCTGATCCAATGTTAGTGAAGGAGAAATAATAACAGGTAATTATGAAGAGTTTCCAAGAAATGCAAACCTGAGATGACTCGGCAATAGCTTCAGCTCCAGCTGCGGTGGTTCTTCAATTGAGGGCTTGATTCGATATTTCTTCAATAGTTCCAGACTTTCCACTGGTGGTGTCGATTTGAATCGGAATGGCTTGTCAAGATAGTTGATATATTCCATAATTTCAGCATCTAGCTCGCATTCAGTCATGTTGGTGATGCAAGCTTCAAGTTTATCCGTGGGAATTGTATCAGTATCCTGAATGATACTATCAACAACATCAATTCTGAAACATTCTTCCTCTTTTTCATCACTCGGGAATTTCATGGCTTTGAAAACATTAAAGGTAACTTCTTGGTCCTGCACTTTCATAGTTAGTTCTTCTTTTTGCACATCAATCATAGTTCGACCTGTAGCCAAGAATGGTCTCACAAGGATGATAGGAACATCTTTGTCTTCTTCCATGTCAAGGATAATGAAATCTGCTGGGAGAATGAGTTTGTCAACTTTGACTAGCACATCTTCAACTACACCTCTCAGAAATACGAGCGTTCTATCAACAAGTTGTAGAGAGACTGAGGTGAGCATTATTTCTCCAATCTGCAGTTACCTGTAAATAGAAAAAGGCATCAAGTTAACACTTGCACCTAAATCGCACAAAGCCTTACCGAAGTCATGTTCTCATATGGTGCAAGGAACAATGAAATCGCCAGGATCTTTCAACTTACGGGGAAGCTTCCTCTGAATGCTGGCGCTGCATTCTTCTGATAATGCTATTGTCTCATAATCTCCCAATCTCCATTTTCATGAAAGAATGTCTTTCATGAATTTGACATAGCTGGGCATTTGTTCCAATGCTTCTGCAAATGGAATGTTGATATGCAGCTTTTTGAAGATCTCCAAGAATCGAGAAAACTGCTTGTCTAGTTTATTCTTCGGGAGACGCTGTGGAAAAGGTGGAGGTGGAGTGATCCTTTGTTGATTTTTTTCCTTTGCTTTTTTTTCCTCCATCTGTGGAACTGCTTCGCTGCTTTCCTTTGGAACTTCCTCAACAGTTGCCTTGACTCCAACATTTTTGTTAATTTCAGTACCGATTTTTAACATGATGGCATGACATTGCTCCTTCCCCCGGTTCCTTGGATTTGGTTTTGTGTTGCTAGGAAGATTCCCTGGCGGTCTGTAACTCTAAGCATTGGCTAGTTGTCCAATTTGATTTTCCAGTGCTTTGATGGAAGCATATTGGCTTTGAAAAATAGTATCATATGCTGCTTATTCCTTTTTGAACATCTCTGCAATCCATTCATTCATTTCTGGTTCTTTTTCAAACTTCTGGCTTTTGTTTTGCTGTTGAAATCCAGGTGGTGGATTGTTCTTTTGCCCTGAATTGTTGCTCCATGAAAAATTAGGATGATTCCTCCACCATGGATTGTAGGTGTTAGAATGTGGATATTTCATTTGTCTGTTGAAATTGTTTACATAGTTCACCGTTTCTTCATGTTGGTTTGGTTCTGGTGCTCCTCCATATGGTGAACTTGTGGCTCTGGCGATGTTTACAACTTGCGTGCTAAGTGTTTCCAAGCTTTTGCACATTTGCTCCAACTTAGTATTCACTGCTGAGTTAGTGTGGGAACAGGAATCTGGGGAGACGCATGCTGTTCCAGGCTCGGGGGCCTAGTTGGGAGTACGGAATAGCCACGGGGGACTAAACCGGAGAGTAATGGAGTCGCCACCCGGTGTGAACCGGGAGAATGAGATTTAAGGCCGCACTCACCCCTCGCAAGGGAAGATCTCAAACCGTTGGGTTCGGAATGGTCCCTTACTTATGTCACTTGTAATAAAAGGATTTATGTAATAATTTAACCAGGCTTAATAACATTTATTTCCAAAAATATCATGCTTCTAAATTCATATGCATACATCAACAAGTTCATCACAACATGCAACATCACATGGCAATCTCATGAACATATTTCAATCCTATGATATGGAAAACTAAGAACAACATAATCATGCTTGAGTACTATCTCATGAACCTATTAACCAAATAACATGCTAACAGCCTAATCATGCTTGAATACAATCCCAAGAATACATAAAACGGATAAATGCAGGATTACAAATAATACGGTTGGCTATAAACACGAGAAAGATAAACCAAGAGGCAATTATGCATCAATATGATAAGACAGACTCAGTTCAGTGTATGCGCGTTCGTGTTGTGCGTTCGTAAACGCATTCGAACGGTAAACAGAAGGTTCGCGTTCGTATGGCGTTTGATAAAGCATTCGAACGGAAATGAAACAGAATGCTCGCGTTCGTATGGCGTTTGATAACGCGTTCGAACGTAAATGAAACAGAATGCTCGCGTTCGTATGGCGTTCGTGAACGCGTTCGAACGGAAATGAGACCTGATGCATGATAAGGCAAAAATACATGCACGTTCGAGTTGCGTTCGTAAACGCGTTCGAACGGGAACAGACCTGATGCATGAAATGGGACGCAATACATAAACAACAAAATAAAGGTGCGCGGCGAAGTACTGCCAAAATGTGGCCTTTTGGGCCTTGATCTCTCAAAGAGAGGACCTTTCACTACAAGAAAAAAGGCTTTTACTGATACTAAATTAGTGTCAGTAAAGGGTTTTACTGACACTATATAAATGTGTCAGTGTGCCGCCGCAGCCAGAAATCACTGACACTAGTTTCTAGTGTCAGTGATTCTTAGTGTCAGTAAACGTTAATACTGTAGTATCAGAAAATATTGACACTATGGTATCAGTAATCTCTCACACTATTTTAGTGTCAGTAAATTATTGACACTATATATCATCAGTATTTAGTGATACTATAGTGTCAGTAAATTTTGTTACTGCAGTATCAGTATATCGCATATATTGATTTTTAGTGTCAGTAATCATTGTTACTATAGTATCAATATCCGTCAATATCTTTTAAAATTTAAAAATCGTATTATTTCACAATTATATTTCTTATTTTTGTAATTAATTAATCATAAAATATATATATATATATATATAATATATATATATATATATATATATATATATATATATATACCAACTCAATGAAATAAAAAACTAAAAAATTACATTTATATAAAATTCGCAATATAATAGATTAATCGTATTAATCAATTCAACAGTATCACATGATGAATACAAAAACTCCATAGACAATCTTTAAATTAACATATATATATTTCAAAAACTACTCTTAAAGTCCCATCAAAATGTCATGCCCCCACCAAAATTCATGATACTTGTTGAGAAGCCTGCAACAATCCCCCAACAATATGATATCTGGCACAAAATCTGAAATTATAAACCAAATGTTAAGAATTAGATGGACTTCCAAAAAAAATCGATATCTTCATAAATAAAAACATTAAATACATCCAAATAAAAATACAAAATATAACCCTAATCTAATTTTTGTCACATAAAGCACTTATTGACAATAACCATACCAACAACCTAAGAGCATGCATATAAAAAACCAAATGGCATCCATAATAACAAGTTGTATCTTTCATACCGCTACATAATCACCAAAACAAACAAATCAATAAACACACACACACACACACACCACACACACATATATATATATATATATATATATACGGACATAAAACTGAAATAAAAGGATCTCATGAACCAGATGAAGTTTATCAGATGACATGATCTATCAATCAGAAGTATCAATCAGAACATGGCAAAACTTCATCAGGTAAAAAACTATCTCCAAGTTCATGTCTGACATAGAGAACATCGAGACACTGTTAATAGAATATTTTACATCATGATTGTTTTAACTTTCAAGTCTCAAAGCAATCTTACCCACTAGCAAAACTCACAAATAAAACAAATTAACCCACCAAATTAAACCCATCAGGGCATAAAACTGAAATAAAAGATATGATTCATATTGCTTTCACTGAAGTAAAAAATCTGGGGAAAAAATTCTAAGCTAAAAGTAGAAACAAGAATGTATTAATTTACAGAAAAGAGAAATACCATACTACTTCATTAACTCAACGAACAATAGCTATGTTGTCCTTGTCATTTGTATTCTGCAAGAATAGAAGATTTCCCAATATGTCATGAATTAAAGTGAAAAAATAGGAAGTAATAATCACCTCTGTAAAACATGTCCTTGTAATTACCTCTTTTATACTGTGTGATTATATGTGCAACATATATTGCCCAATCATCACGGAGTTGCGTTATATCTTCCAGAGTGTACTCATTAATCCCCTTGAACTTTAAAATATTTATAAGTTAGAATTTTAAACAGTAAGATATCTTAATTGACTAGTGATAAAACTTAACTACTGTTAACTTACATTGTCTTTTAGAATGTTCACATTTGTTACAATTTGCTGCATGTATTTCATCACATAATAACCGCATTCAAAACTTCCAGGCTGCATTGGACACTATAAAAAAGAATTATCATATCAATATTAGTTCATTTAGACATATTCTAAATATTCTCATTGTTGCATATCACAAAAATATATATATATATCATAACTTTGTACCTTCACAGATACCCAAGTCACACTACCGCTCTTATTATTAGAATGTAAAGATTGATACACTCTAATTCCCCTACAAAAAATTATAATTGGATATCATATAAATAATGCAACAATAAACCCAATGTTAAATAAAAAAAAGAAAACAACTATAACTTAACTGATTAACAATTTGCATCAACTCATCAGTAGGGATTAAATAACTTGAAATTGAATACTACAAAAAAATTAAAAAATTATTACCTTGGGTTGTATGGGATCAATATGATTTGCCCCAACTCTATCATACCTAACAGTTTTGAAATGTATTGAGGTCCTTCTTTCAAAGCAACCTTTGATGGACGTATCATCTCAAATTTCCAAACTGAACTGGTTTGGCAGTTTCAGTTTTATCCATCTCATCGTATAAGTGCCTAAGACAAGATAAACATAAAACAAAGTAAATATTTATAAAACATTTAGAACAAATGAAGAAAGAGGTAAAAGAAAACATACTTGATCCATATGTTAATAGCACAGTTTGAGACCTCCTTAAAATCCATGATTTCTTCGCAAATTGCTTTGTCTAAGTATGACTTCCAAGTATGGACTCTTATCTTGTTTTCTTGTTTGTGCAGCTGCCCTCGTGTTCTTTTTAAGAACCAGCTTTCTTGCAATTTGTTTTTTCACAACTACTTCATTTTTTGGTTCCTTACTGCAGGAGTTAACCTCGGAGATCTTCTTGGAGTCAATTTAGTTTCGTTGGAGTTATTCTGAAGTTGCTTCAATGTTTTGTTCTTTGTTTGTGGATATATAACTCTTATGCTCTTGGATATGAACTTATGATGTAGATGTGATTATATGAAGATTGGAATCTTGCTTTTGGATATGAACTTGTGATTTATAAATGAAATTTAGGATAAAAATTCTCAAAAAATAATAGTTAAATATCATTTATTGCTAATTGATAGTTTGATACATACTTATACATTATTATTCTATGTATTTTTACACATTTTGTAGCATTTTGCGCCTTACATTCATCAGGCGCGCGCCTAGGCCCCAGGGCTGTTTGCGCCTAAGTGCGCCTTGCGCCTTTAATAAACACCGGGCCAAGTCCTGTGATTCAAGTTCTCACGGGGACTCATAGGTGTGTGAATTCTAAGAAATAAAAATAAATAAAGTAGAAATCACAACCTTGTTTAGACAAATAGGCATGCATATCAGATTCAATATCAGCAGCAGCACTCGGTAGAAACTCTCTTAGTATAGGCAGATATCTTGACAGCAAACTTTGATCCTCCATAGATAAATCTCTGTTATAATAACACATGGTTCATTTCCCACATTTTATGCATGCAAGACAGATAGATGAATTTCATGATGACAAAACTTACTGCTGCTCTTGCACCTCATTGGATCTTTCTTCAGCATCAACACGAACAACATCATAAAAATGACACATTTCACGTAATTCTTTGTCATGCATCTCCTCTTTGTATCCTTTTCTGCTCCTCCATATTTGTTCAAAGCGAGCATTTTTTGCTAATACCTATTGGGAAAAGAGGGAGATAAATTAAAAATTCAGCAGAAAAGGTACAAGGAAAAGTATTTCACTATACTGATACTATGTACGAATACCGGTTTCCCTAAGATGTTATCTTTTTTCCTCCTAAAATCACGAAAAAGATACCAAACCACTCTAAGCAAACATTTCATAATAAAGCAATACGGCAAACAAAGTTCTAGCTTCTAAATCATTGGTTACGCAGCAGTAGTAACTATTTATACAAACCAACCTTCAAGTCCTTTAAATAATAGTACATGAAGTGAATTAGTCCTCAGAAATTTTTGAGAGCAAGAGCAAAGATTATCAAGAAAATTTAAGGGAAATGGTATGGATGCTGAGAAGCTGAGATCAACTTGTCAACGACGGCAAAAACAGTCACTTACAAACATAATACTGCTGCATCAAATGACACATAGCAATTTCAAAGTAGTGGGCAGCAACATGCCTTTGTCCAGGCCATAATTTGTGTTAGGTAACATGCAACAGACAGTAAAACCAAACAAGCAACACAAAATTAACTTTGTCCATACCATACCATCAAGACGAACATTATCACTACCTGAATAGCATGAAACATTTTGACCAGCCAATTAAATCCATGATTATCAAACAAAACAAATGAATAGCATTTTCACATAGAATAGGACTGTTCATCTGAAAAACACTATGCAGCTGAAGGAGATTCCTAATCCAAAGGGAAAAAAATCCTAGGAAATTAAAAGACAGTGAACAATGAGGTTAAGAAAGAATGGACAACCATCTATGAAATAATGTTAGGAAAAAACTACAATAAGACAAGATTTAAAGATGCCAAAACTTTGTATATATCTTTAATTCTGAAGAAAGATATCTAGTATGATCATTAAAATAAAGTTCCAGAATCTTTATATAAATTAGTTTATTTAAACTCTGGCATGTAACATACCTCCTTGTTTTGTCTGGCTTTAGACAAATTCTGATCATGTCTCTGCGTCATTAAATTGGAAATTCCAACATGTTAGATACAAAGAGTAGCTAAAGGTCCATATCATCTTCATTACCATGAACAGAAGTAACATTCCAAAAAGCAACTGTAATTTAATTGTTGAGAGAGCAGGGGTACTTGCATTATCTTTTTTAAAAGCACGTCTGCGTTCCTCATTTTTTGTCTTACCATCGAGCACCTGCACCTCAGAAAAATCAGGCTGCTAAAGGAACAATCAATAGTTAAAACATTTACGACCATATAAGTAGAAGGTAAAATACAATAAAAGGGGAAACGTTAAATAGACAACTTCTTAGAGTGATAGTTTTAAAAAAAAAAAAAAAAATCAAAATCAAACAGATAAAAGGTATTATTGCCATAAATAAATATAATAGACTACCATACTGACCACAAATGATTGCACAATGTCAATAGTTGCCTTAGAAGTGGTAACAGTCTCCACATGCTTTACAAAAACTTTCCTAGCCTTCAATTCCTCTGGTACAAATCAAGAATAAAGTTTAAAAGTTGCCACAAATTCATGGAATAGCACAAAATTAAATTGTGATTTCGACCATCAAACTGAATAGGCCAGAAAAGCTTCTACATATTTTTTAAGTTAAAATAAATTTACAAAGTGAATAAAAATCAAAAGAAAATGACTTTATCGATCATTTCTCCGAAGTTAATTTAAATTCAAAAAAAAAAGAAAACGAAATGAAATTGAATTAGCCAAAATTACCTTTTCCGGAAGAATCGGAGATCGATAAATTTTCAAAGTCCAATAATGGCCGCTTCAGTGGCCTCTCGTTGATTTCCAACCCTAAAAACACACCCAAAAAAAAATTTTAAAAAGAAAACACCTACAATCAAAGAAATGAGAGAAAGAATAACTTACAGAAAGCTTCAAGCGGACCGTGAGTGGCTTTGCGTTTAACCCTAACAATGACGGGCTTCTCGTTTGCGGGTTTTGGTTGAGCTGAAGAGCTCTCCCCCTGCCTCGCCATCAAATCGAGTCCCGCTGTTTCTGATTTGTCGAATTAATTGCGGTTGTCTTGTAGACCTGAAGTGATTGTTGTTATGGAGTTGGTGGAGGTGGAGATAGGTGTTTTGAGAGGAATGGGGAGAGTTTTGAGAAGCGGATAGTGGAGATGAGGTTTGATTTTAAGGAAATAATTTTTTTTTTTAATTTTTTTTTACTGATACTAAGGTATCATTAATTACTGACACTAAATTTACTGATACTATAGTGTCAGTAATATATGCGAAAAACGTCACTTCCGTGAGGTATTGGTTCGACTCCAGACGACTACGCGTTTTTTTTTTTTTTATTTCTTACTGATACTATGGTAATAGTAATTACTGACACTAAAATCACTGATACCATAGTGTCAGTAATTATTGATATTTAAGTGAAAAACACGGAAATAGGCACATTTACACGTCGTTTCTGACACTTTTAGCCTAGTGTCACTAACCTTAGTGTCAGTAAAGGCCTTTTTTCTTGTAGTGTTTAGACCAACATACTAAGCTCATGCGCGTCACATCACATCATGCATACAAACATAAAGACAATCATATTATTCTAAGTATGTCCGATTGAACGTGTCTTGCATCCAACCGAACACACATCAACCGACGCGGCAAAGCATCGTGGTAAAGGGCTTTAACCCCTCCCCATAGGGGATCTTTCATTCCACTTACTAAGCCTATGCGCTCGATTGAGTCATGCATAAATAAGCAACATGCAGAATTTAAGTGACGAAAAATAAATAAATAAAAGCAACACAAAACAAGAGAAGGTGCCGTTTACTCAAGTGGTACGTGGAGTTGTATCCCAAGTACAGACCGCACTACCGTCCATTCGGATTCAGCTATGGAATTTACGTCTGGGTTTCCATCCTATATACCACAAGAGACGACACTCTTCCATTTCATTCAAGCCACAACATGCATCCATAAACGACTCTCATGCGAATAGAATTCAATAATAATAACAAAAACGAATATAAACTAATGAAAAGGTACCCTCAAGTCTAACCTTTTAAATCACCTCTCGGATGTACGGTACACGATCGTCGGAAGGGTGGATGCTCCGCAACTCTCCCGGTTCACTGGTTCACTGTTCTCGTTCGTTGTCTTATTGTTTTGAGTCGTCGTTCTCCGTCTTTTGCTACTGTTTCCTTGTGGTTTCGCTGCCGTCTCCTCTTTATCTTTGCTTACTCTTTTTTGGGTGTGTTCTTCCTGTAATTTTTATATGTGTTGTGTATGAGCTAGGGACTAGGGTTGAGAAGGTTGGTGAAGGGTTCTTTTTATAGGCAAAGGGTTGGCTTGACAAGGAAAGGGATTTGGCTAATTAAAGAGGGATTTGATTTGGTTTGGTTAAGGGAAGTCAAAGATTGAGGGGGGGGACAAATCTTGGCTAGATAGGGAAGGTTGAATATTTGATTGGCTTGGTTTAGGAATACAATATTTTAAGTTAGGAATAATATATTGGTTGATTGATTTTAACTTGGTATGATTATATTTTTGATTTAGTATGTGATTTGTTTAAATTAGGCATGATTTTAGTTTAAGTGGTAATTGCTTATTTTATGTTTGGTATATGTTTTATTTAATTATTTAATTAATTTAATTATTATCTTATTTAGTTAATGTTTTAATTAATATTTATTTATTAAATTGGGATGTGTTTTATGGGCTTTGGGGGCTAAATGGGCTGGATGTGAGGCTAGCAGCAAAACCAAAATTACCGACACCGTTCGAACGCTTCCTCGAACGCGGCACGAACGCCCACAATCCGTTTGACGTTCGAACGTAAACACGAACGCAGCACTAACGAAAACAGTGAACCTTGTTCATTCTGAATTTCCCCTTCCGATGTACGTTTCCCGTGACCTCCATGACTTAAAAGGTAGTGTCTCCAAAATGAGACTCATCATAGGGACTTATGTGTAAAAATGCAGTGCCTACAGTTAGCTCCAACTTCATAAATTCCTGCAATTAGTTGAATCATGCTCCTTTCTGTTGGCCACAATTAATTGTTGTTAGCCATTTCTTTGATTAAGTCACAGGCTTGATCTTCTCCTTTTGCCATCAAAGCTCCTCTAGCAGTAGCATCAATTGTGGTTCTCATCAGTCCAAAAAGTCCATTATAGAAAGTTTGGACTTGAAGCCATTTTGGAATCTCATGGTGAGGACATTTCCGGAGCAAATCTTTGTACCTTTCCCAAGCTTCGTAGAGAGTTTTCGAGTCAAGTTGTACAAAGGATGTGATGTCATTTCTTAGTTTTGTTGTTCTGGCTGGTGGAAAGTACTTTGCAAGGAATTTGGTGGCTGGAGTGTTCCAAGTTGTGATGGAGCCTGCTGGTAGTGAATGTAGCCAAGCTTTTGCTCTGTCTTTCAATGAATATGGAAAAACTCGCAGTCTCATTGCTTCTTCTGATGCTCTGTTGTAATTGAAAGTGCCACAAAATTCCAGGAAGTTGCTGATGTGGGCATTAGGATCTTCAGTTGCATTCCCCCCAAACTGTACTGACTGCTGAATCATCTGAATGCATGTTTTGATGTCACACGCATTTGCTGGTAAGGGAGTAAGTACAATACAGGAAATGAGGCCGTCCACCACTGGAATAGTTCTGTCGCGAATGAGAGTTGGTGGTGCAACTTCTAAAGGTTCAGGTTCCATGTTAACGAATGCGTCTTGGCCTTCTCGTCTTTCCCTTATCAACTGTTTGATGGTTCTTTCAATCTCTGGGTCAAGCGGTCAGAGTTCAAAACTTCTGGTTCGTCTCATGTAGTGTTTGAGAACCTGAAATAAGTGAAAACAAAAACAATAAGTAAAATGAAAATTAGATACAAGTAAAGGTATCTAACCTCAAAACTAATAGTGAAAGATAAATAACTCCCCGGCAACGGTGCCAAAAACTTGACCTGCATAATCACACGCGTATAACGCAAGCGTACGTATCGTTCAAGTAGTATAAAAAGTATCGATCCCACGAGGACTTAAAACCTTTTGTTATCAATTTATGAAGTTAAATGTTTACAAGTATCTAATGGATTGATTGTTTGATTGGGTGGTGACTTTAAAATTAAAACAAGTAAATAAATTGCTTGAAAGTAGATTGAAGAAAATTCAAATTTATAAAACTATCCAGGGTTGTGAATCCTTCCAATATCTTTTTTAAAAGATGATGTGGTTATTTTACGTTTATGTAATATATTGGTTTATTAACCTGGAACACGAAAATATGTAAAAGCCTCTTCCGATGGTTAAATACAAATACCCAGTATAACCCAATTAATCATATTCCTATGTTAACCAAGTTATCTGAATTCATTAAGATTAAGTTCCAATTATGGTTACCCCTGCCCGACAGGTTTATTCCTATCCTGTAAGGAAATCTATTAAAGGGTTATATATCCTCAAGGAAGATCGTGGGCTATTGAGTCTAAGGTCTTTAACCTAAAATCTCTTTTCCAAGTTCATTTTAAGTTTACCAGTTCAATTCTATTAATGGCCAGTTATAAAAAGCATTAGGATTAAGGCTCAATAAATAAACCTTTTTATTACCCAAACTGGAATTTAACCCCTTATAAACCGGTGATATTGGATTTCATCACAACCCCAGATAACTGGCTTAGTTACACCTTTTACCGCAGCAAGGGGGAGTTACCTCCTCATTGCTTGAAAAGTAAAAACTGAAAAAGTAAAGAAAGAAAAGTACTGTGCCTAAAAGTAAATTGCGGAAAGTAAAAACTGAAAAGTAAAGAAAAGAAAGTGCGAAAGCGGAAATTAATTACTGAAAGCTGTAAATAAACAAACAAGATGCAATCTTCTTAGTTATTCTTAAGGAATTTCCAAGAAGAAAGTATGAATTTACAATTGAAATGACTTGGTATTTATAGGCAAAATTTTGCCTCCACCAAATCCATTATTAATTACTCCAATAATTGCTCCACCAAATCCTCCACTAATTGCTATCATATTTGGTGGAGGTTTGACTATTTTTATTATTTATTTATTTATTTATTTTTTTGCTTTGCAAATGACTTTATTAATTACACATAACACACTTCCGGATGTTTCATCAATGTCGGTCATGAAATCTTCAAAATTCAAAATTATTTTGTTCTTAAAAGTTGTATATCTTTGCGTCTTCTTTAATCTGGAACTTTAATCAGCTCAATCTGATATCGGAGTAAAACATTATACCCAAATTACGACAATTGCGCAAAACTGGAATTTCCGAAACTGTACTTCGTTAGAACGCCCTTTCAAGTTTCTAATCTCCAAAATTAATATGTCAAGTCCAATTTTTGCCCTTATTAGACCCATATTTCGTCCTAAATGATTCCATTGAGTCCCAATATTATTTTATCTGTAAAATAAACTAAAACACATCAAAATGTTCATCAAACCCGAGAAACTAAACATAATATTAAGTAAAATAGGCGATAAATATTGATATATTTTCCTCTCATCAGAGTTCCTTATGCTTCAACAGTTGGTAGTTTGATGTATGACATGGTTTGCAATAGACTAGATATTGGTCATATAGTTGGTGTAGTTAGTCACTTTTGATGAGTGGTATTTATATCACTATTTCCCACTCATTTAACCTAATATTTTGTACAGTTTCTTAAGTTTTGTGAACGTTTTGATATGTTTTGTGTTATTTTGTTGATAAATAAAGTTTGGAAAGCATTGGAGGGAATTTGGGGCAAAAACGGACAAAAATGCGTCAACATGGATATTTTGGTCTTAAGCGCGTCGCGACTCCCAGACTTCCGCGTCGCTACGTCTAAAATGCACCGAACAGTGCTAACGTGCGCCGGGTCCACAAATCAGAATCTGAGAAAAGTTTGACTTTGCTAAAATGCGCCGTGCCACGTGTCACCATCACAGCCGATCTGCTAACGTGCGCCGTGCCACGTGTCAGCATCCTACGGTGCCGACAGTCATCATCGCCACGTGTCGCCACGTCGTCGCCATGTCATCAGCCACGTCAGCAAGTCAACAAGTCAAATTGCCACGTGTCATGCCACATCATCATCAGCCAATCAGGAAGTGACACGTGTCACAATTCTATGGTGCCGACAGTCTCTTTCCCACGTGTCGCCACGTCACCGCCACGTCAGCATCAATTATTGGATATCCTATCCTTATCTGACACGTGGCGGATAATAATCTCAGCGACCAATCAGAAGCCGCCACGTGTCACAATAATTGAAGCCAACCATTCTGCCACGGTCACCTTATCATCTTATCCAGAATCTTCAAACCAGCGAACCAGAGCGTGCCACGTCGACAAATTCGGCGTCGCGACGCTGAGGACCTGGCGTCGCGACGCTGGATCCTACCGAGCCTATAAATTGAGCTCGAGATTTCAGAATTCAGGGCACCACTCTCTCTCTTATAATCTTTCTAAGAGAGAGTTTCTCTCTCTACTTTCTTTTAATTTTTAGTTTTTTTTTTTTTTAGTTTTGTAATTAATTTTAATTACATTTTGTTATATAGTAATTTAATTTTTACTTTTTACTTTTTACTTTTTCTTTTTACTTTTTACTTTTACAGTTTTTATTATTTACCATGAGTAGGTAACTCCCCCAGCTATGGTGAAAGGTAATATTTTACTGTTACTATTAGATTAATCTCCCTTAAAAATAATATATTCACTATTTAAAATATTGACTTAAAAAAGGATACCGCCAGATTGGTCGGTTGGTAATTCATTTTAATCTGATTTAAACCTGACTAATAAGGATACCGCCAGATTGGTCGGTTGGTAATTTAATTTTGGTTCCGCCTTTATGGCTGGTTGGACTTAATTTGACTTAATCAGGTTACCGCCTATATGGCTGGTTGGAAAAAGAATCACAAGTTTATATATTATTTATGGGAGTATATCTAAATTAGTAGTAGTAAAGTATTCCTTTTACCTTAGCATTTTCTTTTATTGTAATTTACTTTTCAGTATTTACTTTACCGCATTTTTACTTATGTCTTTTATTTTCAAGTTTTTACTAGCCCTAGTTATGTGTTGTAACTAAATTAGTTATCTGGGGTTGTGATGAAATCCAATATCACCGTTTTATAAGGGTTAGATTATAGCTTGGGTAATATAAAGATTTATTCATTGATTCTTAAACTTAATTCTTTTTCATTAATGGCCATTAATAAAATTGATCTGGTAAATCTAAAATGAACTAGACATAGGGATTTTAGGTTTCAGCCTTAGACTCAATAGCCCACGATCTTCCTTGAGGATAGATAACCCTTTAATAGATTTCCTTACAGGATAGGTATATACTGTCGGGCGGGGGTGGTAGCCATAATTATTAATAACTAATGAAACTTAATGAATCCAGATATTGTGGTGACATAGACATATGATTCAATTGGGTTAAACTGGGTATTTGTGTCTGACCATCGACAGAGGCTTACACATAATTAGTGTTCCAGGTTAATAAATCAATATATACCCAACTTTAAGATAACCACTTCATCTTTAAAAGATGATTGGAAGAAAGACAATCACAACCCTAGATAGTTTTTAATATTGAATTTTCTTAAAACCTATTTTCGACATTTTATTTACTGCTTTTAAATTTAGAATCGTCACCATTTCAAATCAATCAATCAACTTGTTAGATATTAGTAATCATTTGACCTCATAAAATTAATAGTTTAGATATTAAGTCCTCGTGGGATCGAATTTTTATACTACTTGAACGATACGTGCGCTTGCGTTATACGTGTGTGTTTACGCCGGTCAAGTTTTTGGTGCCGTTGCCGGGGACTTATTTATCTTTTACTATTAGTTAGGGGTTAGATACGTTACTTGTATCTAATTTCTTTTTACTTATTGTTTTTGTTTTCTTGTGTTTCAGGTTCTCAGAAACTCATGAGACGAACCAGAAGCTTTGAACTCCGACCGCTTGACCCAGAAATTGAAAGAACCATCAGACAGTTGAGAAGGGAAAGGCGAGAAGGCCAAGAAGCTTTAGTCAACATGGAACCTGAACCTTTGAACGTTGCACCACCAATTCCCATTCGAGACAGAACCATTCCGGTGGTTGACAGACTCATTTCCTGTATTGTACTTCCTCCCTTACCAGCAAATGCGTGTGTGACATCAAAACATGCATTCAGATGATTCAGCAGTCAGTTCAGTTCGGGGGGAATGCAACTGAAGATCCTAATTCCCACATCAGCAACTTCCTGGAAGTTTGCGGCACTTTTAACTACAACAGAGCATCAGAAGAAGCAATGAGACTGCGAGTTTTTCCATACTCCTTGAAGGACAGAGCTAAAGCTTGGCTAACATTCACTACCAGCAGGTTCCATCACAACATGGAAACACTTTAGCCACCAAATTTCTTGCAAAGTACTTTCCACCAGCCAGAACCGAAAAATTGAGGAATGACATCACATCCTTTGTACAAAAAGATTCAGAATCCTCTGCGAAGCTTGGGAAAGGTACAAAGATTTACTCCGGAAATGTCCTCACCATGAGATTCCAAAGTGGCTACAAGTTCAGACCTTCTACAATTGACTTTCTGGAATAATGAGAACCACAATCGATGCTGCTGCTGGAGGAGCCTTGATGGCAAAAGGAGAAGATCAAGCCTGGGACCTAATCGAAGAAATGGCCAACAACAATTCCTTGTGGCCAACAGAAAGGAGCATGATCCAAAGAATTACAGGAATTATGAAGTTGGAGCAAACACAGCAGTGAATACCAGGCTGGATCAGATATGCAAATGTCTAGAAACACTTAGCACGCAAGTTGTGAACATCACTGGATCCACAAGTTCACCATATGGAGGAGCACCAGAGTCAAACCAACTTGAAGAAACGGTGAATTATGTCAGCAATTTCAACAGACAATGGAACAATCCATATTCCAACACCTACAACCCAAGGTGGAGGAATCATCCCAATTTTTCTTGGAGCAACAATTGAGGCCAACAGCAGAACTATCCACCTGAATTCCAGCAACAGAACAAAGGCCAGGAGCAGGCAAATGAATCAGGAATAACAGAAGTGTTGACCTACTTGAAAAAGATGGAAGTAAAACACGACTCTCAAGCAGCAGCAAGATATGACACTATATTTCAAAGCCATCAGCCTCTATCAAAGCACTAGAGAATCAAATCGGAAAACTAGCCAATGCTCAGAGTTACAGACCGCCAGGTACCCTTCCTAGCAACACAGAGCCAAATCCAAGGAACATGGGGAAGGAGTCATGAGCAATGTCATGCCATCATGTTAAAAAGCGGTACTGAAATTAACAAAGATGTTGGAGTCAAAACAGCTGCTGAGGAAGTTCCAAAAGAAACAAAGCAACAGATGGAGGAAAAAGAAGCAAAGGAAAAAGAACAGATCACTCCACCTCCACCTTTTCCTCAACGTCTTCAGAAGAACAAATTGGACAAGCAGTTTTCTCAGTTCCTGGAGATCTTCAAAAAGCTGCATATCAACATTCCATTTGCAGAAGCGTTTTTGGAACAAATGCCCACCTATGCCAAATTCATGAAAGATATTCTTTCACGAAAACGAAGATTGGGGAGATTACGAGACAGTAGCATTAACAGAAGAATGCAGTGCCATCATTCAGAGGAAACTTCCCCCGAAGTTGAAAGATCCTGGCAGTTTCACTGTCCTTGCGTCATAGGAGAACATAACTTTGGTAAGGCTTTGTGTGATTTAGGTGCGAGTGTTAACTTGATGCCTTTCTCTATTTTCAGGAAATTACAGATTGGAGGAACAATGCCAACTTCAGTCTCACTGCAACTTGCTGATTAGAACGCTCGTATTTCCGAGAGGTGTAGTTGAGGATGTGCTTGGTCAAGGTTGACAAATTCATTTTCCCAGCAGATTTTATTGTCCTTGATATGGAGGAAGACGCAGACGTACCAATCATCCTGGGGGAGACCATTCTTGGCTACAGGTCGAACCATTATTGATGTACAAAAAGAAGAATTAAACATGAGGGTACATGACCAAGAAGTAACATTCAATGTTTTCAAGGCCATGAATTTCCCAGATGATGAAAATAAGGAGGAATGTTTCAAACTCGATGTGATACACAGTACCATTCAGAACTCTGATGAAAGACAAAGTTCTACTGACAAACTTAAAACATGTCAATTGCCTGTGGAGCCTAAAGATAAAGCATCTTTTGTACTGAAGGAGCCAATTCTTGCACTACAAGCAACAGAAGAGAAAAAGTTTCACTAGTTCAACGAATTGGAGGAATTTCACAATCAGCCTTTTGAAGATGCCAAATTGTACAAAGAAAAGGGCAAGAAGAGACATGATGAGAAGTTAGTGCGCATACAACTGGAACCAGGGCAGAAGGTACTGTTAAACAAATCAAGGGTGAAATTCTTCCCATGGAAGCCAAAATTACGGTGGTCAGGTCCATTTGTGATCACCAAAGTTTTACAAATAGAGTCGTTGAGATACATGATCCTGATGCTAACAAAACTTTCAAGGTTAAAAACAAGCGTGTCAAGCACTACTGGGGAGAATCATTTGAGCGACAAAAAGAAAGTGTTACACTTTCAGATCCAGCTTAACGTTCGAGAAGCCAAGTCTGGCTGACGACTTTAAACTTAGCGCTAGCAGGGAGGCAACCCATGCAATTTGTGTATATATTGTTATTTGGTGTGTTTTATTTTTGTGTGTTTAATTTTTGCAGGATTAGTCATTTCAAAATGGAAGATGCTCTCGCAAATCTTCGCAAGCAATTCCTTCTCTTCTCTCCCAAAAAATCTCTGATGAAAGTTTACAAAGCTCGCTTGGAACGGATGAGGTTACTGACAATTCACGGTGTTCCTAATGATATTCGTTGGGTAATTGAAGCACGAGTCCGATTGGCAGGTGAGTCTTCTGACTCTTTTATTTCACATCTGCCTGGTTTTTGGAAGAAGCACCTATGCAAAGAAACGAAGAGCTAAGCAAATGGGTGTTTGTTTTAAATGTGCACGATTTAATTGCAACACCGTTGTCGTTCTTTAGGAATGATGTCTGATAATCGCGAAGACAAAATTAAATTCATTAGGGATGGCTTGAGTAAGGAGTCTTTAGATGATATATCTTTAACTCTTGAGACGCATCCCAGTGGATATGTTCACATTGCCATTCGCAAATTACATACACAATTCCAAAAAAAAGACAACAATTAAGTCTCGGGAATCTGACTCAAAAGACCATGTTTGCCAATTTAAAAGAAATTGGATGGGAAGCTTGTCCCTGACGCATAGACGTCAATCAAGCCGTTATTTTTCTTGTAAATATTATATCTCTTTGTCTTTTCTTAATAATTGTGATTTGTTTTGTTGTTTTCTTTTATTTTCTCCGATAAGATCCAGACCTTTTTGACTATCACGATATTATTTCGCTACTAATCGTCCTCTGGAAGATACTTGTGCTATTTTTACTCACCCTTTTCAGGTACTATAAATTCAGCCCGTCATTGCACTTTTGAAGGCATCCAGAGTTGAAAAGAAATACATAAAAAATGGAAGCCACTTCAAGAAGACGAGTAAAACATCTGTGTGTTTTGCGGTACTAGTGTTGGAACTAAGCCACAATACATAGAAGCACACATGAATTGGGTCGAGTCTTAGCAGCAAGGAATATGCACTTAATATATGGCGGAGGCAATCTTGGACTTATGGGGATCGTTTCAAAGACTGTACAGGAAGGAGGCAGTCATGTTTTGGGAATCATCCCAAAACCCTTGGCAGAGGCAAATCTTATTGGATCATCAAACGGAGAGGAACTGATCGTGCCAGGTATGTCTGAACGATTGGTAGAAATGATTAACCGTGCTGATGCTTTTATCGCTTTGCCAGGTGGCTTGGTACATTGGAGGAAATTTTTATTGTGTTATCTTTGGCGAACCTGAACATACACCAGAAACTAATTGGGCTGTACAACGTTGATGGATTTTATGATTTTCTTTGTGTGTTTCTTGATGATGCTCGGAGAAATGGGTTCGTGTCAAAACCTTTAAAAGAACTCATCTTCACTGCCAGAACTGCTCCGGATTTAATAGACCAACTCATAGCCTATGAACCACAAGTTGACCCTATTCTTTCAAAGATAAATTGGTCCGAGGACGATCGTGGTAAGAGGCGTCGGATTAATCTGGATCTTAACCTTTAATTTCCTGTAGATTTTCAGCTAACCAGGTACGACCTTCTTTTACTGTTTAAGACATTGGGGACAATGTCTCATTTAGGTTTGGGGGAGGAAATTAGTTGATTAGTCCTTGTTTTTAGTTTGAATGTTGTTTCTATTTTTAGTTCAAAATTTTTCGAAAAATACAAAAAAATTGAAAAATTTTCAAAAATTACAAAAAAATATTTTGTGTTTTTGTATTTTTATTTTGCCTAAAAAGGTGAAATTGGTAAAAGATAGCTGAGTAAGGAGTTTCCACTCCTGAGACGTATCTCAAACCTAATTCGAAACAAGTTAATTTTTGTTTATTTCATTTTGAATTATTTAATTTTTGAATTCTCCATAAAACGGACTAAAAGGAATCTTCATATGCTCAATTGATAGATATTATCAACATATATAGTAACATACGGACATGAGCTAAATTGAAAAGTTTGTAATATTCAGTGCTCTATTTTAATTGGAGGAAACATCTCAAAAAGCAGTGGAGTAAAAAAAAAAAAAAAAAAAAACGTCTGAGATCCGGGTTACTAAGTCTGTAAGGGTGTTTTAACATCTAGTTCCCTAAAACCAACTGGTTTGGGAGTCACTGGCCCAAAGCTCGTTACATGGATCAAAGATGCTGCAAAAATATATATATCTGAAATCTGAGTAATTAAGTCCGTATGGGTGTCTTAACACATGGTGCCCTAAAGCCAACTGGTTTGGGAGCCACCGACCCAAACTCGTTACATAGATGGAAGATATTGTATATAAATAAAAAATAGAGAAAAATCAAAGAAAAAATCAGAAAAATGAGAAAATTATTCCATTGCTATAAAAAGGTGTGAAATCTGATAGAACTTTAGGACAAAAATATTACTCTCTTATCAACTGCACTTATGACTGTTGTGGTCAAAAATGAGTTGATTAATATTTTGTTGGCTGTGTATATGGAGAATGGTAAAAACAATCGAGAATTTACTTATTCGGTAATTTAGAATAAAACAAAACAACTAGTAACTTGGAGTAGAAGTTTCACCTGATTAGTCACTAACATCTTTATTCTCTTTTCTCTTGTCTTTTTGCTTTTGTGTGCATTAGTTTTAATACCTGTTTACTTTTGTAAAATGTTTGTGGGTATCATTGCTGTAAGCCCTCACGAGACTAAACTCGTCCACTAGGGACACCTAGGGGTTTAAAGGCTTGTTGCATATGCTAAATGCAACGTGATCCCTACGAAATTGGCTTAGTTAATTTATTTATGTTATTTTACTCTATGTTTTGCTCGAGGACTAGCAAAATGTTAGGTTTGGGGGTGTGATGAGTGGATTTATATCACTATTTCCCACTCATTTAACCTAATATTTTGTACAGTTTCTTGAGTTTTGTGAACGTTTTGATATGTTTTGTGTTATTTTGTAGATAAATAAAGTTTGGAAAGCATTGGAGGGAATTTGGGGCAAAAACGGACAAAAATGCGTCAACAGGGATATTTTGGTCTTAAGCGCGTCGCGACGCTCCCCCAGACTTCCGCGTCGCGACGTCTAAAATGCACCGAACAGTGCTAACGTGCGCCGGGTCCACAAATCAGAATCTGAGAAAAGTTTGACTTTTCTAAAATGCGCCGTGCCACGTGTCACCATCACAGCCGATCTGCTAACGTGCGCCGTGCCACGTGTCAGCATCCTACGGTGCCGACAGTCATCATCGCCACGTGTCGCCACGTCGTCGCCATGTCATCAGCCACGTCAGCAAGTCAACAAGTCAAATTGCCACGTGTCATGCCACATCATCATCAGCCAATCAGGAAGCGACACGTGTCGTAATTCTATGGTGCCGACAGTCTCTTTCCCACTGTCGCCACGTCACCACCCCCACCGCCACGTCAGCATCAATTATTGATATCCTATCCTTATCTGACACGTGGCGGATAAGAATCTCAGCGACCAATCAGAAGCCGCCACGTGTCACAATAATTGAAGCCCAACCATTCTGCCACGTGTCACCTTATCATCTTATCCAGATCTTCAAACAAGCGAACCAGAGCGTGCCACGTCGACAAATCCGGCGTCGCGACGCTGAGGACCTGGCGTCGCGACGCTGGATCCTACCGAAGCCTATAAATTGAGCTCGAGATTTCAGAATTCAGGGCACCACTCTCTCTCTTATATCTTTCTAAAGAGAGAGTTTCTCTCTCTACTTTCTTTTAATTTTTATTTTTTTTTTTTAGTTTTGTAATTAATTTTAATTACATTTTGTTAATAAGTAATTTAATTTTTACTTTTTACTTTTTACTTTTTACAGTTTTTATTATTTACCATGAGGAGGTAACTCCCCCAGCTAGGGTGAAAGGTAATTATTTTACTATTACTATTTAGATTAATCTCCCTTAAAAATAATATATTCACTATTTAAAATATTGACTTAAAAAGGATAACCGCCAGATTGGTCGGTTGGTAATTCATTTTTATCTGATTTAAACCTGACTAATAAGGATACCGCCATATTGGTCGGTTGGTATTTAATTTTGGTTCCGCCTTTATGGCTGGTTGGACTTAATTTGACTTAATCAGGTTACCGCCTATATATGCTGGTTGGAAAAAGAATCACAAGTTTATATATTATTTTATGGGAGATATCTAAATTAGTAGTAGTAAAAGTAATTCCTTTTACCTTAGCATTTTATTTTATTGTAATTTACTTTTCAGTATTTACTTTACCGCATTTTTACTTTATGTCTTTTATTTTCAAGTTTTTACTAGCCCTAGTTATGTGTTGTAACTAAATTAGTTATCTGGGGTTGTGATGAAATCCAATATCACCGTTTTATAAGGGTTAGATTATAGCTTGGGTAATATAAAGATTTATTTATTGATTCTTAAACTTAATGCTTTTTCATTAATTGGCCATTAATAAAATTGATCTGGTAAATCTAAAATGAACTAGACATATGGATTTTAGGTTTCAGCCTTAGACTCAATAGCCCACGATCTTCCTTGAGGATAGATAACCCTTTAATAGATTCCTTACAGGATAGGAATATACCTGTCGGGCGGGGGTAGCCATATTTGGAACTTAAACTTAATGAATCCAGATAATTTGGTTGACATAGACATATGATTCAATTGGGTTAAACTGGGTATTTGTGTCTGACCATCGACAGAGGCTTACACATAATTTAGTGTTCCAGGTTAATAAATCAATATATTACCCAACTTTAAGATAACCACTTCATCTTTAAAATGATATTGGAAGAAATCACAACCCTAGATAGTTTTTAATATTGAATTTTCTTAAAACCTATTTTCGACAATTTTATTTACTTGCTTTTAAATTTAGAATCGTCACCATTTCAAATCAATCAATCAACTTGTTAGATATTAGTAATCATTTGACCTCATAAAATTAATAGTTTAGATATTAAGTCCTCGTGGGATCGATATTTTTATACTACTTGAACGATACGTGCGCTTGCGTTATACGTGTGTGTTTACGCCGGTCAACTTTCTCTCGAATCCAGGCAAAGAGCACTGGGAAGCGATGAAATGGATTCTCAGATATCTCAGAGGCACTTCCAATGCATCTTTGTGTTTTGGTGGTGATAAACATGTGTTACAGGCATACACAGATGCAAACATGGTAGAAGATGTTGATACCAGAAAATCCATATCATGATACTTACTGACCTTTGCAAGGGGAGCAGCTTCATGCAGTCCAAGCTTCCGAAGTGTGTCACTTTGTCAACTATAGAAGCAGAGTATATTGCAATCACTGAGGGTTGCAAAGAAACCTAGTGGATCAAAAATTAACTACAAAAGTTGGGTGTAAAACAAGAAAAGTATGTTTTGTACTGTGATAGTCAGAGTGCCAATCACTTGGCAAAAAATTCCACATATCATTCGAAATCAAAGCACATCGATGTGGGGTATCATTGGATACATGACATGCTTGAGAAGAAACAACTCTAACTTGAGAAGATTCATACAACTAAGAATAGGTCAGACATGATGACAAAAATATTGCCCAAAGAGAATCTGAAAAGCTGCACGAAGAAATCAAGTTTATTGGAGCCGCCCACATGAGTTGGAGGGGGAAATTTATTGGGTCCACCTCATGTTAGGGGCCCTAAAACCCAAGTCATAAAAGTTTACGAGTTATGCATTTATTATAAACTAATGGACTTGGATGATATTATTCATGTAATTTTGCTATTAAATCACGTGACTTTTCAAATTGGCGTGAGATATGTAAAGAGGCCTTTGCTAAGATACCCATTGGTATTTGATACATAGGGCACGTGAGCAGGCTATATAGTATTGGGTGCTTGTTTGGCTGCCAAACAAGCACCCAATCATTTTAAAAAATGAAAAAAATTGGAACAATGGGTTGCAACCGGTTGTTACAAAAAAATATATTATTTTTAATAAATAAAATTTAAATTATTAATAAAAAATAAAAAATTTGTTGCATAGTATTACTAAAAAATACAAGTCTAATGATTACAATAGCATATTTATTGTAAAAAGTTTCATATTAGAAAATATTTCATATTTATTGGCACAAGTTGCATTTCTAATGGTATTATTAGCATATACAATGGCTATAGTTACATATGGGGTTTTCGAGAAATACGCAATTACATGTTATTGCTAAATATTGCACGTCTAATGGTTGAAGTTGCATGTCCATTGTAGAACGTTTCATATTAGAAAATGAATCATGTTTATTGTTGAAAATTATATATCTAATGGTAATAATTGCATTTTCAATGGTCATATTTACATGTGTGGTTTTTCGAGGCATAAGCAATTGTATGTTATTGCTAAAAATTTCAAGTCTAATGTTTGAAGTTGCATGTTAATTGTAAAATATTTCATATTAGAAAATATTTCATGTTTATTGTTAAAAGTGTTGGGTTCTCTAAGAACTACCTAGGATTAATTAAGCATTAAATCATGTGAATACACAAAGAAGTAGCATAAATACTTACTTTGAACGAATTGGATGTTGGCGGAGAGTTCAAAACTTTTGCTCCTTGTGTTGTTGCTCCAAGCTTCTCCTTTGATGTATGTTGAGCTTCCAAGCTTGTCCTTGAATTCCAAACTCATGGATTAGTGTCCCTAACACCTTTGTATGACTAAATATGTGCTAGCACTTGGAGACAAAATGCAACAAATGGCTTCCAAATTTCCCTTGTAACTCTCGGCCAGGGAGAGTTTTTAGAGAGAGAGAATGGCGTTTTGGGGAGATAAGAGAGAATGAAAAATGTTGACTTGTATTTTATTTCAAAAATCAAAAATAAGATATATCAAATAATTGGTATTAAGTCATTCACCTTTCAAATTGTGTGTTTTACAAGTTATCAACCACCCACCAAATCCCATCAACTAAAAGTTGATTAAAGTGACTAGGTGATGTGACTTGTGGGCCCCACTTAATTCAAAATTCGAGTGGGCCCGTAAACACATTCCAGGCTCGGGTTCGTTAATTCCGAATTAATGAATTTTCCGTTGCGACGTAATTAAATCAAATTTAATTAAATAATTATGCATAGCAAAATTACTATTCACGTCGCTCGCGAATTAATTCTAAATTAATTCATTCGCCCGAATTAAAATCTAATTTTAATTCCGTTATGAAATCTAATTTCATTTAATATATCGAATATATTATTTTATCGATTAATTCCAAATTAATCGTTCTCTCACTTCTAGTTGAATTTTATCCTAGATAAAATTCTCTCCGTAATTAATCCTAGATTAATTTTCTCTCTCTTCTAATTAATCCCAGATTAATAATGTTCGAGTCATACGTCATCGGTGAATCTTCGGGAAGTGACCCATGAGATCCCTGGATATGTTGGCAGTAAATCCGGTCGTCGGATTATACGAACACGTGCGTACCCGGTACCACATTCTTACCGATTTACAAGACATGGTTGGCTTCTAGAAAAGCACCGTGCCAACCAAATTCTCCAGAAATATTCTTTTAATGAATATGTAATCTTTGTCAGGCGTAGTATACGTAGTATTGCGTATTGCGATCCAGTATCGAATGTCACATGCTAGTCTCTATAATCAGATAATCATGACCTAGTCATATTATCCCGATGACTGCAATACTAAAGAGTACTAGTTCCGTATCCAGCGTGATCATCATCTCCATATGACTGGAGTGATACTTCCATCTTGACATCACACCCAATACACTACGATTCTCAATATACCCAGAAGAGGCGTACACAGAACCTGTTAAATCCATGGACGACCAAAACCAAAGTATATTGATTGTCGCAAGTATTAGCGATGCAAGTCTCAGGTTAAGACCAAATACACCTACCCTGATTTGGATTCCCATTGACACATAGTCATACTACCAATGGGATTCCGAGGGGTCTATCTAGAGCGAAGCTGTTCCCATACCATCGGTAAACACAACCTCATATCACACTTGTATAAGTATCCAATACTTAAATATATGAGAACTATGCCGTTATGCTCCCACAACGCGCACAAGTGCAATACTAGTTTATTCCGCATTATCGATGTCCAGTCTCGATAATACTACGACTAGGGATATTTAATGATTAAACCTTAGTGGATTAATAATGTCTCATATCTTATTAATCCGGTACTAATCATATGGACTTTTATCATTTATATATCCCGGTAATCCAATTATAAATGATAAAAGAGCAATTTCCTTTGTCACATAGTAAATTTGTAAAACAACACCGTGTTCTGTACAAATAGTGATGCTATGGGTCATAATTGTCCAAAAATATCCCACTTAGCCTATAGCCAATCACTCAAGTGTCCTACACCTGAACTATGTACGGGTCGCTCAAACTTATACTGAGAAACAGCTTTCGTCAGCGGATTTGAAAGGTTATCATCTGATGCGATTTATTCGATCATCACATCGCCACGATGTATGATCCGACGAATAAGATGAAATAGTTGAAGTATATACTTGGATCGTTGATGAGACCATTAATTCTTTAGCCTGTGCTGTAGCCTAGCTCAACTGCTAACAGAACTACTCCTAATCTAATTAGGAATTTTATAGATCCAAAATTGCTTATTTTGCTGCCTCAGCTGCAGTAATATTCCGCTTTTTTTGTTTATTCGGCAATAGTATCTTGCTTGGAAGATTTCCAGCTCACTATTCTGTTATTCAAACTATATAGTACCCTTATTACGACTTATAGTCATTTTTGTCGGTTAGGAAACTTGCAAAGGTGAACCCAGTCATTTCAAGTTCTCATTCTCCATAAATTAAGAATGCATCCTTAGTTCGTCTAAGATACTTAAGGATGTTCTTAACATCAATCCAATGACTATCACTTGGATTGGCCTGATTGTGACTCCATATGCTCAAAGCCTATGAGACACCAGGTCACGTACAACTTTTCAATGTACAAGTTCTCGGAGAGTGCTAACAACTTTTAGATCTATCCCAGTAGATCCTTATTCCTAGAATAAAAGTTGTCTCTCCCAAGTAATCTACGGAGAATTTTCATGAAAGCCAAGCTTTCACCAATTGTATGATGGGAATGTCATTTCCAAGAAATGACATGTCATCATTATATAGGACAATCATTGTCAGTGCGCTCCCACTAACCTTCTTATATACACAAGAATTATATTCGTTTTGAATTAAATCATATACCATTATGATCTTATCAAAACGTTAGTTCCAAGAACACGATGTTTGCTTCAATCCATAAATGGATCGATTTAACTTGCAAACCTTGTTTGCTTGTTAAGGTACGAAAAAACCGTTAGGATATTGATAAACATCCTCCAAAAGGTTTCCGTTAAGGAAAACGGTTTTGACGTTCAGCTGCCATATTTCATAAATGAAACATGCAGCATTAGCAAGCATTATCCAAATGGATTTAATCTTGGCAACGGTTAAAAGGTTTCGTCGTAATCGACACCATATTGATGACGATACCCTTTCGCCACAAGCCAAGCTTTGTACGTTTGTATATTGCCATCCATGTATGTCTTCCTTGAAGACTCATATAGTACCAATAGGCATAATGCCTTCTGGTACATCAGCCAGTATATAAACTTGGTTGGTATACATGGAATCGGACATCATGGCACTTTGCCATAATAGGGGTCGATACCTTGTATCACTTCCTCATACGTAGCCGGTTCGTGTTCCTCAATAAGATTGACATCTTTACGAGGTGAGATCAGAAACCCATACCTCCCAGGTTGTTTTCTGACTCTCTCTGACTTACGCGGTTCTTGTGTATTCGAAGATTATGGTACAGTTTATCCCTGATAAACTGTTTGTAATCCATGAGGACTTGGTGCCTGGAACAGTATTACTCCGATTTTCATCGAGTTTTACTTTCCTCCCACTTACCAATGCATATAGGTATTCCTCTTAGGAAAACCGCATGGAGAGCAACAATTACATTGTTCTCTTGTGAGTTTTATAAGTACTATACTTTGGTTTCCCTAGGATAACCTACAAATAGGCACTTATCTGATTTGGGTTCTAGTTTGGTATCATCCAAACATACGCCCAGCATTCCCAAATCTTTAGGATTGAGAAACCTAGTTTCTTTCCTGTTCATATCTAATATGAAGTCTGTCTAACAGATTTTTCATGGAACCTGATTCAAAATAAGTATTGCACTGTTTAATGTGTATCATACGAAGGAAATTGGTAGCTCAGAGAGACTCATCATTAACCTAACTATGTCCAAAAAAGTTCGGTTTCTATGTTAGGACACACCGTCAAATTGAGGTGTTTCGGGAGGAGTACACTGTGAAAGAATACCATACTCTTTCAAATAGTTGAGAAACTTATTGCTTAAGTATTTCCATCACAGTCCAATTGTGATGTTTTAATACTCTTGCCGGTCTGTTTTTATACTTCTTGTCGAAACTCTTTGAATTTATCAAAAGTTTCCGATTTATGTTTCACAAGAAACACATAACCATAACGCGATGCCACATCCATAAAGGTTACGAAGTATTCATATCCACCTTTAGCCTAGCTAGACATGGGCCCACTTACGTCACTATGAACGATGGCTAACAGATCGGTGGCTCTTGCACTTTTACCAAGTAAAAGGTGTTTTAGGCATTTTGCCTAATAAACTAGATTCGTAGACATCATTTGAATTAGAATCAAATCCGTCCTAGTACCCACTCTTCGAAAGTGTGGATATACGAGTCTTGTTTATGTGTCCCAGACAACAATGCCATAAATAAGTCTTATCTAATTAATTCAGTTTGAGCTATTTGTTTGTCATGCTATATGTATGAGATTAATTTATATTCTAAATATAAATACTGTTATTCACATCTAATGTGTTTATCTCGATATCATATTTATAAAATAAAACACTTAGTGTTCTAGAATATAAAGGTATACCCGCAATGAGTTATACTAGATATATAGATAATGTTTCTAGCCAAACTAGGTACATTATAACAGTTTCCTAATTTAAGTACATGCCCAAAGGGCAGTTCCAAAACTTAGGTTTCTACGACCAAAACAGCGACTTTCATCCTGTTCCTGACTCGCAGGTCGATCTCAATTGAAGCCAGTCTCCTGCTAATCAGCAGGTCCCGCACATCAGTACATATGATTATGTACCACTTCCGGTATCTAAAATCCAATTTTAAAACCAGTAGTGAACATGTTTATGACAAACATACTTGAAGCCGGAACCTTGCTCCGCCTTCACTTCCTTCATGTCTTTGTTGGACAATTATGACTCATAGCATCACTATTTGTACATAACATAGTGTTGTTGTACAAATTAACTATGTGACAACGGAAATTGCTCTTTTATCATTTGTAATTGGATTACCGGGATATATAAATGATAAAAGTCTATATGATTAGTTCCGGATTAATAAGATATGAGACAGTATTAATAAACTAAGGTTTAATCATTAAAACATCCATAGTCGTAGTATTATCGAGATTGGACATCGATAATGCGGAATAGACTAGTATTGCACTTGTGCGCGTTGTGGGAGCATAACGATATAGTTCTCATATATTTAAGTATTAGATACTTATGCAAGTGTGATAGGAGGTTGTGTTTACCGATGGTACGGAAACAGCTTCGCTCTGGATAGACCCCTCAGAATTCCATTGGTAGTATGACTATGTGTCTATGAAAGTCCAAATCAGGGTAGGTGTATCTGGTCTTAACCTGAGACTTACATCGCTAATACTTGCTACAATCAATATACTTTGGTTTTGGTCGTCCAGGGCTTTAACAGGTTGTGTTTTCGCCTCTTCTAGGTATATTGAGAATCGTAGTGTATTGTGTGTGATGTCAAGATGGAAGTATCACTTCAGTCATATGGAGATGATGGTCACGTAGGATAAGGAACTTGTACTCTTTTATACTGCAGCTATCGGGATAATATGACTAGGTCATGTTTATCCGATTATAGAGACTAGTTACCAGAGATCCGATATGTGCTTCGTACGGGGCAGACACAATTCCAGCCCCAGGCCTAACACGTGACATCTGATACTGGATCGTAATACGCAATACTTCGTATACTACGCCTGATACAGATTACATATTCCTTTAAGAATATTTCTGGAGAATTGGGTAGGCACGGTGCTTTGCTAGAAGCCAACCATGTCTTGTAAATCGGTAAAAACGTAGTACTAGGTACGTACGTATTCGGATAGTCCGACGATCGGATTTACTGCCAACATATCCAGGGATCTCATGGGTCTCTTCCCGAAGATTCACCGATGACGTATGACTCGCACAAAATTAATCTAGGATTAATTATAAGAGAGAGAAAATTAATCTAGGATTAATTATAGAGATATTTTATCTGGGATAAAATACTATTTAAAGAGATAGAACGATTAATTTGGAATTAATCGATAAAAATAATATATTCGATATATTATACGAAATTAGATTTCGACGCAGAATTAAAATTAGATTTTAATTCGGGCAAACGAGTTAATTTAGAATTAATTCGTTAGCGATGTGAATAGTAATTTTGCTAGGCATAATTATTTAATTAAATTTGATTTAATTACGTCGCAACGGAAAATTCATTAATTCGGAATTAGCGAACCCGAGCCTGGGAGTGTTTGCGGGCCCACTCACTTTTTGAATTAATGTACGGCCCACAAGTCACATCAAGCGTCACATCACCAGTCACCTTTTGTGATGGAAGTCACATCAACTTTGAGTGATGTGATGCAAGTCACATCAACTTTGAGTGATGTGATGCAAGTCACTTTTTGGTAATCTGAGTTGTTGGAGGCATTAATGCCTTGTACCAATTTTGGAAATTGAATTATTGTATTTGATTTTTGAAATCAAAACACACACACAACACAACATCTCATCTCTCTCTCCCTCTCCCTCACGGCACTTGGTGCCATTTTTTTCTCTCAAATCCTCTCATTGGCCGAGAGTTAAAAGAAGAAAATTGAAGATTTGTTGCAAGTTTTTCATGGTGCTAGCACATCCAATGAGTCATTCAAATGTGATAGGGAAACTAGGGAAACCTATCTATGAGCATGGAATCAACACTTAAAGCTTGGAGCTTGAAGATCAACACAAGGAGCACAAAAGGAGGCTTGTCCGAATCATCCATGAAGAAATTTTTGTGTTCTTCGCATCCCAAAATCCGATCAAAGTGAGTATTTCCGCTACTTTACTTTGTTGTATTCACACGTTTATATGCTTAATTGATCTTGGTTTGACCTAGAAAACCCAACAGTCTACCTTGTCCATATGGCAGTCACGCATCCAGTGACCCCGTTTGCCACAGTTTAGGCAGACATCTTGTGATATGTCCTTTGTCTTCCTAGAAGACGGTGACGATTTTGCCTTTGCCTCTTTTAGAAGCTCTGGCTCTGCCTCCTTGAGCATAGCCATCAACTCTCCAAAAGTTTACTCTTGGTTCATAATGAACCTGCTCAGCTTTCGGGTAGAGACTATAGATCAAATATTTTGGTAGTCTCGGCCACGTAGGTATGCACAGCTAACCTAGCTGATCGATGTCAGCATCATCTGCGACACTAGTGCTCGATAGATGTAACCTCTGACATACGTGAGTGAAAGAGCTTCTTTTGCAATTCATACTTCTAAGATTTAAGATTAGATCTATGAAGATCTTTAATTTCAACATCATGGTATAATGATCTAATCCTTAGTTTTGACGAAGAAATTAAGGATTTATTGCGGCAAACATAACGGATTGAGCACTAAAGTTTTCATCACGATGAGTCTTCCAAAGCTCATGCTCCACTATTCACTCAACTCCGGGCTTAGGCCCGAGATGTTTCTCTATCAAATAGAATAACTTCTCAACTCCCAGAACTATCCTGAGGTTTTATTCCCAATCTGAAAATTGAAGCCGCTTAAAGACATTTTCACACCAGGATTATGTTTTAAATGCTAATCTTTCAGTTATCTTGATTCCAATAGTCTAACTATCCAATCACGATTTCGGGTACAATTGAATATAATGATTACTATAGTCCAACTATATAATCAACTACAATTGATCGGTTATGTTCAAATGTATTGATTACTATAATCCAATATATAACCAACTACAAATGAAGTAGTTTGAATACAGTCCAACTGTTTAATTAAACAACAATTAAATATTAGTCCAACTAATAATTTAATATTAAATAATGACGAAAAATGAAATGAGCGCGTATTGGCAAGTATCTAAATGAAATTGCAATTTTAATACTTGCCTCCCACTATTTTTCGGCGAGCCTCTAACCCTCTGTTGAGTACTCGGGAAACCTAGTTTCCTAGTGGGCTTGGATCCCGTTAAATAACACACAACCTTGACTTTGGCCAACAAGCTGTATGATATTTAACTAGGTAGATCTCTAAGATCAATTGGATCTCATCTAATTCCTAGATCCAGTAGGTGGACATCCAAGTCCGAAACATATATCTAATATATGCCAATATATCTGATATATTCCCTAACCTTTTTCCTCTAAATAAACTAAGCCTTGGCTTTGGCACAACAAGCTTAATGATTCCAGTTAAGCGGGACCCATTGACCTTGGAATGCTTCGTAATCGATGTCGATGGACAAGAAGTGATCTTGAGTTTGGCCAACAAATCACAACTTGGACAAGACATGCGATATGGAACAAAGCCTTCATGATTCAAACACATCCGCGATGGACAAAGGTCTTGACTTTGGCCAACAAACCAGTGCCAATCTTGGATCTTGAGAGAGAATCATCAATGGAAGGAAATCGCTTAATATTTATTGAGGGTTTTTCACGTAATTGGCAACCAATTAATTATCTTTGATTAGGTCTCATCATACACCCTTAAGTATGCATTCTAAAAGCATAATAAGGTGCGATAAATAAATTATTAATGATATGCGGATGGATATTTAAAATATTTTGTTCCTAGAACAAATATCTCCTTTTCCTCTCCCCGGCTAGCACTATTCTTACTTCTACCCAATTACATAATATTCTAAAGAAACCTCATTTACATTGAGGGGAATAGGTGAGAATAGAAATACAAATAGTCAAGAGGTAATAGGCTGGACACGCAAGTCTAATTTAATAAATTCTAAATTTATTACAATAATTTCCAAAATTACCCTCACCCATCTAATATCCATCCGATATGCATTATTCATACATCACATCCACGTTTTCACACAAAGCATGTTATCAATCAATCTAATCCAATTAATTAATCTTTAATTAATGACCATCCAATGTTCAAACAACGATTTGATTTGCGCGAGTCCAACTCTTTTAAGAATAAATACTCAAAGTACGAATTCTTGAATTATATCAAACTACAATATTAAATCCAATTTAATTTGTATTCAATACTAATTCTATATTTATTTCCAAATTAAATAATTACACTTTTTAATGTGCCTTTACGACTTAGATTCCAAATCTAATCTTAATGGGTCTCAAAGCCCAATTAACATCCAATGTCAATTTAATTAAAGTCCAATGGGCTTTTAATTAATTCATTAAGGCATGGACTTTGGCAACCAAAGCCCAATAAGGAATCACCCTTTGCCACAAAATTAATTTTGGCCCATTAGGCCCAATTAATTATTTAAAGGCCCATTTATCATATTTGGATTTTATGGAATAGTTTTAGGCCCAATTGGATCCAACCAATTATCCTAAACCATACTTGGCCCAACCTAGCCCATTAAGCCCAAATACAATAATTTTTAGCCCAATTCCAAATTAAGCCCAATTAATTAAATTCTAATATTCCAAATTTCACAATTTAATTAATTAAAGTGTAATAGCCATAATTAATTAGTCAAATTAACATTTCCAAAACACCAATTTACATAATTAATCATGCTTTAATTTAATCAATACATGTCCAATATTATTGAAGCAAAATCAATCCAACATGCTTATTAAGCTCTCGACAATATGGTAATTTTTTCATCAATTTTGATTTCAATCCAATTAAATCACAAATCAATTTATCCATGTATTTTAAACACATCCAATGGCTTAAAATCAAAAATCACCAAGAGCTTAGGATTCCAAGTCTATTCGGCCAAGCCTAATGAATTGGGGAAAATTAATCCAATTAATTTTTCATAAAATTGATCATGTATAACTCTAAGTTATCATTTTCTAAGCATACTCAAACAAACAATTTGATCAAAACATGCTCAAATCAAAAATACCCAAATTCAAGATTAAGAACCCTAAAATATTTCATGATTAATTTAAGCTCTGATACCATTATTGGGTTCTCTAAGAACTACCTAGGATCAATTAAGCATTAAATCATGTGAATACACAAAGAAGTAGCATAAATACTTACTTTGAACGAATTGGATGTTGGCGGAGAGTTCAAAACTTTTGCTCCTTGTGTTGTTGCTCCAAGCTTCTCCTTTGATGTATGTTGAGCTTCCAAGCTTGTCCTTGAATTCCAAACTCATGGATTAGTGTCTCTAACACCTTTGTATGACTAAATGTGTGCTAGCACTTGGAGATAAAATGCAACAAATGGCTTCCAAATTTCCCTTGTAACTCTCGGCCAATGAGAGTTTTTATAGAGAGAGAGTGGCGTTTTGGAGATATAAAAGAGATGAAAAATGTGACTTGTATTTTATTTCAAAAATTAAAAATAAGATGTACCAAATATTTGGTATTAAGTCATTCACCTTTCAAATTGTGTGTTTTACAAGTTATCAACCACCCACCAAATCCCATCAACTAAAAGTTGATTAAAGTGACTAGGTGATGTGACTTGTGGGCCCCACTTAATTCAAAATCTGAGCGGGCCCGTAAACACATTCTGGGCTCGAGTTCGTTAATTATGAATTAACAAATTTTCTGTTGCGACGTAATTAAATCAAATTTAATTAAATAATTATGCCTAGCAAAATTATTATTCACGTCGCTCGCGAATTAATTCTAAATTAATTCATTCGCCCGAATTAAAATCTAATTTTAATTCCGTTATGAAATCTAATTTCATTTAATATATCGAATATATTATTTTATCGATTAATTCCAAATTAATCGTTCTCTATCTTCTAGTTGAATTTTATCCTAGATAAAATTCTCGCCGTAATTAATCCTAGATTAATTTTCTATCTCTTATAATTAATCTCAGATTAATAATGTTCGAGTCATACGTCATCAGTGAATCTTCGGGAAGCGACCCATGAGATCCCTGGATATGTTGGCAGTAAATCCGGTCGTCGGATTATCCGAACACGTGCGTACCCGGTACCACGTTCTTACCGATTTACAAGACATGGTTGGCTTCTAGCAAAGCACCGTGCCAACCCCATTCTCCAGAAATATTCTTTTAAGGAATATATAATCTTTGTCAGGCGTAGTATACGTAGTATTGCGTATTGCGTATTGCGATCCAGTATCGAATGTCACATGTTAGGCCTGGGGCTGGAATTGTGTCTGCCCCGTACGAAGCATATATCGGATCTTGATGAGTGGTAATTATATCACTATTTCCCACTCATTTGACCTAATATTTTGTATAGTTTCTTGAGTTTTATGAATATTTTGATGTGTTTTGTGTTATTTTGTAGATAAATAAAGTTTCATGACACTCTGGAGGTGATTTGGGCCAAAACAGTGAAAATTGGACGAAAATGGCAAAATAGTCATTCTCGCGTCGCGACGCGCAAACCTTTGGCGTCGCGACGCCTAAAGTGCGCCAAACAGTGCTAACGTGCACCGGATCCACAAGTCAAAATCTGAGAAATTTTACATTTCTAACGTGCACCGTGTCACGTGTCACCATCACAGCCGATCTGCTAACGTGCGCCGTGCCACGTGTCATCATCCTACGGTGCCGACAGTCGCCATCGCCACGTGTCACTCCACCTGTCAGCCACGCATCATCCACATCACCGGTTGACCGAGTCAACGTGCCACCTCACCACGACGTCATCATCAGCCAATCACGAAGTGCCACGTGTCGCAATTCTATGGTGCCGACAGTCACTTTGCCATGTGTGGCCACGTCAGCGCCACGTCAGTATCAATTATTGACAAACTAATCCGAAATCGACACGTGGCGAATAAGAATCTGAACCGACCAAACAGAAGCCGCCACATGTCACAATAATTGAGCTTCAACCACCTTGCCAAGTGTCACCTTATCACCTTATCCAAAATCGCCATGTGTCATCACCTCAGCATGCCATGACCAAAAAGTGCTGGCGTCACGATGCCAAAGCCCTTGGCGTCGCGACGCTGGAAGCCCATCCGCGCCTATAAATTCAGCTCGATTTCAGAATTCAAATCATGCCTTCCTTGAGTTTTGTAAGGACTCTAAGGCCTTCCTTGAGTTTTATAAGGACTCTAAGGATTGCATCTTGTGTGTTTTAGTTTTTGTAATTTTAATTTAGCACTTTTACTTTTAGTATTTTTAATTATGCACTTTTACTTTTTGTAATAAAATTTTATTTACTTTTATTTACTTTATGTTTTGTAGTTAATTTACAGCTGGGGTAAAAAGTGAATCATTTAATATAATTATCTAGGTAAATCTCACTTAATTATAATTTATAAATTATAATTTAACCGGATTAATTAATGGCAGACTTTATTACCGCCTATATGGTCGGTCTAAATATAAATTACTTTACCGCCTATATGGTTGGTCTTTATGTGACAGATAATTACCGCCTATATGGCTGGTGTAATTGGACTAAATGGATTACCGCCTATATGGCTGGTTTTAAATGTTTAATATTATTAATTCCTGAGAAAGCAGAACATAAAATAATTTATATTTTATAATAAGTGAGATTCCTAGATAAGAAATATTAAATGTGGATCCTCTAACCCCAACATTTTATTTTATTCTAGGGAAGTGATGAAACACAATATTACTAGGCTTAATAATTGATTTTATTATTTATTGGGTAATTCTTTACTTGTTTATTGAGTTTTAAGCTTAATGCTTCTTGTTGTCTGATCACCAATAAGATTGATGTGGTAAACTTAAAATGAACTAGACATAGGGATTTTAAGTTTCAGCCCTAGATTCAATAGCCACGATCTTCCTTGAGGATAGATAACCCTTTAATAGATTTCCTTACAGGATAGACATATACCTGTTGGACGGGGGTAGCCATAATTGGAACTTGATCTTAATGAATCCAGGTAATTTGGTTGATATAAACATATGGTTCAATTGGGTTATATTGGGTATTTGCGTCTGACCATCGACCTAGGCTTTTGCATATTTTCGTGTTCCAGGTTAGCAAACTGATTTATTACACATAGATAAGAGAATCAATTCATCTTTATAATAATATTTTATGGAGTCACGACCCTAGATCTTTGAGTCTTTTCTTTTATTTTCCTTAGTATTTTCTTTTGAGTATGTTTTTATTTTAATTAGCAAATCCACATTCAACCAACCAAAAGCAATCAATTCCATTCTCCCTATAATTAGATACATGTAAATAAATAGTATCAATAATTAATAACAACAGTAGGAATTAAGTCCTCGTGGGATCGATATTATTATACTACTTGAATGATACGTGCGCTTGCGTTATATATGTGTGTTTACGCCGGTCAAGTTTTTTTGCACCGTTGCTGAGGACTTGTTTTTCTTGAGTTATTAATTTTGAAGCTATTTAATTTACTTGTATCTAATTTTATTTATTTTTATCTTTAATTTTTATTTCTTTCTTTTGTTTTCAGGTGATTAAAAAATGGAACATTATTGGGAGATTGAAAGATCACGAGCTTTACTAGAAGATACACCCCAAATATGGGAGGAACAGTCCGGTTTTCTGAGGCCTGTTGACCAGCCCAACTATTATCACTGGATGTCAGAATCTAGCAATACTACATTTGCTTATCAGAACACAATGGGGAGATGTGACATATGTAATGGTAACCACCCGAGAGATCATTGCGAGTACAACTACAATCCAGGGTGGCAGAGCTATCAAGATCCTTTATGGTATGAAGAGCCATCACATTTCACAGAACCACATTTTCCATCTTATCCACCACCCACCTACGATCTTCATCAAGAACCAGAACCATCAAAGGAAGAACAATTGGTTGACATGCTCAAAGATTTATTCAAGAAACAAGACGAAAAGTTGGATACAATGCTTGAAACATATCAGAATCAACTTGAAAGTATTCAGAGACAATCAACATCCATTCAGAGATTGACAGAACAAACGAGACAATTAACAGAAAACCAGAACTATATACCTCAAGAACCAGTTTCAGATGATAGTGACGAAGCCTTCAAGTACCAATCATTTCACAATGACATTTCAACAGAGGAGGAGGCTGAGCAATATCAACAACCAGAGGTATCAGTTCAGGAGCCCAAACCAGCGAAGTCTCTATTTGACTTTTATTATTCAGATTCTGACGATAATGAAGCTGATCTATTTGTACCAACTGCACCAACAACGAATGATCAAACTTTCAATCCTCAAAATGAAGATCTTGGAGCATGCTTTACCATGATGTTTGATGAAGATCTACCTGAACCATCCATTCCAGTCGTATCAGAGGATGAAGACCTAATGTCAGAAACATCTTTACATCCTCAGGCAGATACTTTTGGAGTATGCATTTCACAGATGACGGATGAAGAGTTGAATAAGGAAATTTTAAAATTCATCTGTGAAGAAAAGGTAGAGCAAGAAGCAGAGCAAATGGAGTAGCAAATGTCTGAACTTATTAAAGATCCAGAGCATTCAGAAGAAACATCACTATTTTGGGGAGTACAATTTAGAGATATCACCAGGAAGCTTGATAGAATGGAACTTCCATTCAAGGTCAAGCACCATACGAGACCTCCTGATTTTATTTCTTTCTTTTCAGGAACCACTTGAGCGACAAAGTTTAAAAAGGTGGCATAAGCACTGAATGTGACAAAATATTTTTTGCCCTTTTACCGTTGGAAGAGACCCTTCAAAAGCAATACTGACGGGATTGTCTTTAATCGGACATCCAAAACGACATTGAAACCTCCTTAACAGATAGATTTCAGTCACGTCTGGCTGAAGACGAAAAATTTAGCGCTAGCAGGGAGGTGTTGGACAGTTATGACCCATAACATCACTATTTGTACAGATCATGGTGATGTTGTACAAATTAACTATGTGACAAATGAGATTGCTCTCTTATCATTTGTGATTAGATCACCAAGATGTATAAATGATAGGAGGTCCATATGATTAGTTCCTGGATTGAGATGATATGAGACAGTATCAATCCACAAAGGATTAATCATTAAATATCCCTAGTCAGAGTATTATCGATATTGGGCATCGATAATGCGTAAAAGACTAGTATTACACTTGTACGCGTTGTGAGGGCATAACGGCATAGTTCTCATATATTTGGGTATATGATACTCATGCAAGTGTAATAGGAGGTTGTGTTTACTGATGGTACGGGAAACAGCTGCACTCTGGATAGACCCCTCGGAATTCCATTGGTAGTATGACTATATGTCTATGGAAGTCTGAAATCAGGGTAGGTGTATTTGGTCTTAACCTGAGACTTGCACCGCTAATACTTGCGACAATCAATGTACTTTGGTTTTGTTCGTCCAGGGCTTTAACAGGTTCTGTGTACACCTCTGCTGGGTATATTGAGAATCGAAGTGTGTTGCGTGTGATGTCAAAACGAAAGTATCACTCCAGTCATATGGATATGATGATCGCGCAGGGATACAGAACTGGTTCTCTAAGGGTTGCAACCATCGGAAAAATATGACTTGGTCATGATTATCTGATAATAAAGAGACTAGTTACTAGTGATCCTATATATGCTTCGTACGGGGCAGACATTGTACAAGCCTCAGGCCTTGCATGTGATCATCCGATACTGGATCGAAATACGCAATACTATGTATACTACGCCTGATATAGATCACATATTCCTGTAAGGATATTTCTGGAGAATTGGTTAGGCATGGCGCTTTGCTAGAAGCCAACCTTGTCTTGTAAATCGGTAAAAACGTAGTACTAGGTACTTACGTGTTTGGATAGTCCGATGACCGAATTTACTGCCAACATATCCGAGGATGTCATAGGTCACTTCCCGAAGATTCACCGATGACGTATGACTCGCACTTTATTAATCTGGGATTAATTAGATGAGAGAGAAAATTAATCTGTGATTAATTGCAGAGATTTTTTATCTGGGATAAAATATCATTTAAAAGAGAGAACGATTAATTTGGAATTAATCGATTAAATAATATATTCGATATATTATACGAAATTGGATTTCGACGTGGAATTAAAATTAGATTTTAATTCGGGCGAACGAGTTAATTTAGAATTAATTCATTAGAGACGTGAATAGTGATTTCGCTAGGTATAATCATTTAATTACATCGCAATGGAAAATTCGTTAATTTGGAATTAGCGAACCCGAGCCCGAGAGTGTTTGCGAGCGCATTCACATTTCGAATTCGAGTGCGGCCCACAAGTCACATCAAGCGTCAAATCATTAGTCACATCAAGCATCAAATCACATGTCACTTTGAGTGATGTGACAATTTGATTGATTGATTGTAGTTGTTGGCAAAGCCTTTTATTGCCTTGACTTTTTTTATATTTGGTAAATCAATTATTTGATTTTTGGAAATTGAATCATGTGTATTAGATACACAAAATGAAATACCAAACATACATCCATCTCTCTCTCTAATTTTTACACAGTTTTGGAGCCAAAAATTGCTCCCCCTCTCTCACGGCCTCAAGGCCATTTCCTCTTCTGTTTTTCTGGTTTGGACCGAGAATGAATGAGAAGAAAATGGTGATTTTGTGGTAAGATTACCAAGTGCTAGCACACAATGGAGACATACAAAGGTGATAGGGAAACCCACTTGTGAGCTAGGAATGACCAAACAAAGCTTGGAGCTTGATGGATCATGCAAAAGCCGAAAATGGAGGAGCAAGGAACTGCTCACTGCCGAGCTTCTCAAAGGGCAGAAAAAGATTTTTTTGTTCTTCACCGCATCACTCAACCGCTCGATATAAGTATTCCGCAACTTCCTCGATGTAGTCACATGTTGTTTTATGCTTGATAATCGATCCTCGGGATCATAGAAACTCTAACAGGAGGCAACCCATGCAATTTTTTGTAATTTTTGTTTTTATATTTTGTGTATAAATGTTGTAGAGTTTTTAATTTTGTGTGTTATTTTTGTAGGGAAAAGCTCAACCAAAGCATAAGACAGAAGGAATGGTGTTTGGCAAAGATAAGTGATAATTCATTAGCGATGGCTGAGTAATGATTGAATTCTTGAGATGCATCCTTATGAATTTATACTAAGCTAGTGGCGTATTGCGTACACAATTCTGTTGTCTTAATAATTGCTTTGATTTGCTTTTCTTTTGTTATTTTTTTTATTTTCCCCGACAAGATATATACTTTTTGACATTTCACGATTTATTTTAACGCTCATCTAATAATTGTCACTTGGCAGGTACTAGTGCTATTATTAATCACCCATTTTCAGGTTCTATAAATTCAGCTCTACATTTCTTTCTTCGACACATCCAGATATACATCCAAATAAGAGAAAGAAAATGGAAGCAACTTCACAGCAGCGAGTCAAGCGAATTTGTGTTTTATGTGGATCCAATTCTGGTAATAAACCAGAATTCATTGAAGCTGCAAAGGAATTGGGGAGAGTCATAGCAGAATGAAATATGGACCTAGTATATGACGGTGGCAATCTTGGATTAATGGGAAGCATTTCAAAAATAGTTCAGGAGGGTGGTGGTCATGTTTTGGGAATCATCCCAAAAACTTTGGCGGACGAACACATAATCGGAAAAACAAATGGAGATGAACGCTTTGTCTCGGGGATGTCTGAACAACTCCTTGAAATGGTTAATACTGCTGATGCGTTTATTGCTTTACCAGGTGGGCTCGAGAAATTTGAAGAGATATTCATAGTGGCATCATGGGCGCACTTGAATATTCATCGGAAGCCCATTGGATTACTCAACATTGAACATTTTTTCGATTTTCTGTTTGTATTTCTTGCGGAAGCCAAAAGACATGAGTTCGTCACAAAATCAGTACATGATATTTTCCTGACTGCAATAAAGGCCGAAGAATTAATTGACCAAATCCTAGCATTTGAAACAAAAATCGACCCCATTCTTTCCAAGTTGAGCTGGTTAGATAGCGATCATGGTAAGAAGCATAAATTGGACATAGATCTTAATCAGTAATTTTTCGTAGATTTTCAGCTAACCTGGTATGACCTTCTTAACTCTCATTCTACTGTTTAAGACATTGGGGACAATGTCTCATTTAGGTTTGGGGGAGGGGAATAGTTAATTTGTATATTGTTTTTTTTTAGTCCAAAAATTTTCGAAAAATACAAAAAAATTAAAAAATTTTCAAAAAATGACAAAAATATTTTGTGTTTTTGTATTTTTATTTTGACTAAAAAGGTGAAATTGGTAAGAGATAGCTGAGTAAGAAGTTTTCACTCCTGAGACGTATCTTAAACCATTTTGAAGCAAATTAGTTTTTGTTTATTTCATTTTGAATTATTTAAATTGTAAATTCTCCATAAAACGGACTAAAATGGATCTTCATATGCTCAGTTGGCAGATATTATCAACATACATAGTAATATACAGACATGAGCTAAAATTGAAAAGTTTGTAATATTCAGTGCTCTAGTTTAATTGGATGAAGCATCTCAAAAAGTGATGGAGTAAAAAAAAACGTCTAAGATCCGAGTTATTAAGTCTGTAAGGGTGTTTTAACACCTAGTACCCTAAAACCAACTGGTTTGGGAGTCACTGGCCCAAAGCTCGTTACATGGATCAAGGATGTTGCAAAAATATATATATATCTGAAGTCTGAATAATTAAGTCCGCAAGGGTGTCTTAACACCTGGTGCCCTAAAGCCAACTGGTTTGGGAGCCACCGACCCAACACTCGCTACATAGATGGAAGATATTGTATATAAATAAAAAAATCAGAAAAATGAGAAAAATTATTCCATTGCTACAAAAAGGTGTGAATTCTGATAAAACTTTAGGACAAAAATATTACTCTCTTATCAACAGCACTTATGACTGTAGTGGGCAAAAATGAGTTGTTTAATATTTTGTTGGCTGTGTATATGGAGAATGGTAAATATAATCGGAGAATTTACTTATTCAGTAATTTAGAAAGAAACAAAACAACTAGTAACTTGTAGTAGAAATTTCACCTAATTAGTCACTAACTTCTTTATTCTCTTTTCGCTTGTCTTTTTGCTTTTGTGTGCATTAGTTTCACTACCTTTTTACTTTTGTAAAATGTTTGTGGGTATCATTGCTGTAAATTTTTGGGCCAAAACAGTGAAAATTGGACGAAAAAAGGCAAAATAGTCATTCTCGCGTCGCGACGCGCAAGCCTTTGACGTCGCGACGCCTAAAGTGCGCCAAACAGTGCTAACGTGCGCCGGGTCCACAAGTCAGAATCTGAGAAATTTGACTTTGCTAACGTGCGTCGTGCCACGTGTCACCATCACAGCCGATCTGCTAACGTGCGTCGTGCCACATGTCATCATCCTACGGTGCCGACAGTCGCCATCGCCACATGTCACCACGTGTCACTCCACCTGTTAGCCATGTCATCATCCACATCACCGGTTGACAGAGTCAACATGCCACCTCACCGCCACATCATCATCAGCCAATCACGAAGTGCCACGTGTCGCAATTCTATGGTGCCGACAGTCACTTTACCACATATCGCCACGTCAGCGCCACGTCAGCATCAGTTATTGACAAAGTAATCCGAAATCGACACATGGCGAATAAGAATCTGAACCGACCAAACAGAAGCCGCCATATGTCACAATAATTGAGCTTCAACCACCTTGCCAAGTGTCACCTTATCACCTTATCCAGAATCGCCATGTGTCATCACCTCAGCATGCCATGACCAAAAAGTGTTGGCGTCGCGATGCCAAAGCCCTTGGCATCGCGACGCTGGAAGCCCATCCGCGCCTATAAATTCAGCTCGATTTCAGAATTCAAATCATGTCTTCCTTGAGTTTTGTAAGGATTCTAAGGATTGCATCTTGTGTGTTTTAGTTTTTGTAATTTTAATTTAGCATTTTTACTTTTAGTATTTTTAATTATGCACTTTTACTTTTTGTAATAAAATTTTAGTTACTTTTATTTACTTTATGTTTTGTAGTTAATTTACTGCTGGGGTAAAAAGTGAATCATTTAATATAATTATCTAGGTAAATCTCACTTAATTATAATTTATAAATTATAATTTAACCAGATTAATTAATGGCAGACTTTATTACCGCCTATATGGTCGGTCTAAATATAAATTACTTTACCGCCTATATGGCTGGTCTTTATGTGACAGATAATTACCGCCTATATGGCCGTTGTAATTGGACTAAATGGATTACCGCCTATATGGCTGGTTTTAAATGTTTAATATTATTAATTCCTGAGAAAGCAAAACATAAAATAATTTATATTTATAATAAGTGAGATTCCTAGATAAGAAATATTAAATGTGGATCCTCTAACCCCAACATTTTATTTTATTCTAGGGAAGTGATGAAACACAATATTACTAGGCTTAATAATTGATTTTATTATTTATTGGGTAATTCTTTAGTTTGTTTATTGAGTTTTAAGCTTAATGCTTTTTGTTGTCTGATCACCAATAAGATTGATGTGGTAAACTTAAAATGAACTAGAAATAGGGATTTTAAGTTTCATCCCTAGATTCAATAGCCACGATCTTTCTTGAGGATAGATAACCCTTTAATCGATTTCCTTACAAGATAGACATATACCTGTTGGGCGGGGGTAGCCATAATTGGAACTTGATCTTAATGAATCCAGATAATTTGGTTGACATAAACATATGGTTCAATTGGGTTATACTGGGTATTTGCGTCTGACCATCGACAGAGGCTTTTGCATATTTTCGTGTTCCAGGTTAGCAAACTGATTTATTACACATAGATAAGAGAATCAATTCATCTTTATAATAATATTGTGTGGAGTCACGACCCTAGATCTTAGATTCTTTTCTTTTATTTTCCTTAGTATTTTATTTTGAGTCTGTTTTTATTTTAATTAGCAAATCCACATTCAACCAACCAAAAGCAATCAATTCCCTTCTCCCTATAATTAGATACCTGTAAATAAATAGTATCAATAATTAATAACAACAATAGGAATTATGTCATCGTGTGATCGATATTATTATACTACTTGAACGATACGTGTGCTTGCGTTATACATGTGTGTTTACGCTGGTCAGATCTCTGGTAACTAGTCTCTATAATCGGATAATCATGACCTAGTCATATTATCCCGATGACTGCAGTACTAAAGAGTACTAGTTCCGTATCCAGCGTGATCATCATCTCCATATGACTGGAGTGATACTTCCATCTTGACATCACACCCAATACACTATGATTCTCAATATACCCAGAAGAGGCGTACACAGAACCTGTTAGAGCCCTGGATGACCAAAACCAAAGTATATTGATTGTCGCAAGTATTAGCGATGCAAGTCTCATGTTAAGACCAAATACACCTACCCTGATTCGGATTTCCCATAGACACATAGTCATACTACCAATGGGATTCCGAGGGGTCTATCCAGAGCGAAGCTGTTCCCGTACCATTGGTAAACACAACCTCATATCACACTTGCATAAGTATGCAATACTTAAATATATGAGAACTATGCTATTATGCTCTCACAACGCGCACAAGTGCAATACTATTCTATTATGCATTATCGATGTCCAGTCTTGATAATACTACGACTAGGGATATTTAATGATTAAACCTTAGTGGATTAATATTGTCTTATATCTTATTAATCTGGTACTAATCATATGGACTTTTTTCATTTATATATCCCGGTAATCCAATTACAAATGATAAAAGAGCAATTTCCTTTGTCACATAGTTAATTTGTACAACAACACCATGTTCTGTACAAATAGTGATGCAATGGGTCATAATTGTCCAACAAAAAGTTGCATGTGTAATTATATTAATTGCATATTCAATAGTCATGTTTACATGTGCGGCTTTCGAGGCATAAGCAATTGCATTTTATTGCTAAACATTCCAAGTCTAATGGTTCAAGTTGCATGTTCATTATAGAACGTTTCATATTAGAAATATTACATGTTTATTAGTCAAAGCTGCAAGTCTAGTGGTATTAGTTGCATGTTCAATGATCATAGTTATATGTACAATTTTCGAGGAATAAACAATTACATATTATTGCTAAATATTACATGTCTAATGGTTACACTTGTATGTTCATTGAAAGAAATTTCATATTAGAAACTTTTTCATGTTTATTGTTAAAATATGCATATCTAATAGTATTAATTGCATATTCAATGGTCATATTTACATGTGTAATTTTCGAGACACATGCAATTGCATGTTATTGATAACAATTTCAAGTCTAATGGTTGTAGTTGGATGTTTATTGTAAAACATTTCATATTAGAAAATGTTTCATGTTTATTGTTAAAAGTTGCATATATAATGGTATTAATTGCATATTCAATGACCATATTTACATGTGCGATTTTTGAGACATATGTAATTGCATGTTATTACTAAAAATTTCAATTTTAATGGTTGCCATTACATGTTCATTGTAAAACGTTTCATATTAGAAAATATTTAATGTTTATGGTTGGAAGTTGCATGTTTAATGATATTAATTGCATATTCAATGTCCATATTTACATGTGCGGTTTTCGAGGCACATGCAATTGCATTTATTGATAACAATTTCAAGTCTAATGGTTGCTGTTGCATGTTCATTGTAAAACGTTTCATATTAGAAAATATTTCATGTTTATTGTTGGAAGTTGCATGTCTAATGATATTAATTGCATATTCAATGGTCATATTTACAAGTACGGTCTTGGAGGCATATGTAATTGCATGTTATTGATAAAAATTTCAAGTCTAATGGTTGCAGTTGCATGTTCATTGTAAAACGTTTCATATTAGAAAATACTTAATGTTTATTGTTGGAAGTTGCATGTCTAATGATATTTATTGCATATTCAATGGTCATATTTACATGTGCAGTTTTCGAGGCATATGCAATTGCATGTTATTGTTAAAAATTTAAAGTCTAATGGTTGAAGTTGCATGTTCATTGTAAAATATTTCATATTAGAAAATATTTAATGTTTATGGTTGGAAGTTGCATGTTTAATGATATTAATTGCATATTCAATGTCCATATTTACATGTGCGGTTTTCGAGGCACATGCAATTGCATTTATTGATAACAATTTCAAGTCTAATGGTTGCTGTTGCATGTTCATTGTAAAACGTTTCATATTAGAAAATATTTCATGTTTATTGTTGGAAGTTGCATGTCTAATGATATTAATTGCATATTCAATGGTCATATTTACAAGTACGGTCTTGGAGGCATATGTAATTGCATGTTATTGATAAAAATTTCAAGTCTAATGGTTGCAGTTGCATGTTCATTGTAAAACGTTTCATATTAGAAAATACTTAATGTTTATTGTTGGAAGTTGCATGTCTAATGATATTTATTGCATATTCAATGGTCATATTTACATGTGCAGTTTTCGAGGCATATGCAATTGCATGTTATTGTTAAAAATTTAAAGTCTAATGGTTGAAGTTGCATGTTCATTGTAAAATATTTCATATTAGAAAATATTTCATGTTTATTATTGGAAGTTTCATGTGTAATGGTAATAATTGCATATTCAATGGTCATATTTACTTGTGCAATTTTCGAGGCATATGCAATTGCATGTTATTGCAAAAAATTTCAAATCTAATGGTTGAAGTTGCATGTTCATTGTCAAACATTTCATATTAGAAAATATTTCATGTTTCATGTCTAATTGTATTAATTGCATATTCAATGGACATATTTACATGTGCGGCTTTCGAGGCCTATGCAATTGCATGTTATTGCTAAATATTTTAAGTCTAATGGTTCAAGTTACATGTTCATTGTTAATGGTTTCATATTAGAAATATTACATATTTATTAGTTAAAGTTGTAAGTCTTATGGTTTTAGTTGCATGTTTAAGGTCATAGTTACATGTACGGTTTTCGAGGAATAAATAATTACATGTTATTGCTAAATATTACACGTCTAATGGTGGCCGTTTCATGTTCATTGTAAAATATTTCATATTAGAAAATGTTTCATGTTTATTGTTGGAAGTTGCAAGTCTAATGATATTAATTGCATGTTCCATGGTCATATTTACATGTGCGGTTTTCGAAGCATATGTAATTATATATTATTGCAATAAATTTCAGGTATAATGGTTGCAGTTGCATGTTCATTGTAAAATAATTTATATTAGAAAATAGTTCATGTTTATTTTTGGAAGTTACATGTCTAGTGGTATTAATTGCATATTCAATGGTTATATTTACATGTGTGGTTTTCGAAGCATATGCAATTGCATGTTATTGCTTAAAATTTCAAGTCTAATGGTTGCAGTTGCATGTTCATTGTAAAACGTTTCATATTAGAAAATATTTCATGTTTATTATTGGAAGTTGCATGTTAATGGTATTAATTGTATATTCAATAATCATATTTACATGTGCGGTTTTAAAGACATATGTAATTGTATGTTATTGCTAAAAAAATTAAATCTAATGGTTGTAGTTGCATGTTCATTGTAAAACGTTTCATTTTAGAAATTATTTCATGTTTATTGTTGGAAGTTTCATGTGTAATGGTATTAATTATATATTCAATTATCATATTTACATTTGTGATTTTCGAGGGATATGCAATTGTATGTGATGAGTGGTAAATATATCACTATTTCCCACTCATTTGACTTAATATTTTGTATAGTTTCTTGATTTTTGTGAATATTTTGATGTGTTTTGTGGTATTTTGTAGATAAATAAAATAACATGACTCTTTGGAATCAATTCGGGGCCAAAACAGCGAAAAACGGCAAAACGGGCAAAAATATAAAATTCCTGCTAAAATACGCTGATTGCTATAATGCGCCGTGTTAAACTGCGTCGTCCGCTAACGTGCGCCGGAGACTGCTAACATGCGTAGGACACGTGTCACAATCAGAGAAGTTTTGCTATCATGCGCCTTTACTAACATGCGCCTGCCACGTGTCAACATCACAACAAATATGCTAATGTGCACCGGACACGTGTAACCATCACATGCTGCCGACACTTATCATTGAAAATGCGTCATTGCTTGTGTCATGCTGATGTTAGCGTCGCGACACACACACCCTTACGCGTCACGACGCCGAGCCAATAATTCTACCGATAGCCACATGTCCTCATCCCTGGAAGCCGCGCGCCACGTGGCGCTAATCAATGACGTGTCGCGATGCGCAAGCTTGTACTCGTCGCGACGCGCGAGACCCATTGATGCCTATAAATTCAGGCCGATTTCAGTTGTAAATTCATACTTTCTTCTAAGGAATTCCTTAATAATACTAAGAAGATTGTATCTTGCCTGTTTATTTACAGCTTTCTGTATTTAATTTATTTTAATTTACGCAATAGTTCTTTCTTAATTTACTTTTCTGTCTTTATTTTATTTTTCAGCATAAGGAGGTAACTCCCACTTGCTGGGGTTAAAGGTTAAGCTTTTATTACTAATATTTAGATTAATCTCCCTTAATTATAATATATAAACTATTTAAAACCTGACTTAATGGGATAACGCCTTTATGGTCGGTTGGACTTAATTAAATTGATTTTAACCTAACTAAATTGGATACCGCCTTTATGGTCGGTTGGTAATGTCATGCAAAGTTAATATATTATAATAAGGGAGATATCTAAAATAGAAGTAATAAAAGTGGATTCTCTAACCATATCATTTTCTTTATTATTTTATTTACGTTTTTAATTTTTTAGCATTTACGTTATGTCATTTTCTTTATTTAAGCTTTCATTAGCCTTAGATATTTGTTGTAACTAAACCTGTTATCTTGGGTTGTGATGAATTCCAATATCACCGGTTTATAAGGGGTTATTTTATAGTTTGGGTAATATAAATGTTTATTTGTTAAGTCTTAAGCTTAATGCTTCTTGTTAACTGGCCATTAATAAGATTGATGTGGTAAACTTAAAATAAACTTGACAAAGGAATTTTAGGTTTCAGCCTTAGACTTAATTGCCCACGATTTTCCTTGAGGATATATAACCCTTTAATAGATTTTCTTACATGATAGACATATACCTGTCGGGCGGGGGTAGACACAATTGGAACTTAATCTTAATGAATTCAGGTAACTTGGTTGACATAGACATATGATTAATTAGGTTATACTGGGTATTTGCATATGACCATCGACAAAGGCTTTTGCATAATTTTGTGTCCCAGGTTAGTAAACCAATATATTACACAAATATGAGATAACCACTTCATCTTTAAAAGATATTGGAAGGATTCACAATCCTGGATAGTTTAATAATATTGAATTTTCCTTTAATTTACTTTTGCGCTGTTTAATATACTTGTTTTAAGTTTAAAGTCACCATCCAATCAAACAACTAATCTATTAGGTACCCATAAACATTTAACGTCATAAATTAATAGCTAAGGTATTAAGTCCTCGCGGGATCGATACATTTATACTACTTGAACGATACGTGCGCTTGCGTTATACGTGTGTGAACAAGCCGGTCATGTTTTTGGCGCCGTTGTCGGGGACTTATTTATCGTTTACTATTAGTTTCGGGGTTAGATACCATTACTTGTATCTAATTTCTTTTTACTTATATTACTTGTAGGTTCTCAGACGTGTGATGAGTGAAAAATATATCACTATTTCCCACTCATTTGACTTAATATTTTGTATAGTTTCTTGAGTTTTGTGAATATTTTGATGTGTTTTGTTGTATTTTGTAGATAAATAAAATAACAGGACTCTATGGAATCAATTCGGGGCCAAAACTGCGAAAAACAGACAAAAATGGAAAAAATATAAATTTCATACTAAATGCGCAGTTTGCTAAAATGCACCGTGCTAAAATGCGCCATCTGCTAACATGCGCCGGAGACTGCTAACATGCGTTGGACACGTGTCACAATCAGAGAAGTTTTGCTATCATGCGCCTTTGCTAACATGCGCCTGCCACGTGTCAACATCACAGTAAATCTGCTAATGTGCGCCGGACACGTGTCACCATCAAATGTTACCGACACTCATCATTGAAAATGCATAATTGCTTCCATCATGCTGACGTCAGCGTCGTGACACGCACACTCTTACACGTCGCGATGCCGAGCCAATAATTCTATCGATAGCCATGTGTCCTCATCTCTGGAAGCCGCGCCATGTGGCGCAAATCAACGGCGCGTCACGACGCGCACAACCTTTATTGTTGGAAGTTTCATGTATATGTTGGGAAGCGGCCGCGAGTGCGCAGTGGAAAATAAAATTATTATGTCGTTTTCCTTTGCCCAAGACCCATTTGTTTTGATTATTCTACAAGCCTAGGCATGTTACTATATATTCTAAGCATAAAACTCATAAAACATGCAAAGAACATAAACCTAAACATGCTAACTATCATAAGAACTCTAATTAAAATAAAGAAAGAAAAAGACTTACTTGAACCGAAGACTCCTCCAGTCCTCCCTCCAATCTACAATCTTTTCTCGAACTCAAAAAGCTCTTCCACGTTCCAAAGAGCCACCCAAGTGTGTGGCCTCCAAAGATGCACACACCAAAGCCAAAACTCAACGGCAAGACTACGCCTTGAGTGCACATGTATTTTGCCCTTGGTGCTAGCCTAGGTAAATACCTCAAAACTTTTAACTCGAGGTTCCTCTAGTCAATTAGATTTAAGGATCCTCAAAATCAGTGGCTTACTCTTAAACTTTAGAGTTTCTAACTTATATAAACCCAAGATATGAAAGGTTTTGGTGTAGCAAATTGATAAAGAATTCTTTGGGTTTATATAGTGCTCCAAAGACAACAAAATTAATTAAGAATCTGATGTGGGATAAAAACTAATTAGTCGTTTAATGAGATTATAAAACCCTAATAAGAGTTTGGGCCGAATTGGATTTCAAAACAGATAACAAATTTTTTTTTACTATTCACATGAATAATAATTTTTTTATTCCAATTCCCAAAGTGCCCCCCATCGTCATTCACCAATCCCTAATCCACTATGGAACCTCATAAATGATCTGTTCAATAATTAAACACATTGAACCATTTATGAACAATTCCTACAATAATCATATATGCTGTTATATTTGTATTGTGCACTATTAACTATTGATTTCGCCTTGTTGTGTGTGACCTTTTGGGTTCCCCTCAAGTTGGACATGAAATGAATTGTGATAATTTAATCGAACATAAATTATCATCTGATCAGATGGTCGTTCGATTTCAATGACCAAGGTTGATATCTAGCAACATGCCAAGGCCCCCAAATGAGAATGAAAGATATATATACCCATTCTGTATGCGATTTACATATGATACGGTCCATCGCCTCACTATATCCCCACCCATTGACCTAGGGTACGGAAAATATCTACCCATATGGTCAAAGGTATGATGTTGATAGTGTCATGAATCGTGCTAACCCAAGAATCTCACATGATTCTTCCGTTGTGGCCACATTCTCAAGCACTGATCACACATATCAACCCGCGAACTGGAATACTACTCTTATAAGAAAATATTATCCGAGAGAGTGGCGATTCTATGTTGTATCCTTACAAACTTCATGTGTTTCAACAAATGACCCAATCATACCCTTATGATCGGATATTTTGAACCGGGGAAGGAGAATGTCAAAGTTATTTGATCCACACATAAGATTGTAAAGACCTCAAGTCTAAGGACTAGTCATATAATCGATACATGAAAGTTCTCACAGACACATTGGATAAACAGTCCATATGAAAACTTTCGGCAGTCAGCTTGATGGACACGAGCAACTCATGCATCCATGTGATACACCAAGCGGACGGATCTCCGCTAGTAGCCTATGAGATCGGCTACCCCACTTAAGGGCGAATCATATCCTCATGCTAGTATCTCCGTTTTGTGAACGCCCAGATTATTCATAAAACTATGACTAGGAACATTTAAGAGTAATGATTCTCATAAGGCGTGGAAGCTATCGTCTTATTACTGCAATGGCTTTATTACAGTGTTGATGATTCATATAAGTTATGTAAGACACGTATAATAAAGATTTCCATTTTATTAATTAATGAAAATATTACAAATACATGTACATATAGCCTATCCACAAGTTGGGTATAGGGCATATCCCTAACAATCTCCCACTTGCACTATAGCCAACTAGTATGAATCTGGACACCATACTCTCGGGTGTGCCTAACATGCTTTTGTTGAGTCAGTCCTTTAGTCAGAGAATCTGCAAGATTATCTTCTGTGGGTATTTTCTCTATAATAACTTCTTTTCTCTCAACAATCTCCCTGATGAGATGAAATCGCCTGTGTACATGCTTGGATTTCTGGTTGGACCTTGGTTCCTTTGATTAAGCAATGGCGTCCGTGTTGTCACAGTACATCGTGATGCCATTCTTTATCGCGGGAAGCACTTCCAGCTCCGTGATGAACTTTTTATCCAGACTGCTTCTTTAGCAGCCTCAGATGCTGCAATATACTCGGCTTCAGTGGTGGAGTCCGATGTAGTTGACTGCTTTGAGCTTTTCCAACTGATAGCACCGTCATTCAAAGTAAAAAGATATCTTGTTTGCGATATGATGTCATCCCTATCGGTCTGAAAGCTCGCATCACAGTAACCAATGACTTTCATCTCAGAACAATCTCCGTATGTCAAAAACACATCCTTAGTTCTTCTTACATACTTGAGGATTTTTTTGACAGTTGCTCAGCATGATTTGCCTGATACCTACTCATTATGCTAAGAGCATAAGAGACATCAGGTCTTGTACATAGCATGGTGTACATGATCGATCATATTGCTAAAGCATAAGGGATCCTGCTCATACGCTCTCTATCTGAAGGAGTATGTGGACATTGCTCCTTAGATAATTTGATTCCATGACAAGTAGGTAAATTACCTCTTTTGGAATCTTCCATTTTGAATCTTTTCAAAACTTTATCTATGTACGTAGATTGAGAAGGTCCTAACAACCTCTTAGATCTATTACGATAGATCTTAATGTCGATGATGTAGGCTGCTTCTCCTAAATCTTTCATGGAGAAATTCTGAGATAACCATTGCTTGGTGGCTTGCATCGTGGGAATATCATTCCTGATAGTTAATATGTCATCGACATATAATACAAGAAATAAAACAGCACCCCACTAATTTTCCTGTAAACACAAGGCTCGTCTACATTTTTGATGAAGTCAAATTCTTTGATTGTCTCATCAAATCGTATATTCCAACTTCTGGAGGCTTGCTTGAGTCCATAAATGGATCGTTTAAGCTTGCATACTTTATTATGATCACCTTTAGATGCAAACCCCTCAGGTTGTGTTATATAGACTTCCTCTACGAGGTTCTCATTAAGGAAAGCTGTTTTGACATCCATCTGCCAAATCTCATAATCAAAGTGTGCAGCTAGTGCCAGTAAAATTCGAATGGACTTTATCATTGCAACAGGCGAGAAGGTTTCATCATAGTCAATTCCTTGGATTTGTCTATAACCTTTCGCCACCAACCTAGCCTGATAGGTTTGGATGTTGCCTTCTGCATCAGTTTTACGCTTGTAAATCCACTTGCAACCTATGGGTTTTATCCCTTCAGGTGCATCTACCAAGTCCCAGACTTGATTCTGATATATAGAGTCTATTTCGGATTTCATAGCCTCAAGCCACTTGACTGAATCAATGTCACGCATTCCTTTTTCATAACTGGTGGGATCGTTATTATCAATGACCTGATTATGTTCCTCATCAATATGGAAACCATATCTTTCAGGCTCATGTCTTTCCCTACCAGACCTTCTGAGTTCATAACCTTGTGATTGTTCCGTCGCGCCATTTTGAGGGGCCTGGGGTTTAGTTCTATGTTAGTTTGTTCTTCTCGTACTTCTTCGATGTCAAGTCTACTCCCACTATATTTCTTGAGAAGGAATTCATTCTCTAGAAATTTATCATTTCGTGAGACAAATGTTCTTTGTTCATTTGGGACGTAGAACACGTATGCTCTTGAGTTCAAGGCATATCCTACAAACTTACATTTAACTGCCATATCATCCAATTTGTTAGTTTGTGTGAGCTTGACATATGCGTCACATCCCCAAACTCTTAGATAACTAAGACTAGGACGTTTCCCACACCATAACTCATATGGTGTTTGACTAACAGTCTTGGAAGGAACTTGGTTTAGTAGTAGTGTTGCAGTTTCTAAAGCAAGACCCCAAAATGAAAGAGGTAGATCCGTGCCTGGCATCATTGATCGGACCATATCTAATAATATCTGATTTCTCCTTTCGGAGACCTCATTATGCTATGGAGTTCTCGGAGGAGACCACTGGGAAACAATGCCATTTTCTCTCAAGTAATCTTGAAATTCGTTGCTTAAGTATTCACCACCTCGGTCAGACCTTAGTGACTTAATACTTTTATTAAGCTGGTTTTCTACTTCAGCCTTGAAGTCTTTGAATTTCTCAAAGGCTTTAGATTTGTACCGCAGAAGGTACACATACCCATATCACGAATGATCATCGATAAAGGTAATGAAGTAAGAGAATCCACCTCTAGCGGTGACTGATATTGGTCCGCATACATCGGAGTGTATGAGTTCTAATGTCTCCGCTGCACGTTGTCATTTACCTTTGAAAGGTAAGTTAGTCATTTTACCAAGTAAACAAGACTCACAAGTTCTATAAGGTTTATATTTGAAGGGTTTGAAATACCCATCCTTATGTATCTTAGTTAATCTTGTTTCATTGATATGACCTAAGCGACTGTGCTATAGAAGTGATTCATTGAGATTATTCGAGTTAACGTTGTATATATTAGAGGTTGAACATTCATTGTTAGTTTGTAAGACATAGATACCATTATTCAAAATACCATCTCCATATTTTATTTCATTGAAATAAATAGAACATTCATTACAACTTATTAGGCATGAAAAGCCTTTATTACATAAAGAAGAAATTGAAATGATGTTCTTTACTAGAGAATGTACATAAACACAATCTTCTAAGTCTAAAACTAAACCATTCGGAAAAACTAATGAATAAGTCCTCATGCACAATGCAGCCAGTTTTGCTCCATTACCCATGCGTAAGTCAACCTCCCAATAACAGAGTCTCCTACTGTTTCTCAGGCCCTACACATTGTTACACAAGTGATTCCCACAACCGGTGTCAAGCACCCAAGTAGAAGGTTCAGAGTTTTGAGAATATAGTTCAATCATATAGAACATACCTGAAACATTGGGCTTCTTGGCCTCTTGGGCTTCCCTAGCTTCCTTGGCTTTCAAGGATCTACAGTCTTTCTTCCAATGACCATTCTTTCCATAAAAGAAACATTTCCTCTTTCCCTTTTTCTTCTCCACCTTACCATTGGGCTTTAGGTGATCTGGAGCCTTGGCCTTGCCCTTATTTTTCTTTGGGCCTCGTAGCTTCAGGTCCGTACCCGTAAGCATGATGGAGGTTTTAAGCTCCGGTTTCAAGTCTTTCTCTGCTTGCTTTATCAGATTGTGCAATTCTGCTAAAGTAGCTTCTTTATCAGATAGATGAAACTGCATAATAAGGTTACATAATTCTTTTGGTAAGGACTGAAGAATTAGATCGTGACCTATCTCATGATCCATGATGAACCCGAGGTTGGCCAATTTTTCAATGTGGCCATTCATCTTAAGCACATGTCCACTAACAGATCCTTTCTTAGACCTTGTTTGGAATAAGACACATGACACTTGGAATCTCACGGTAGGAACGAAAGTTGCATACAACTCCTTCAAGTGAAAGATGATGGTTTGAGCATCCATATCTTCATGAGCTTTCTGAAGTTCGTCCGACATAGAGCCAAGCATTATGTAAACTGCTTGCTCATCATCATCGACGTGTTTCTTCCAAGTATCAAATGCATCTTGGTCAGAATGTTCTGCGGGTTCAGGCGGAAATGGTCTTTCAAGAACATAGAAAATCTTTTCTTGTCGTAAGATAATTTTAAGGTTTCTAAGCCAGTCATTGTAGTTGTCCCATTTAAGCTTATGCTCATCAAGGATGGAACGAAGTGATACTCTGTTTGACATTTGAATGTTTGTGAAATATTTTAACCCACATGTTAAGAGAAAATGTTAAAATTAGGAATATGTTTTCATTAATGTTTCATAATAACATGGGATTTTAATATTATGAAGTTGCTCCCACTCAATTGTTTTAAAATTGTAAGCTTTGAGTAAATGATTATCTAGATGTCTTCACAAATTTTCCTTTTGGCTATAAAAAGGTAGTGAGTGGAGGAATACACCAAATCATTATCTAACTCTAGTAATACCTTTGGTTAAATTAACTTTAGTTTGGAAAGTTTTATTAACCCCTTGGTCCTAACCGACTTGTATCTTTTATAATGTCTTTTATTATAAACAAGTGATTTATATTTATTAGCCTTAAAGGTAATAAATCTCTAAGTTCATCAGAGAATAATTAATTAGCTATGGGATAAGCAATACACTCTCTATTTCTTAGAAAGTCTCTAGATGCTTGCACCGTAAAATAATCATGCCAATTCTAATCATACATATAATCATCAAGCATATGAGTTTTAATATGTTGGAATTATTTTAGGCATTAAATAACTTTGAATAATATTTAATTATGATATTGCATTTTATTTTATTCAAATAAATTTACTATTCACGTTTTTCTGTAGACGTGTGAACTTTAAATGCAATTTCACAATTCAATTCTTAACCAAATCATGTAAAACTAGTGCCTAAAATTAAGTTCAGGGTGTTAGCTTTCCAATGAGCTTTTAAACACCCAATTTCGAGTGAGAACTAATCAAAACAAAAACGGCGTGTTGATACCACTGTTGGGAAGCGGTCGCGAGTGCGCAGCGGAAAATAAAATTATTATGCCGCTTTCCCTTTGCCCAAGACCTATTTGTTTTGATTATTCTACAAGCCTAGGCATGTTACTATATATTCTAAGCATAAAACTCATAAGAAACGCAAAGAACATAAACCTAAACATGCTAACTATCATAAGAACTCTAATTAAAATAAAGAAAGAAAAAGACTTACTTGAACCGAAGACTCCTCCAGTCCTCCCTCAAATCTACAATCTTTTCTCGAACTCAGCAAGCTCTTCCATGTTCCAAAGAACCACCCAAGTGTGTGGCCTCCAAAGATGCACACACCAAAGCCAAAACTCAACGGCAAGACTACGCCTTGAGTGCAAGGTGTTTTGCCATTGGTGCTAGCCTAGGCAAATACCTCAAAACTTTTAACTCGAGGTTCCTCTAGTCAATTAAGGATCCTAAAAATCAGTGGCTTACTCTTAAACTTTATAGTTTCTCACTTATATAAACCCAAGATATGAAAGGTTTTGGTGTAGCAAATTTGTAAAGAATTCTTTGGGTTTATATAGTGCTCCAATGACAACAAAATTAATTAAGAATCCGATGTGGGATAAAAGCTAATTTAATCTTAGCCATTGGATCTTAATTTAGTCATTTAATGAGATTGTAAAACCCTAATAAGAGTTTGGGTCGAATTGGATTTCAAAACAAATAACAAATTTTTTTTACTATTCACGTTAATAGTAATTTTTTTTAATTCCAATTCCCAAAGTGCCCCCATCGTCATTCACCAATCCCTAAGCCACTATGGAACCTCATAAATGATATGTTCAATAATTAAACACATTGAACCATTTATGAACAATTCCTACAACAATCATATAGGTTGTTATTTACGTTTTTAATTTTTAGTATGTACTTTATGTCATTTACTTTATTTAAGCTTTTATTAGCCTTAGATATGTGTTGTAGCTAAACCCGTTATCTGGGGTTGTGATGAATTCCAATATCACCGGTTTATAAGGGGTTATTTTATAGTTTGGGTAATATAAAGGTTTATTTGTTAAGTCTTAAGCTTAATGTTTCTTGTTAACTGGCCATTAATAAGATTGATGTGGTAAACTTAAAATAAACTTGACAAAGGAATTTTAGGTTTCAGCCTTAGACTTAATTGCCCACGATTTTCCTTGATGATAGATAACCCTTTAATAGATTTCCTTACAGGATAGACATATACCTGTCGGGCGGGGGTAGCCACAATTGGAACTTAATCTTAATGAATTCAGGTAACTTGGTTGACAAAGACATATGATTAATTGGGTTATATTGGGTATTTACATCTGACCATCGACATAGGCTTTTGCATAATTTCGTGTTCCAGGTTAGTAAACCAATATATTACACAAAGATGAGATAACCACTTCATCTTTAAAAGATATTGGAAGGATTCACAATCCTGGATAGTTTAATAATATTGAATTTTCTTTAAATTTACTTTCGCGCTGTTTAATTTACTTGTTTTAAGTTTAAAGTCACCATCCAATCAAACAACCAATCTATTAGGTACTCGTAATCATTTAACGTCATAAATTAATAGCAAAGGTATTAAGTCCTCGTGGGATCGATACATTTATACTACTTGAACGATACGTGCGCTTGCGTTATACGTGTGTGATTGTTGGATAATATGACCCATAGCGTCACTATTTGCACAGATCATTGTGTTGCTGTAGCAAATTAACTATGTAACAAAGAAATTGCACTCTCGTCATTTGTGATTAGATCACCATAGATATATAAATGAAGAGAGGTCCCTATGATTAGTTCCTGGATTGAGATGATATGAGACAGTATCAGTCCACGAAGGATTAATCATTAAATATCCCTAGCCGTAGTATTATCGAGACTGGACATCGATAATGCGGAATAGGCTAGTATTGCACTTGTGCGCGTTGTGAGGGCACAACGGCATAGTTCTCATATATATAAGTATTGGATACTTGTGCAAGTGCGATAGGAGGTCGTGTTTCACCGATGGTACGGGAACAGCTTCGCTCTGGATAGACCCTTCGGAATCCCATTGGTATTATGACTAGGTGTCTATGGGAGGCCGAAATCAAGGTAGGTGTGTATGGTCTTAACCTGAGACTTACATCGCTAATACTTACGATAATCGATAGACTTTGGTCTTGGTGGTAGGGGACTTTAAACGGGTTCTGTGTACACCACTTCTGGGTTTATCAGAGAGTCGTAGTGTATTGGATGTGATGTCAAGACGGAAGTGTCACTCCAGTCATAGTGGAGATGATGTCACACAGGATACGGTATTAGTGCTCTTAAGTGATGCGCATCCAATCGTGATATTATGACCAGGTCATGAATATCCGATTATAGAGACTAGTTACCAGACATCCGATATGTGTTTTCGGACGGGGCAGACACTTATCCAGCCCCAGCCCTAGCACGTGACTTTCCGATACTGGGCCGATATGCACAATACAATTGTATACTACGCTTGATACAGATCTTAATATTCTTAATTGGATATGTCCGGAGAATTGAGTAGACTTGGTGCTTTGCTAGGAGTCGACCTTGTCTCGTAAATCGGTAGAACGTAGTACTTGGTACGTACGTGATTCGGATACTCCGACGACCGTATTTACTGTCAACTTATCCGGGGATCTCATGGGTCGCTTCCCGATAATCCACCGATGACGCACAACTCGCACTCTTGAATAATTTGGGATTATAATAGAAGAGAGAGAAAATTAATCTAGGATTAATTACGGAGATATTTTATTTAGGATAAAATATCGTATAGAGAGAGAACGATTAATTTGGAATTAATCGTGAAATTATTATATTCGATATAATAATCGAAATTCGATTTCGACGCGAAATTAAAATTAGATTTAAATTCTGGCAAACGAGTTAATTTAGAATTAATTCGTTAGCGACGTAAATAATAATTTCGCTAGGCGCAATTATTTATTTAAATTCGATTTAATTAAACGTCGCGACGTAAGTTTGGTATTTCGGAAATATCGAACCCGAACACGTGAGTGCACGTGGGCCCACTTTCATTTGTAAATGTGTGGGGCCCACATGACACATGTCATATTATGCATTATTTAATTCTAATGCATTGCATGGAGATAGTGTACAATGCACTCAATGGTTTTGCATGGAAATTGAGTGTTTGACACTCTAAGCCATTGCATGATTTGTGTCATAAGTTTATTATTAATTTAATAAATATTATGGCATAAATATAAATTGATTTTTTGTAACAAAAATTAATTAGAACTCTCTCATTTCTCTCCACTCTCTCACGCCAAAATAGGGCAAAACTCACTGGTTTTGGAAGCCAAAAAACCGTGAGCAAGGGAAGCCAAGAGTTGGGTTTTCATGGTGAAAACCGCAAGTGCTAGCACACTACGAGTCTTGCGAAGGTGGTAGGGAGGTTCACCCATGAGGCGGGACTCATCCGACGGAGTTTGGAGCTTCGTTTTGAGACCCGAAACTGCCAAGACAGTGAGCGTGGACTGCTGCAGATTTGCGCCCATGGCAGTGACTTTTGTTGCTTCGTTCGTCTTCAAATCGACTCTACCAACCAATGTAAGTATTCCGCTATCTTCGTTGGTGTATTCACGCATTATTTCATGTCTTGATTTGATCTTGGGACCTTAGAATAAACCAACAATGGCATCAAGAGCTAATGTTGCAAGCATGAAATTTTAGGGATTTAAAATTTGGGTAAATGTGATTTGAGCATGATTTGAATAAATTGTTTGTTTGAGTATGCTTATAACATGTTTAATTTCATCTTGGTTGGACTAATTTGATGAAAAGTGATTTGGAATTATTTTCCCCAAAATGGATGTGTTGGCCGAATGGTTTGATGATTTTTGGGATCTTGGATTTTTTGATTTTTAATTCATTTGATGAGTTAGAATCGATTAGGTTGATGTTAATTTGAATCGAATTGGATTGGATTTCGAATTGGACAAAAACCCCAAATTCCTTACCATGGCCGAATGTATTAATGCCCCTAATGTCTTGGTAATTTTGGTTTTGTGACATTGGATGTGTATGAAATCAAATCGGATGGTGATTTAATGTCGATTGTAGGTTCGATTGGATCGAAACCGAATCGGACACAAAATCCCTCCTTGGCCGAGTACTTAAAAGCATGTAATGGGTTTGATTTTTCATTTAGTGTGTTTGACATATGATAATGAATTGAATATGATTAATAAGACTAATTTGGTGTTTTTAAAAATATGATTTAGTCGATTAATCATGTAATGCACTTTAGGTAATTAAATTGCGTAATTGGATTAGTGTAATTTAATTATTTAGGCTTAAATTGGATTTGGGCTTGAATTGTTGTAATTGGGCCTTTTGGGCTTGATTATCAAGTTTGGTTTAGGCCAAGTGGATTGGATCCAATTGGGCCCAAAACCTTAACCATAAAGCCCAAATGCGACTAATGAACCTTTAATGTTTAATTGGGCCTAATGGGCCGAAATTGATTTCTAAGGCATTTTGGGTGATTCCACTATTGGGCTTTGGTTGCCGAAGCCCATGCCTAAAGAAATTAATTGAAGCCCATTAGACTTAAATTAAATTGACGTTGGACGTTAATCAGACTTTGAGTCCCGACGCGATTGAATTTGGAATTTAAATCGTAAAAGGTTTATTGAATAAAAGTGTAATATTTAATTTAGAATTGAATAGTGAATTAGTATTAAATACATGTTAAATTGGATTTAATGATGTAGTTTAATTTAATTCATGAATTCGTACTTTAAGTACTTATTCGCAAAAACGAGTTTGACTCGAACAAAATCAAATCGTTGTTTGAACATTGGATGATCACTTAATTATCAGATTAATTAATTTGATTAGATTGATTGATAGCATGCTTATGTGTGTGAATACGTGGTTGTGTTGAATGAATAATGCATATCGGATGGATATTATGGGTGGGCAATTTTAGAAATTGTTGTAATAAATTCGATTTATTAAATTGGACCTGCGTGTCCAGCCTTTTCACCTTCGTTCTCTTGTATTCTCTTCTCACATATTCCCCTCTATGTATATGAGGTTTCTTTAGAAGTGTAGTGTAACGGGTAGAAGTAGTACAAGTGCTAGCTTGAGTGAGAAAGGGAGAGATTTGATCTAGGATCAATGTATAAGTATCCATCCGCATATCATTATTATTTTATTTTCATACTCGCTTTATTATGTATTTAGAATGCATGTTTAAGGGTGTATGATGATGAGACCTAACAAAGATAATTAAATTGGTAGCCAATTTGCACGCGCGAAAAACCCTCGTTATATTTAAGCAATATCCTTCCATTGAATGATTCTTGTTCAAGATCCGAAGTTGGCATTGGTTTTTATTGACCAAAGTCAAGACCTTTGTCAATCAAGGATGTACTTGAATCATGAGAGTTTTGTTGCATATCGGTGTCTTGTCCAAATCGTGATTTTTATTGGCCAAAGTCAAGATCACTTTTGTCCAATGACATTGATTACGAAACTTTCCTCGTCAATGGGTCCCGCTTAACTGGAATCATTAGGTTTGTTTTTGGCCAAAGCCAAGGCCTAGATGATTCGGAGGATAGGTTAGGAAAATGTAATGGATACATTGACATTATACATATGTTTCAGACTTGGATGTCCACCTAACCGGATCTAGGAATTGGATTGGATCCAATTGATCATAGAGATCTACCTAAGTAAATAGCATACAGCTTTTATTGGCCAAAGTCAAGGTTGTGTGTTATTTAATAGGATCCTAGCCCACTAGGAAACACGGTTTCCCGAGTACTCCACAGAGGGTTAGAGGCTCGACGAAAAATAGTGGGAGGCAGTATTGAATTTGCAACATTCGTTCGAATACTCGCTAAACACGCTCATTTTAATTTTACTCGTCATATTAATCAAAAGTATTAGTCGGACTAATATTTTATGTTGTTTTAAAATATATATAGTTGGACTATATACAATCTCATTCAATATATAGTTGATTTTGTAATTGGATTATAGTAATCAATATAATTGAATTAAATGATAGTTGATTTTATAATGGGATTATAGTAATCAATATTAAAATTATAGTTGATTAAATAATTGGATTATTGTAATCATTATAATAAATAGTACCTTAATAATTTGATTAAATAGTTGGACTATTAAAATCAAGTAAAGAATTGAAAAGTTGAATATTTAAAATATATAATCCTTGGATTAATGTTTTAAATGATTTAATTTTCAATTGGGAATTAATAATAGGTTAATTTATTTGATAAATAACTTATTATTACTAAGCCCATAATTAAGCAAATAGTAGAGCGTAAAGTCTTTGGAAGATTTATGTGATGATGACTTTAATGCTTAATTAATATACTTACAATAAATCTATCTTTAGATTAAAAGTATTAAAGTTGCAATTAATTGACTATTCTAGTGGAGAAAAGTCAAAGTTTGCAATTGGGCATGTAGCACAAGGTGCACATCATTTCGATATTCTAAAACCCAAGGCTTGGGCAAAGGTTTGTGAAATATTGAAAAGGATAATTGACATATCCCAAAGTGACTACCATTTGGATATGGAAGACACGAAGGACTTAAAGAAAGGGCGAGGCTCTAACTTTAAAAATATTTGTCAAAGTTATGTTCACAACTAGTATTAAAATTAGATTTTAAATACTTAGTGTGGTACATAAAATATATGTATTGACGTTCAGAATCCGCTGTGAGCTGGATACTGCCTTCAAGCCGAGATTTCTCTTCGAATCGGAAACGGACGAAAGTCGCTGTTTCGATCGTAGATACCTAAGTTTAGGAACTACCCTTTGGGTATGTACTTAAATTAGGAAATGTTATAATGTAACTAGTTTAATAGAGACATTATCTCTATATCAGTATTTAATCCATTGCGGATAAAACCTTTATTTATAGAACACTAAGTGTTTTATTATATAAAGATGATACTGAGATAAAATACATTAGAAGTAAATAACAGAATTTATATTTTGAATATAAAGAAAAATCTCAAACATATCAAATGACAAATAAATAGCTCAAATTGATTTGATCAATAGAGACTTATTTGTGGCATTGTTGTCTAGGACACAATTAAACAAGATTCGTATATCCACACTTTTGAAGAGTGGATACTAGGACTGATTTGACTATTCAAATAAGGTCTACGAATCTAGTTTATTAGGTTAAATACCTAAAATACTATTTACTTGGTAATAGTAAAAGGGCCACCGATCTGTTAGCCCTATTCATGGTGAAGTAAGTGGGCCTATATCTAGCTAGGCTAGATGTGAACATGAATATTTCGTGACCTTAACGGATGCAGCATCACGTTGTGGTTATGTGTTTCTTTTGAAGAACACAGATCGGAAACTTTTGAAGTTTCGACACGAAGAAAACAAACAGATCGGCTATAGTGTTATTTCGCCACGGTAAGACCGAAATGGAAAATACTTAAGCAGTAAGTTTCATATGTACATGAAAGAGTACGGTATTCTTTCATATGAGGACTCCTCCCGAGACACGTCAGTTAGACGGTATGTCCGAACTAAAACCGAATTTTTTTGGACATGATAAGATTTATCACGAGTCGCTCTGAGCTACTATTTCCTTCAACAGGATATGTATTAACAGTGCAAAACTTATTTAGAATAAGGTTCCATATAAATCTGTTTGACAAATATCATATAGGATATGAACAGGGAAGAAACGAGGTTTCTCATTCCTGATAATTTGGGTATGCCAGGCATAGCGTTTGGATGATACCAAACTAAGGACCCAAATTGGATAAGTGCCAATATAGGTTATCCTAAGGGAAACCTTAAGTATAATACTTATAAATCCCACATGAGAACAATATAATTGTTGCTCACCATGCGGTTTTCCTGAGAGGAATACCGATATGCAGTGTTCAGTGGGAGGATAGTGATACTCGATGAAAATCGGAGTAATACTGTTCAAGGCACGAAGTCCTTAATGGAACACAAATAGTTCATCTATGATGAAACTATACCATTAATCTTCAAATACACAAGAAACTCGTAGATCGGATAGAGTCAGAAAACAACCTAGAGTATGGGTTTCTGATCTCACCTCATAAAGATGTTAATCTTATGGTGGTGTACCATCCGACTACGTTTGAGGAAGTGATACAGGTATCGATTCTCTGTTATGGCAAAGTGCCATGATCCATTTTGAAGATGCTTGTTGTAACTGTATATTTCATTTATGAAATATGTCAGTTACAAATCAAAATCGCTTTCCTGAAAAGGAAACCTTTTGGAGGATGTTTACAACATCCTGACGATTTTGTATAACTGACAAACAAGGTTTGCGGGTTATTCGATCCATGTTTGGATCAATGCAAGCATAAGGTTCTTGGAACTGACGTTTTGAAATAATCATAATGGTTTATGATTTGACTCAAAACGAAATAATTCTTGTGTATATAAGGAGGTTAGTGGAGAGCGCACTGACAGTAAAATTCCCATAAAACAATTGGTGAAAGCTTGGTTTTCATAGATATTCTTCAATAGAAATTCTCCGTAGAATTCTGGGGAGTAACAACCTTTATTCAAGGAATAGAGATCTACTGGGATAGATTTGGAGTTGTTAACACTCTCTGGGAAATTGTACATTTAAAATGTACTTGTATTGGTGTCTCATACGCTTCGAGCATATGGAGTCACAATCGGGTCAATCCAAGTGATAGTCACTGGATTAAAGTTAAGAACATCTGTTAGTATCTCTGAGAACTAAAGATGCTATCTTTTACTATGGAGAAGGAGAACTTGAAGTGACTGGGATCACTGTAGCAAGTTTCCAAACGATTAAATACTGTGGTACTATAAAGTTTGAGTAACGGGACAGTGAGCTGGAAATCTTCCAAGCAAGATAAATGTTGCCGAATAAACAACAAATGCGGGTTATTGCTGCAGCTGAGGCAGCAATAGAAGCCATTTGGATCAAAAGTAAATCTAATTAGATTAGATATAGTTCTGTTAGCAGCTGAGCTAGGCGTCAGCACAGGCTAAGGAATTAAAGGTCTCATCGACGATCCAGATATATACTTCTATATCATCTGATTCGTTCGGATCATACATCGTGGCGATGTGATGATCGTATAAATCGCGTCAAACGATAATCAAACAAATCCGCTTACGAAAACCTTTCCTCAGCAATTTGAGCGAACCTTACATAGTTCGGGTGTAGGACACTCGAGTGACTGGCTATGTGCCAAGTGGGAGATTGTTGGATAATATGACCCATAGCGTCACTATTTGCACATATCATTGTGTTGCTGTAGCAAATTAACTATGTAACAAGGAAATTGCACTCTCGTCATTTGTGATTAGATCACCATAGATATATAAATGAAGAGAGGTCCCTATGATTAGTTTCCTGGATTGAGATGATATGAGACAGTATCAGTCCACGAAGGATTAATCATTAAATATCCCTAGCCGTAGTATTATCGAGACTGGACATCGATAATGCGGAATAAGCTAGTATTGCACTTGTGCGCGTTGTGAGGGCACAACGGCATAGTTCTCAATATATAAGTATTGGATACTTGTGCAAGTGCGATAGGAGGTCGTGTTTCACCGATGGTACGGGAAACAGCTTCGCTCTGGATAGACCCTTCGGAATCCCATTGGTATTATGACTAGGTGTCTATGGGAGGCCGAAATCAAGGTAGGTGTGTATGGTCTTAACCTGAGACTTACATCGCTAATACTTACGATAATCGATAGACTTTGGTCTTGGTGGTAGGGGACTTTAAACGGGTTCTGTGTAAACCACTTCTAGGTTTATCAGAGAGTCGTAGTGTATTGGATGTGATGTCAAGACGGAAGTGTCACTCCAGTCATAGTGGAGATGATGTCACGCAGGATACGGTATTAGTGATCTTAAGTGATGCGCATCCAATCGTGATATTATGACCAGGTCATGAATATCCGATTATAGAGACTAGTTACCAGACATCCGATATGTGTTTTCGGACGGGGCAGACACTTATCCAGCCCCAGCCCTAGCACGTGACTATCCGATACTGGGCCGATATGCACAATACAATTGTATACTATGCTTGATACAAATCTTAATATTCTTAATTGGATATGTCCGGAGAATTGAGTAGACTTGGTGCTTTGCTAGGAGTCGACCTTGTCTCGTAAATCGGTAGAACGTAGTACTTGGTACGTACGTGATTCGGATACTCCGACGACCGTATTTACTGTCAACTTATCCGGGGATCTCATGGGTCGCTTCCCGATAATCCACCGATGACGCACAACTCGCACTCTTGAATAATCTGGGATTATAATAGAAGAGAGAAAAAATTAATCTAGGATTAATTACGGAGATATTTTATTTAGGATAAAATATCGTATAGAGAGAGAACGATTAATTGGAAGTAATCGTGAAATATTATATTCGATATAATAATCGAAATTCGATTTCGACGCGAAATTAAAATTAGATTTTAATTCGGGCAAACGAGTTAATTTAGAATTAATTCGTTAGCGACGTAAATAATAATTTCGCTAGGCGCAATTATTTATTTAAATTCGATTTAATTAAACGTCGCGACGTAAGTTCGGTATTTCGGAAATATCGAACCCGAACGCGTGAGTGCACGTGGGCCCACTTTCATTTGGAAACGTGTGGGGCCCACATGACACATGTCATATTATGCATTATTTATTCTAATGCATTGCATGGAGATAGTGTACAATGCACTCAATGGTTTTGCATGGAAATTGAGTGTTTGACACTCTAAGCCATTGCATGATTTGTGTCATAAGTTTATTATTAATTTAATAAATATTATGGCATAAATATAAATTGATTTTTTGTAACAAAAATTAATTAGAACTCTCTCATTTCTCTCCACTCTCTCACGCCCAAAATAGGGCAAAACTCACTGGTTTTGGAAGCCAAAAACCGTGAGCAAGGGAAGCCAAGAGTTGGGTTTTCATGGTGAAAACCGCAAGTGCTAGCACACTACGAGTCTTGCGAAGGTGGTATGGAGGTTCACCCATGAGGCGGGACTCATCCGACGGAGTTTGGAGCTTCGTTTTGAGACCCGAAACTGCCAAGACAGTGAGCGTGGACTGCTGCAGATTTGCGCCCATGGCAGTGACTTTTGTTGCTTCGTTCGTCTTCAAATCGACTCTACCAACCAATGTAAGTATTCCGCTATCTTCGTTGGTGTATTCACGCATTATTTCATGTCTTGATTTGATCTTGGGACCTTAGAATAAACCAACAGTGATCACGTCGGTCAAGTTTATGGCACCGTTGTCGGGGAGTTATTTATCTTTTACTATTAGTTTTGGGGTTAGATACCATTACTTGTATCTAATTTCATTTTACTTATTGTTTTTGTTTTCTTTTATTTCAGGTTCTCAGACACTACATGAGACATGTGATGAGTGGTAAATATATCATTATTTCCCACTCCTTTGACTTAATATTTTGTATAGTTTCTTGAGTTTTGTGAATATTTTGATGTGTTTTGTGGTAATTTGTAGATAAATAAAATAACAGGACTCTCTGGAATCAATTCGGGGCCAAAACAGCGAAAAACAGACAAAAAGGGAAAAAATGTAAATTTCCTGCTAAATGTGCCGTTTGCTAAAATGATCCGTGCTAAAATACGATGTCTGCTAACGTGCGCCAGAGACTACTAACATGCGCCGGTCACGTGTCACAATCAGAGAAGTTTTGCTTTCATGCGCCTTTGCTAACATGTGTCTACCATGTGTCAACATCACAGCAAATATGCTAATGTGTGCCGGACACGTCTCACTATCACATGCTGTCGACACTCATCATTGAAAACATGTCATTACTTGCGTCATGCAGACATCAGCATCGGAACACACACACCCTTATGTATCGCGATGTCGAACCAATAATTCTACCGACAGCCACGTGTCCTCATCTCTGGAAGTCGCGCCATGTGGTGCAAATCAACAACGTGTCGTGACGCGCAAGGTTATGAGCGTCGCGACGCGCGAGACCCATGGATGCCTATAAATTCAGGCCGATTTCAGTTTTAAATTCATAATTTCTTCTAAGGAATTCCTTAAGAATACTAAGAAGATTGTATCTTGCTTGTTTATCTACAGCTTTCTGTATTTAATTTATTTTAATTTACGCAATAGTTCTTTCTTTACTTTACTTTTCTGTCTTTATTTTATTTTTCAGCATGATGAGGTAACTCCTTCTTGCTGAGGTTAAATTTTAAGCTTTTATTACTAATATTTAGATTAATCTCCCTTAATTATAATATATAAACTATTTAAAACTTGACATAATGTGATACCGCCTTTACGGTCGGCTGGACTTAATTAAATTGATTTTAACCTGACTAAATTGGATACCACCTTTATGATCGGTTGGTAATGTCATGCAAAGTTAATATATTATAATAAGAGAGATATCTAAAATATAAGTAATAAAAGTGGATCCTCTAACCCTAACATTTTCTTTATTATTTTATTTACGTTTTTAATTTTCAGCATTTACTTTATGTCATTTACTTTATTTAAGCTTTTATTAGCCTTAGATATGTGTTGTAACTAAACTCGTTATCTGGGGTTGTGATGAATTCCAATATCACCGGTTTATAAGGGGTTATTTTATAGTTTGGGTAATATAAAGGTTTATTTATTAAGTCTTAAGCTTATTGCTTCTTGTTAACTGGCCATTAATAAGATTGATGTGGTAAACTTAAAATAAACTTGACAAATAAATTTTTGGTTTCAACCTTAGACTTAATTTCCCACGATCTTCCTTGAGGATAGATAACCCTATACTATGTTTCCTTACAAGATAAACATATACCTGTCGGGCGGGGGTAGCCACAATTGGAATTTAATCTTAATGAATTCAGGTAACTTGGTTGACATAGACATATGATTAATTGAGTTATACTGGGTATTTACATCGGACCATCGACAGAGGCTTTTGCATAATTTCATGTTACAGGTTGGTTAACCAATATATTACACAAACATGAGATAATCACTTCATCTTTAAAAGATATTGGAAGGATTCACAATCCTGGATAGTTTAATAATATTGAATTTTCCTTTTATTTACTTTCGCGCTGTTTAATTTACTTGTTTTAAATTTAAAGTCACCATCCAATCAAACAACCAATCTATTAGGTATTCGTAAGCATTTAACGTCATAAATTAATATCTAAGGTATTAAGTCCTCGTGGGATCGATACATTAATTATACTTGAATGATATTTGCGCTTGTGTTATACGTGTGTGATCACGCCGGTTAGCATGTTATTGATAAAAATTTCAAGTCCAATGGTTGCAGTTACAAGTTCTTTGTAAATCGCTTCATATTAGAAAATGTTTCATATTTATTGTTGGACGTTGCATGTCTAATGGTATTAATTGCATATTCAATATGTTAATGTCCTATATTATGCCACGGGATCTCTAAGCGTGATTTGTGTGTGAATAAAATCAAAAATAAGTTGCGGAGGACTTACATTGATCGGTTGAGTTCAAAACTTTTTCTTGGATGATGGAAGCTCTAAGCCTTCTTTTAGTGTTTCCAACACTCGGGTGAGTCTCCCTATCACCTTCATTTGACTCCTTAATGTGCTAGCATTGAAGAATTTTGCAACAAAATCCATGGACAAGAGGGAGATCAGCTTGGCATTTTTAAGGGAGAAGAGAGAGCTTGCTGTGAATAGTGAAAAGTATATATTAAATTCCAAAGTCAACAAGTATTTTATATTAAGGTTGAGTGTTGGTAAAGATTCTCTCCTCGGGTTTCTCCCTTGAGATCGCCTAGTGAGGGGGAGGTGGGGCTTTAGTTGCCCGTGGGTAGTAGAGGCATTTGCTTCTGTATTCTTAGTTGAAGGTTTAGGAACAAAGGTCGTGCGGAAAGGTCTCGTAGTTTTGTGGGTGACGAGTGTTTCATCTGGAAATAGAGAGCTTGTGTGGGAGGCCGGAGGGGATTAGGCAAATAAAAGAAAATTGGGGATAATGGACATGGAGGATTTGATAAGGCGCTGTAAAGCTTTTTCAATTAGGGATGAAGAAAGCGCAAAGATTCATTTCAATAAGACGATGAAAGAAAAAGGTGAAAGGGTAGTGGCAGGGTGTTTGGTCGGGAAAGTTCTTCAATCAAAGGCTTTCAATGGAGAAAGCTTGAGAATGGCAATGCAACATTTGTGGAAAACGCAGAAGGAAGTTAAAATTGAAAGTTTGGGTGACAATATTTTCATGTTCAAGTTTGGGACTGAAGTAGATAAGAGACGAGTTAAAGCAGGTGGTCCATGGCACTATGACGGGGTGCTGATGGTGTTAAGCGAGCCGGTTGGAATAGGAGAAATTACAAAGCAGGAATTCATATTTGTATCTTTCTGGGTCCAGATTCACAATGTGCCAATAATGTGTATGGATAAAGATACCATTAAAGAACTGTTAAGTCAAGTGGGGAAGGTGGAAAACATGTGGGTTGATGATGGGGGTGATTGCTTTGGGAAATATGCTCGAGCTCGAGTTTTTATTGATATTACAAAACATTTAAAAAAATTTCCTAGTTTAACATTAATGGAGGGCGAAGACGTGATTATGCCACTGTTATATGAGAGGTTACCAAACTTTTGCTACTGCTGTGGGTGCTTGGGGCATCAACTTAGGGAGTGCATTCTTTTTTCCGGGCAAGCTCAGCATGAGCTACCATATGGGCAGTGGATGAAAGCGAATCAGGGGAATAGATTGCAAAAGTGGAAAGGGTCGGGGAAGGGGAATAAGGAGGAAGATAGTGCAGATAGTAGTAAGCACCAGAGTTTGGGGAATGTTACAGACAAATGGGGAAAGGATAGTGTCCAAGCCACACATGGGAGTTGGAAGGACACGACCCAAATCTTGGAGCAAACCAGAGGTGAGTCTAGGAGAGAGGCTGACGTGGAGGTGGTAGTTGAGGATCATTTAATGCGGCATGTCTCCAAGATAGGGCAAGAGCTGACTCTAGGAAGACCAAACAGTAGGCCTGAGAAAGGGTTGCTGGAGAAGATTTTTGAGGTTGAAAAGACAGGAGATTTGGAGGGAACTCTGGAAGGGGAGAAAATGAGAGATACACTAAATGTTTCAAAAATAGGGGAAGCCCAATGTGATAAAGCCTAAGTAGAATCTGAATTGAAGAGGAAATGGAAATTAAAGGCCAGAAGAAGTGAAGGTCAAAAGGGACTAGAGATCTCAGTTGGTCTGGGTAAAAGAATCAGAGAGGAAGCTTTTGATACCAGTCTGAATCTGAAGAGATACAAAGGAGACAAGAATGATGAATCAATGGAAAAACTCTTTGAGCATAATAGTCTATCGGCGGAGGCTAGAGTTCAGCCCCACCGGACCCAATGAATGTCTTGAGCTGGAACGTTCGAGGACTGGGGAACCCTCGAACGTTCAGAGCTATGCAGAAGCTTCTCCAACTGTACAGACCAAAAATCTTATTTGTTTGTGAAACAAGGTTGTCGGTTGTGCAGATGAAATCGGTAAGTCAGAAACTCAATTTTGATTGTTGCTTTAGTGTGGGTAGAAGTTGTATGGGTGGGGGTTTAGCACTTTTGTGGGATTCGACCTTGGACGTCAATATCAAATTGTATAATATGCACCATATTTATGCTTTGGGGAAAGGGGATAATGGGCTATTGTGGAGGTGTACAGGGGTGTATGGACACCCGGAGAGTGGTCAGAAAAAGCATACATGGCAGCTTCTTCAAAGATTAGCAGGTTTTTCTTCGATTCCTTGGCTTTGCTATGGGGATTTCCATGAAATTCTGGATGTGACGGAAAAGAGAGAGGGTAATAGTAGAAGTTGGCAGGCGATCCTAGAATTCAGGGATGCTTTGAGAGGGTGCTCCCTGACTGATTTGGGATATATAGGGTATCATTTCACGTGGTCTAATCGGCGGTTTGGACCAAAATTGGTGGAGGAAAGATTATATCGTTTCTTTTGCAATGAAGGCTGGGAGAGAAATTTTCAGAATCGAAAGGCAGTCAACGTGGATTCTTGGGGCTCTGATCATTGCCCAGTTGTGATGACTGTTCAAGGTAGAAAAAGAAGTTCACAGAAGTATAGAAGAATAGAGAGGAGGATTTATTATGAAGATAGATGGAGTGAGTATGAGAAATGTAAAGAAATAATCAAACAGGAATGGGTTATGGAGGAAGTTGGGCATGCGAGGATGTTGTAGATCGTTTTAAAAGCTCTGTTAACAAGACGATGAACATATTAAAAGTATGGGAAGGAATTAAATTTGGAGGGAAAAAAAAGAATTGGAAAGACTTATTGGAAAGCTTAGAAGCATTAAAAAAGCAGATATATATGTGGATGAAGGGAGAGAAGTGAGGAATGTGGAAGAAAAGATAGACCAATTTCTTAGGGAGGAAGATATATTTTGGAAACAATGGTCAAGAACGGATTGGTTAAAAGCAGGAGACATAAATACCAACTTTTTTCATAAGATGGCATCTGAGCGTAGAAGGAAAAATAGAATCTGGGGGATAGAAGATGATCACGGATCTTGGGTTGAAGATGAGGTAGAGGTGGAATGTATAATGTGTGATTATTTCCAGAAGCTGTACACCAGTTCTAACCCCTTCCGGAAGCAAATAGAAGAGGTGACACAAGGAATGAGTAAGTGTGTGACAAAGGAAAATAATGATAAGTTGGGGGGCCTTTTATGAAGGAAGAAGTTACGGAAGCTTTGAATCAAATGTGTCCTACAAAGTCTCCGGGGCCGGATGGACTGCAAGCAATTTTCTTTCAAAAGCACTGGAGTACAGTGGGGAAGGGAGTTATCACTACATGTTTACAAGTGTTAAACAGTGGGGGGGACATCACACCACTGAATCACACGCATATTACCTTGATCCCAAAAGTTCCCAAGCCAAAAAAGATGACATAATTGAGGCCGATTAGTCTATGCAATGTTATATATCGGATCGTAGCGAAAGTCATAGCAAATAGGCTCAAAGCTGTGTTGCATCAGGTAATTTCTCCGACTCAAAGTGCTTTCATACCAGGGAGATTAATTACGGACAACATCATAGTGGGATATGAGTGTCTACACAAGATCAGACATGCTAAAGGAAAGAAGAATGGATTAGTAGCACTGAAATTGGATGTGAGTAAAGCCTATGACAGAGTAGAATGGAGTTTTTTGGAGAGTGATGTCGAAAATGGAATTTGAGGAAACTTGGATTAGACTGATTATGAGATGTATTACTACGTCTTCCTTCTCGGTGATTATTAATGGGACATCCAGAGGGGTTATCCAGCCGTAAAGAGGGATACGGCAATGATATCCCTGTTGGACAATTATGACCCAAAGCGTCACTATTTGTACAGATCATGGTATTGTTGTACAAATTAACTATGTGACACTGAGATTGCACTCTTATCATTTGTGATTAGATCACCTAGATGTATAAATGATAGGAGGTTCTTATGATTAGTTCCTGGATTGAGATGATATGAGACAGTATCAGTCCACGAAGGATTAATCATTAAATATCCCTAGTCGTAGTATTATCGAGACTGGACATCGATAATGCGGAATAGACTAGTATTACACTTGTGCGTGTTATGTGAGATCATAACGGCATAGTTCTCATATATTTGGGTATAGGATACTCATGCAAGTGTAATAGGAGGTTGTGTTTTACCGATGGTACCGAAAAAAGCTTCGCTCTGGATAGACCCTTCGGAATTCCATTGGTGGTATGACTATGTGTCTATGGAAGTCCAAAATCAGGGTAGGTGTATTTGGTCTTAACCTGAGACTTGCATCGCTAATACTTGCGACAATCGGTATGCTTTAGTTTTGGTCGTCCAGGGCTTTAACAGGTTCTGTGTACGCCTCTGCTGGGTATATCGAGAATCGTAGTGTATTGGGTGTGATGTCAAGACGGAAGTATCACTCCAGTCATAGTGGAGATGATGTCACGTATGATACGGTACTAGTGCTTTTAAGTACTGCAGTCATCGGGATATTATGACTAGGTCATGTATGTCCGATTATAGAGACTAGTTACCAGATATCCGACATGTGCTTCGTACGGGGCAGACACATTCCAGCCCCAGGCCTAGCACGTGACAATTCGATACTGGATCGCAATACGCAATACTACGTATACTACGTCTGACATAGATTATATATTCCAGTAAGAATATTTCTGGAGAATTGGGTAGGCACGGTGCTTTGCTAGAAGCCAACCATGTCTTGTAAATCGGTAAGAGCGTGGTACGAGGTACGCACGTATTCGGATAATCCGATGACCGTATTTACTGCCAACATATCCAAGGATCTCTTGGGTCGCTTCCCAAAGATTCACCGATGACAGTTGATTTAAATTAGAATTAATCTGGGATTAATTAAGAGAGAAAATTAATCTGGGATTAATTGAGATATTATTTAATCTGGGATTAAATGTGTTCGGAAGAGAGAGAACTCGATTAATTTGGAATTAATCGGTAAAATAAATTTAATAGTTAAATTTGATTTTTTCTATTTAATTTATTCGTATGGGCTAAAATTAATATATCAGATATATTAATATGAATTGGATTCCATTACGAAATTAAAGTTGGACTTTAATATGAACGAGCGAATTAATTTAGAATTAATTCGTAGACGACGTTCGTAATATATTTGCGAGGAATCATTATTTAATTAAATTAGATTTAATTATTTAGCGACGAAAGTTCGTTTAATTGGATTAAACGTAACCGAGCCGCGGCAAATGTTCGTAGAGATATTTGAATTTTGAATTCAAATATGGGGACTACTTTAATGTGGTAGTTGGGAGGGTAGTTGGCATTTATGCCAAAACCACTTACTTTCCAACCACTTGGTTTAGGTGAAACCAAATTAACCCAACTACATGGTTTTGGGTAAAAGGGTAAAACCCTTTAACAAAACCAAAAAGCCTTCTCTCGCTCTTCACTCTTCACACTTGTGTGATACAACACTTGGAACAAAAAAAACACAAACCCTAATACACATGATATAGGCGTGAATCTCATCTCATTTCTCTCTTTGATTTTGTTGCAAAATCAACAAACCTAGCACTTCATGGAATCAACTAAGGTGATAGGGAAACAACTTCAAAAGCTTGGAATCAACAAAGGAAGGATCTTGGAGATCTTCAACTCAAAGCTTGGAATCAACAAAGGAAGCATCTTGGATCTTGGATCTTCTTCTCAAAATTTTAAAAGCTCAAATCCATTCAATGTAAGTAATTCCGCAACTTATTTTGAATTTATGAACATGTTTTCATGCTTATTAGATCCTTGGCATGTTCTAGGAACACTAACAATGGTATGAGAGCCAATTTTAAGCATGAAAATTTTAGGGTTCATGAGACTAAAATTTGGGGCTTTTATGTTTTGAGCATGATTTTTTCAAATTGATGCTTTGAGCATGCTTAGAATATGTTAACTTAGAGTTATGCATGATTAGATTTGAAACAAATCAAATGAATCAAAAATTAAAATTTCCTTAGTGTGGCCGAATTTGGACTGCAGTGGACTGCACTGTTTTTGATTTTTTGTAACATGAAATGATGTGTTTAAATGCATGTTTAAATGTTGATTGTTGGTTTGATTGGATTAGAATCAAAGTCAATAATGTTTATGTTAAATCAAAGAGCATGTCGAGCATGAAATGATGAATTTAGGATTCAATTTGTGTTGAGCATGAAATGATGTGTTTTGGCTTCAATTTGTGTTAAGAATGAATTGATGGATTAAGCATGATTAATTAAGTTAATTGGTATTTTGAAAATATTGAGTTTAATTAATTAATCATGGCTAATACACTTTAATTAAAATAATTGTGATATTTAGAATATTATAATTATGTTAATAAGCCTTTAATTATGTAATGGGCTAAAAGTGTGTATTTGGGCTTAATGGGCTTGTTTTGACTAAGTTTGGTTTTGGACTTTTGGATTGGATCCAATTAGGCCCAAAACCAATTCCATAAAGTCCAAATACATCACTTGGCCCTTTAAAGAATTTAATTGGGCCTAATGGGCCTAAATTAATTTGTAGGCAATAGGGTGATTCCTATTGGGCCTTGGCATTTTAGGTTTGATCCATTATGGCCAAAGCCCATGCCTTAAGAATTAATTAAAAGCCCATTGGACTTTAATTAAATTGACATTGGATGTTATTGGGCCTTTGAGACCCATTAAGATTGGATTTGGAATCCAAGTCTTTAAGGCTTATAAGTAAGTGTAAATATTTAATTTGGAATTAAATTGGAATTAGTATTGAATACAAATAAATTGGATTTAAAGTTGTAGTTCAATATAATTCAAGAATACTTACTTTGAGTATTTATTCTTAAACGAGTTTGACTCACGCAAATCAAATCGTTGTATGAACATTATATGGTCATTAATTCAAAGATTAATTAATGGATTAGATTGATTGAATAACGTGATTTATATGAATACATGAATGTGTTGTATGAATAATGTATATCAGATGGATATTAGAAGGGCAAAGGCAGTTTTGGAAATTGTTGTAATAAGTTTAGAATTTATTAAATTGGACCTACATGTCCAGCCTTTTGATGAGTGGTATTTCTATCACTATTTCCCACTCATTTAAACTAATATTTTGTATAGTTTCTTGAGTTTTGTGAATGTTTTGATGTATTTTGTGTTATTTTGCAGATAAATAAAGTTTTGAAAGCATTGGAGACAATTTGGGGGCAAAATGGACAAAATTGGACAAAAAGGGCAAAATCGTCATTTCAGCGTCGCGACGCTGGACCCTTACTCGAGCCTATAAATAGAGATCGAATTTTCAGTTTTCAATACACCTTTCTCTCTCTTTTCTTAGTTCTAAATTGAGAGCTTCTCTCTCTAGAATATTTTAGATTAAGTTTTGTAAATATTTTTAATTACTTTTTAATAGTAATAGTAATTTTACTTTCTTATTTCTTACAATTTTTACTATTTACTATGTGTAGGTAACTTTTCACCGCTAAGGTAAAAATGTAATTCTTTTACTATTGCTATTTAGATTAATCTCCCTAAAATATAATTTGTAAACTATTTATAACCGGACTTAATAAAGGATACCACCAGATTGGTCGGTTGGTTATTAAATAATTATTCCGCCTTTATGGCTGGTTTATTTTTGTTCCGCCTTTATGGCTGGTATATTTCTGTCCCGCCTTTATGGCTGGTTTAATAACAAATATTACCGCCTTTATGGCTGGTTGATAAAATTATCACAAGTATATATTATATTTTATGGGAGATTTCTAATTAGTATTAGTACAAGTTAATTCCTTTTTCCTTAGCATTTTATTTTATTTTTCTGCATTTACTTTTTAGTAATTTTTATCTTTGTTTTACTAGTCCTAACTATGTGTTGTAACTAAGTTAGTATTCTAGGTTGTGATGATTTCTAATATCACCGTATTAAAAAGGGTTAGATTATAGTTGGGGTAATTAAAAGAGTTATTTGTTGAGTCATAATCTTAATGCTTTTTATTAACCGATCACTAATAAAATTGATTAGGTAAACTTAAAATGAACTAGACATAGGGATTTTAAGTTTAAGACCTTAGTTTCAACAACCCACGATCTTCCTTAAGGATAGATAACCCTTTAATAGATTTCCTTACAGGATAGGAATATACCTGTCGGGCGGGGGTAGTCATAATTGGAACTCAATCTTAATGAATCTAGGTAATTTAATTGACATAGACATATGGTTCAATTGGATTATACTAGGTATTTGTAAATGATCATTCGGAAGAGGCTTTTACATAATTTAGTGTTCCAGATTAATAATTCAATAATTTACCTAACTATGGTTTAACTACTTCATCTTTTAAATGATATTAGAATGATTCACAACCCTAGATCTTTAAGTCTTTTTATTTTCCTTAGTATTTTCTTTTGTCTTTTTATTTATTTATTTATTTAGCAACTCTACAAATCAAATCATTTCAAGCAATCAATTCCCTTCTCCCTATAATTAGATATCTGTAAATAAATAGTATCAACAATTAATAACAACAGTAGGAATTAAGTCCTCGTGGGATCGATATTTTTATACTACTTGAACGATACGTGCGCTTGCGTTATACGTGTGTGTTTACGCCGGTCAAGTTTTTGGCGCCGTTGCCGGGGACTTATTTTTCTTGAGTTGTTAATTTTGAAACTATCAAATTTACTTATATCTAATTTTCTTTCTTTTATTTTGTAATTTTTATTTCTTTTGTTTTCAGGTGATTAAAAAATGGAACACTACTGGGAGATTGAAAGATCACGAGCGTTACAAGAAGATACACCCCAAATCTGGAAGCAACAGTCCGGTTTTCTGAGGCCTGTTGTTCAGCCCAATAACTTTCACTGGATGCCAGAATCAAGCAATATCACATTTGCTCAACAGAATGAAATGGGGAGATGTGTAATTTTTGATGGTAACCACCCGAGCGATCAATGTATTTACCTTTCAGAGTGGCAGAATTTTTGGAATCAACCAAGGTACGAAGAATTATCACATTTTCCATCTTATACACCATCTTCCTTCGATTCTTATCATGAACTAGATCCATCAGAGGAAGATCAATTGATTGACATGTTCAAAGAACAAGTAGTTCGATTTGATGCACAAATTCAGAGTAACGCAGGATCCATACAGAGAATGACAGATCAGATCAGACAATTAATAGAAAACCAGAGCTATATACCTCAAGAATAATTTTCAGATGAAGCCTCAGAGTACCAAACATTTCACGATGACACTTTAGAAAAAGAGGAGGCTGAGGAGAATCAAGAACCAGAGGTATCAGTTCAGGAACCCGAACCGACAAAGTCTCGATTTGATTTCTATTATTCAGATTCTGACGAGGATGAAACTGAGCTGTTTGTCCCAAATACATCAAAAATTGAGGATGGAATTCTGTATCCTCAAAATGAAGATCTTGGAGATTCCATTGCACAAATTTTTGATGAAGATCTACCTGAGCCAATCATTTCAACCAGATCAGAGGATGAAGTCCTAAAATCTAACATTTCTTTTCAGGTTAACAATTTTGAAACATGTATTTCACAGATGACAGATGAAGAGCTGAATGCAGAAATTTTCAAATACATATGTGAAGAAAAGGTGGAGCAAGAAAAAGAGCAAATGGAGGAGCAAATGTCTGACCTTAATAAAGATCCAGAGCATTCAGGAAAAACATCGCTGTTTTGGGGAGTACAAACCAAAGATATCAAACAGAAGCTTGACAGAATGGAACTTCCATTCCAAATCAAGCACCATACAAGACCTCATGATTTTCTTTCTTTCTTTTCAGGAATCACTGGAGCAACAAAGATTAAAAAGGTGACACAAGCACTGAATGAGACAAAACTCTTTTTGCCACTTTACCGTTGGAAGAGACCCTTCAAAAGCAACGCACATGGGAATGTCTTTAATCGGACATCCAAAACGACGCTGAAACCGCCTTGACAAATGGATTTCAGTCACGTCTGGCTGAAGACGAAAAATTTAGCGCTAGCTGGGAGGCAACCCATTTAACCAGGTATTATCTTCTTAATTCTCCTTTTATCTTGATTTTTAGTTTTTGTGTTTTAGTCCAAAATTTTTCGAAAAATACAAAAAAAAAATTAAAAAATTAATAAAAACAAAGGGCATATTTAAAGCTAGGTGATGGTTTGGTGTCTTCCTTCACTCACTACCTTTTTATAAGGAAAAGCTGTGGAGGCACCTAGATAATCATTCACTTGTAGCGTGTTGTGACAGACTAGTTTGGAGGACTCGTTGTTTATTCCTGACAACAAGCGATAAGAGCCTAAGGGGCTTGGGTATTTAAGTGAGCCTCGCTCCACCTTCCCTCTGGGGAATCTACAACGGGAAGTCCATTCGACAGTTAGTCACACACCATAAACTGAGCCTTTGATTAAAATTTTTTTAAAAAAAACATGTAAATTATAGTTTTATGACTAGTAGAAATATGTGGTTGTTATGTTGACTAAAAAGATGAAATTGGTAAGAAATAGCTGTGTAAGGAATTTCCACTCCTGAGACGTATTTCAAACCTAATTCAAAACAAGTTAATTTTTGTTTATTCACTTTTGAATTATTAAATCTGTAAATTCTCTATAAAACTGACTAAAATGAATCTTCATATACTTAGTTAGCAGATATTATCAACATACATGGTAACATACAGACATAAGCTAAAATTGAAAAGTTTGTAATATCCAGTACTCTAGTTCATTTGGAGGAAACATCTAAAAAAATAGTGATGGAATACTAAAAAAAAAAAAAAAAAAAAAAAAACAACATCTGAGATCCGAGTTATTAAGTCTGTACGGGTATTTTAATACCTAATGCCCTAAAACTAACTGGTTTGGGAGTCATTGGCCCAAAACTCGTTACATGGATCAAAAAGATGATAGAAAATAAATTTATATATATGTATATATATCTGAAGTCTGAGTAATTAAGTCCTTAGAGGTGTCTTAACACCTGATGCCCTAAAGCCAACTGGTTTGGGAGTCACCGACCTAAAGCTCGCTACATAGATGGAAGATATTGTATATAAATAAAAAATAGAGAAAAATCAAAGAAAAAATCAGAAAAATCAGAAAATTTATTCCATTACTACAAAAAGATGTGAATTCTGATAAAAACTTTAGGACAAAAATATTACTCTCTTATCAACTTCACTTATGACCGTTGTGGGCAAAAATGAGTTGTTTAATATTTTGTTGGCTGTGTATATGAAGAATGGTAAAAATAATCGGAGAATTTACTTATTCAGTAATTTAGAATGAAACAAAACATCTAGTAACTTGGAGTAGAAGTTTCACCTGATTAGTCACTAACTTCTTTATTCTCTTTTCGCTTGTCTTTTTGCTTTTGTGTGCATTAGTTTTACTATCTTTTTACTTTTATAAAATGTTTGTGGGTATCATTGCTGTAAACCCTCACGAGACTACAACTCGTCCACTAGGGACACCTAGGGGTTTAAAGGCTTGTTGCATATGCTAAACGCAACCGTGATCCCTACGAAAATGGCTTAGTTAAATTTTATTCTGTTATTTTATTTTGTATTTTGCTCGAGGACTAGCAAAATGTTAGGTTTGGGGGTGTGATGAGTGGTATTTCTATCACTATTCCCACTCATTTAAACTAATATTTTGTATAGTTTCTTGAGTTTTGTGAATGTTTTGATGTATTTTGTGTTATTTTGCAGATAAATAAAGTTTTGAAAGCATTGGAGACAATTTGGGGGCAAAATGGACAAAATTGGACAAAAAGGGCAAAATCGTCATTTCAGCGTCGCGACGCTGGACCCTTACTCGAGCCTATAAATAGATATCGAATTTTCAGTTTTCAATACACCTTTCTCTCTCTTTTCTTAGTTCTAATTGAGAGCTTCTCTCTCTAGAATATTTTAGATTAAGTTTTGTAAATATTTTTAATTACTTTTTAATAGTAATAGTAATTTTACTTTCTTATTCTTACAATTTTTACTATTTACTATGTGTAGGTAACTTTTCACCGCTAAGGTAAAAGGTAATTCTTTTACTATTGCTATTTAGATTAATCTCCCTAAAATATAATTTGTAAACTATTTATAACCGGACTTAATAAAGGATACCGCCAGATTGGTCGGTTGGTTATTAAATAATTATTCCGCATTTATGGCTGGTTTATTTTTGTTCCGCCTTTATGGCTGGTATATTTCTGTCCCGCCTTTATGGCTGGTTTAATAACAAATATTACCTCTTTTATGGCTGGTTGATAAAATTATCACAAGTATATATTATATTTTATGGGAGATTTCTAATTAGTATTTAGTAGAAGTTAATTCATTTTTCCTTAGCATTTTATTTTATTTTTCTGCATTTACTTTTTAGTAATTTTTATCTTTGTTTTACTAGTCCTAACTATGTGTTGTAACTAAGTTAGTATTCTAGGTTGTGATGATTTCTAATATCACCGTATTAAAAAAGGGTTAGATTATAGTTGGGGTAATTAAAAGAGTTATTTGTTGAGTCATAATCTTAATGCTTTTTATTAACCGATCACTAATAAAATTGATTAGGTAAACTTAAAATGAACTAGACATAGGGATTTTAAGTTTAAGACCTTAGTCTCAACAACCCACGATCTTCCTTAAGGATAGATAACCCTTTAATAGATTTCCTTACAGGATAGGAATATACCTGTCGGGCGGGGGTAGTCATAATTGGAACTCAATCTTAATGAATCTAGGTAATTTAATTGACATAGACATATGGTTCCATTGGATTATACTAGGTATTTGTAAATGATCATTCGGAAGAGGCTTTTACATAATTTAGTGTTCCAGATTAATAATTCAATAATTTACCTAACTATGGTTTAACTACTTCATCTTTTAAATGATATTAGAATGATTCACAACCCTAGATCTTAAGTCTTTTTATTTTCCTTAGTATTTTCTTTTGTCTTTTTATTTATTTATTTATTTAGCAACTCTACAAATCAAATCATTTCAAGCAATCAATTCCCTTCTCCCTATAATTAGATATCTGTAAATAAATAGTATCAACAATTAATAACAACAGTAGGAATTAAGTCCTCGTGGGATCGATATTTTTATACTACTTGAACGATACGTGCGCTTGCGTTATACGTGTGTGTTTACGCCGGTCACCTTTTATCTCATTTCTCATTGTATTTCTCTTCTCACCTATTCCCCTCAATGTAAATGAGGTTTCTTTATTGTATTATGTAATTGGGTAGAAGTTAGAATAGTTCTAGCCGGGGAGAGGAATGGGAGTGATTTGTTCTAGGAACAATTTGTGAGATATCCATCCGCATATCATTATTAATTTATTTATTTATACGCGCTTTATTATGTATTTATAATGCATGTTTAAGGGTGTATGATGATGAGACCTTAACAAAAATAATAAATTGGTTGCCAATTTGCACGCGAAAAACCCTCAAAACATATTAAGTGTTTTTCCTTCCGTTGAGTGATTCTTACTCAAGATCCAAAGTTGGCATTGGTTTGTTGGCCAAAGTCAAGACCTTTGTCAATTGCGGATGTGTTTGAATCATGAGAGTTTTGTTCCATATCGGTGTCTTGTCCAAGTCGTGATTTGTTGGCCAAAGTCAAGATCACTTCTTGTCCATCGATATTGATTACGAAGCTTTCCATGTCAATGGGTTCCGCTTAACTGGGATCATTAAGTTTGTTGTGCCAAAGCCAATGCTTAGTTGATTCAGAGGAAAAAGGTTAGGTAATATATTTGATATATTGGCATATATAAGATATATGTTTTGGACTTGGATGTCCACCTACTGGATCTAGGAATTGGATGGGATCCAATTGATCTTAGAGATCTACCTAGTTAAGTATCATACAATTTGTTGGCCAAAGTCAAGATTGTGTGCTATTTAACGGGATCCTAGCCCACTAGGAAACTAGGTTTCCCGAGTACTCCACAGAGGGTTAGAGGCTCGCCGAAAAATAGTGGGAGGCAAGAATTAAATTTGCAATATTCGTTTAGATACTTGCCATACGCGCTCAATCAAATATCATTCGTCAAATAAATTAAATGTTAGTTGGACTAATATTTAATAGTTGTTTTAATTTAACAGTTAGACTGTATTCAAACTACTTCATTTATAGTTGATTATATAATTGGATTATAGTAATCAATATATATTTGAATTTTACCCTTCAATTATAGTTGATTATATAATTGGATTATAATAATCAATATATTTGATTTTACCAATCATTTATAATGATTATATAATTGGATTATAGTAATCAATATATATTTGATTTTAACCAATAAAATGTAATAAGTTATATAGTTAGACTATAGTAATCATTACATTAGATTGTACCTGAAATCGTTGATTAAATAGTTGGACTATTAGAATCAAGATTAAATTGAAAGATTAGTGTTTGAAACATTATCCTAGAGAAAATGTGTTTAGACGACTTTAATTTTCAAATTGGGAATAAATTTCAGGATAGTCCTGAAACTAAGAAGTTAATTTATTTGATAAAATAACATCTTAGGCCTAAGCCCGGAGTTAAGCAAATAGTAAAGCATGATCTTTGGAAGATTCATGTGATGATAACTTTAATGCTTAATCCATTATGCTTGCCATAATGACTCCTTAATTTATTAATCAGAAGTAAGGATTAGATTCTTAAAGTATGATAATGAAATTGAAGGATCTTCATAGATCTATTCTTAGATCATAGAAGTATTGAATTGCAATAAACAACTCTTGGAGAGTTAATGACTATTCTCAAGGAGACCAAAGTCAAAGTTTGCAATAAGGCAAGAAGCGCAAGGCGCACCCTACTTCGATATTCTAGAAGGCCAAGGCTTGGCCAAAGACTTCTGGAATATGAAAAGGGCAAAGGCAAAATCATTATAATCTTCTAGGAAGATAGAGGACATATCCCAAGATGTCTGTCTAAACTGTGGCAAACGGGGTCACTGTAGCGTGACTGTCGTATGGACATGTCAGACATGAAGGAATTGAAGGCAGGGCAAGGCTCTGACTTCAAATATGTTTGTCATAAATATGTTCACTACAAGTATTAAAATTGGATTTTAAATACTTAGTGTGATACATAAATATGCATTGATATGCAGAATCTGCTGTGAGCAGGATACTGACTTCAGTTGAGATTAATCTGCGAATCGGAAACGGGACGACAGTCGCTGTTTCAACCGCAGATACCTAAGTTAGGAAACTACCCTTTGGGTGTGTACTTAAATTAGGAAACTGTTATAATGTAACTAGTTTGACTAGAAATATTATCTCTATATCGAATATAACTCGTTGCGAGTATACCTTTATATTCTAGAACACTAAAGTGTTTTATTATATAAAGATGATGTTGAGATAAACACATTAGATGTGAATAACTGTATTTATATTTTGAATATAAATAAATATCAAACATATAACATGACAAACAAGTAGCTCAAACTGATTTGATCATATGAGACTTATTTGTGGCAGTGCTGTCTGGGACACATTAAACAAGACTCGTATATCCACACTTTTGAAGAGTGGATACTAGGACGGATTTGATTCCATTCAAATGATGTTACGAATCTAGTTTATTAGGTAAAGTACCTAAAACACCTTTACTTGGTAAAAATGTAAGTTCCACCGATCTATTAGCCCTTGTTCATAGTGACGTAAGTGGGCCCATGTCTAGCTAGGCTAGAGGTGGATATGAATATTTCGTGACCTTTACGGATGTGGCATCGCTTTATGGTTGTGTTTCTTTTGAAGAACACAAATCGAAAACTTTTGGAGTTTCGACACGAAATAGACGAACAGATCGGAAAAAGTATAAAAACATCACGGTTTGACCATGATGAAAATACTTAAGCAATAAGTTCTCAAATACTTGAAAGAGTATAGTATTCTTTCAATAAGGACTCCTCCCGGAACACGTCAATTTGACGGTGTGTCCGAACGGAGAAACCAAATTTTGTTGGACATGATAAGGTTAATCATGAGTCGCTCTGAGCTACCATTTTCCTTCAAAAGATAAGCATTTAACAGCGCAATACTTATTTTGAATAAGGTTCCATGAAAATTTGTTTGACAGATTTCATATTAGATATGAACAGGAAAGAAACTAGGTTTTCTCACTCCTGAAGATTTGGGATGCTGGGCATATGTTTGGATGATACCAAACTAGAACCCAAATTAGATAAGTGCCAATTGTAGGTTATCCTAGGGAAACCAAAGTATATTACTTATACAACTCACTTGAGAACAATGTAATTGTTGCTTACCATGTGGTTTTCCTAAGACGAATACCGATATGCAGTGGTAAGTGGGAGGATAGTAAAACTCGATAAAAAATCGGAGTCATACTATTCAAGGCACCAAGTCTTTAATGGAACACAAAAAGTTCATCAAGGATGAAACTGTACCAGTAATCTTCGAATACACAAGAACCGCGTAATTCGAAGAGAGTCAGAAAACAACCTGGGTATGGGTTTCTGATCTCATCTCATAAAGATGTCAATCTTATTGGGGAATACGAACTGACTACGTATTCGGAAGTGATACAAGGTATCAACTCCCTATCATGGCAAAGAGCCATGAGTCCGAAATGGATTCCATGTATATCAACTATATTTGGACACTAGTTGTTGTACCGCAAGGCATTGTGCCTATTGGTACTATATAAGTCTTCAAGGAAGACATATGTGGATGGCAGCATACCAACGTACTGAGCTAGGCTTTTAGCGGAAAGGTATCATTATCAACATTATGTTGATTACAACGAAATCTTTTACATGTTGCCACGTTAAATCCATTTGGATAATGCTTGCTGATGCTGCATGTTTCATTTATGAAATATGGCAGCTGAACCGAAAAATCGCTTTCCTGAAAAGGAAACCTTTTGGAGGATGTTTACAACATCCTGGCGGCTTTGTCGTACCAAAACTAGCAAACAAGTTTTGCAGGTTATTCGATCCATAGAGGGATTAAAGTAAGCATTACGTTCTTGGAACTAACGTTTTGATGTAATCATAATGGTGTATGACTTAATTCAAAACGAAATGATTCTTGTGTATATAAGGAGGTTAGTGGGAGCACACTGACAATGATGTCCTAAATAATGATGATATGTCATTTCTTGGAAATGATATTCCCATATTACAATCAAAGAAATCTTGGCTTTCATGAAAATTCTCCGTAGAATTCTTGGGAGAAACAACCTTTATTCTAGGAATAAAGATCTACTGGGATAGATTTAAAGTTGTTAACACTCTTTGAGAACTCGTACACTGAAAAATGTACGTGACCTGGTGTCTCATACGCTTTGAGCATATGGAGTCACAAACGGGTCAATCCAGTGATAGTCACTGGATTGATATTAAGAACATCCGTTAGTATCTTAAAGAACTAAGGATGATGTCTTAAAACTATAGAGAATGAGAACTTGAAGTGACTGGGATCACTGCTGTAAGTTTTCTAACCGATAAAACAACGGTACAATACAGTTTGAATAACGGAACAGTGCTTCCAAGCAAGATACTGTTACCGAATAAACAACAAATGCGGGTCATTGCTGCGGTTGAGGCAGCAATAGAAGCCATCTGGGTCATTAACAAATCTAATTAGATTAGATATAGTTCTGTTAACAGCTGTTCTAGGCTACAGCGCAGACTAAAGAATTAATGGTCTCATCAACGATCCAGATATATACTTCGACTATTCATCTGATTCGTTCGGATCATACATCATGGTGATGTGATGATCAAATAAATTGCATCAGACGATAATCATACAAATCCGCTGAAGAAAGCCTTTCCTCAGCAGTTTGAGCGAACCGTACATAGTTCGAGTGTAAGACACTCGAGTGACTGGCTATAGGCCAAGTGGGAGATTGTTGGACAATTATGACCCAAAGCGTCACTATTTGTACAGATCATGGTGTTGTTGTACAAATTAACTATGTGACACTGAGATTGCACTCTTATCATTTGTGATTAGATCACCTAGATGTATAAATGATAGGAGGTTCTTATGATTAGTTCCTGGATTGAGATGATATGAGACAGTATCAGTCCACGAAGGATTAATCATTAAATATCCCTAGTCGTAGTATTATCGAGACTGGACATCGATAATGCGGAATATACTAGTATTACACTTGTGCGTGTTATGTGAGATCATAACAGCATAGTTCTCATATATTTGGGTATAAGATACTCATGCAAGTGTAATAGGAGGTTGTGTTTTACCGATGGTACCGAAAAAAGCTTCGCTCTGGATAGACCCCTCGGAATTCCATTGGTGGTATGATTATGTGTCTATGGAAGTCAAAATCAGGGTAGGTGTATTTGGTCTTAACCTGAGACTGCATCGCTAATACTTGCGACAATCGGTATGCTTTAGTTTTGGTTGTCCAGGGCTTTAACAGGTTCTGTGTACGCCTCTGCTGGGTATATCGAGAATCGTAGTGTATTGGGTGTGATGTCAAGACGGAAGTATCACTCCAGTCATAGTGGAGATGATGTCACGTAGGATACGGTACTAGTGCTCTTAAGTACTGCAGTCATCAGGATATTATGACTAGGTCATGTATGTCCGATTATAGAGACTAGTTACCAGATATCCGACATGTGCTTCGTACGGGGCAGACACATTCCAGTCCCAGGCCTAGCACGTGACAATTCGATACTGGATCGCAATGCGCAATACTACGTATACTACGTCTGACATAGATTATATATTCCAGTAAGAATATTTCTGGAGAATTGGGTAGGCACGGTGCTTTGCTAGAAGCCAACCATGTCTTGTAAATCGGTAAGAGCGTGGTACGAGGTACGCACGTATTCGGATAATCCGATGACTGATGAGTGGTATTTATATCACTATTTCCCACTCATTTAATCTAATTTTTGTATAGTTTCTTGAGTTTTGTGAATGTTTTGATGTGTTTTGTGTTATTTTGTAGATAAATAAAGTTTCAGGACATTCTGGAGGTAATTTGGAGTAAAACAGTGAAAATTGGCGAAAAAGGGCATTTTGGTAATTTCCAGCGTCGCGCCGCCCAGACCTTCCGCGTCGCGACGCCCAGCATACGCCGAATCTGCTAACATGCGCCTGGTCAACTGGTCAGAATTTGAGAAGTTTGACTTTGCTAAAATGCGCCGTGCCACGTGTCACCACCACAGAAGATCCGCTAACGTGCGCACGCCACATCATCATGACGTCACCAATGACGTCATGAACAGTGCCACGTCACCAATGACGTCATGAATAGTGCCACGTCATCAATGACGTCAGCTTCATAATTGAGTTCCAGCCGCCATTACACGTGTCAACCTTATCCTCTTATCCGAATTGCTACGTGTCATCTCCTCATTGTGCCACGTCGACAAAATCCAGCGTCGCGACACTGAGGGCTTTGGCGTCGCGACGCCCGAACAGTGAAAATTCTGCCTATAAATAGAACGCGAAATTTCAGAATTCGGGAGACCTCTCTCTCTCTTGATTTCTCTCTCTAGAGAGAGTTTCTCTCTCTAGAATTTTATTTTTATTTTTAGTTTTTTTTAATTTATTTATTTGTAATTTATTTTAATTACCATTTGTAATAATAGTAATTTAATTTTTACTTTTTACTTTTTACAGTTTTTACTATTCATGAGAAAGTAATTTCCCAGCTAGGGTGAAAGGTAATTCTTTTACTGTTACTATTTAGATTAATCTCCCTTAAAAATAATATATTTACACTTTAAAATACTGATTATAAAGGACACCGCTATATTGGTCGGTTGGTATATTATTTTCTGTTGGTTTGAACCGGATTAATCAAGGATACCGCCAGATTGGTCGGTTGATAAATTTATTTTGGTACCGCCTTTATGGCTGGATTATGGACAAATATTACCGCCTATATGCTGGTTGGACTTAATTGGACTTAATCAGGATACCGCCAGATTGGTCGGTTGGTTAAATAATATCACAAGTTTATATATTATTTTATGGAGATATCTAATTAGTAGTAGTAAAAGTAATTCCTTTTACCTTAGCATTTTATTTTTATTTTACTTTTCAGTTTTACTTTATGTCTTTTATCTTTCAGTTATTAGTCCTAATTATGTGTTGTAACTAAATAGTTATCTGGGATTGTGATAAATTTCAATATCACCAGTTTATAAGGGTTAGATTATAGTTTGGGTAATATATGATTTATTTATTGAGTCTTAATCTTAATGCTTTTTATTAACCGATCACTAATAAAATTGATTAGGTAAACTTAAAATGAACTAGACATAGAGATTTTAAGTTTAAAACCTTAGACTCAATAGCCCACGATCTTCCTTAAGGATAGATAACCCTTTAATAGATTTCCTTATAGGATAGGAATATACATGTCGGGCGAGGGTAGCCATAATTGGAACTTAATCTTAATGAATCCAGATAATGTGGTTGACATAGGAATATGGTTCAATTGGGTTATACTGGGTATTTGTGTCTGACCATCGACAGATGCTTTCGCATAATTTCGTGTTCCAGGTTAATAAATCATTGTATTTCCTAACTATAAAATAATCACTTCATCTTTATAATGATATTGGAATAAATCACAACCCTAGATCTTTGTGTCTTTTGTTATTTTCCTCAGTATTTTCTTTTGTCTTTTTATTTATTTATTTATTTTGCAAAGCCACATTCAACCAAACAAACAAACAATATCTCTATCTCCATTTAATTAGATATTTGTAAATAAATAGATTCAACAATTAATAACAACAGTAGGAATTAAGTCCTCGTGGGATCGATATTTTTATACTACTTGAACGATACGTGCGCTTGCGTTATACGTGTGTGTTTACGCCGGTCAAGTTTTTGGCGCCGTTGCCGGGGACTTATATTTCTTGAGTTGTTAATTTGAAACTATCTAATTTACTTATATCTAATTTCTTTTTTTCTTTTATTTTGTAATTTTTATTTCTTTTGTTTTCAGATGATTAAAAAAAATGGAACATTATTGGGAAATTGAGAAATCACGAACTTTACAAGAAGATACACCCCAAATCTGGGAGCAACAGTCCAGTTTTCTGAGGCCTGTTGTTGAGCCCAATGACTATCACTGGATGTCAGAACCAAATAATACTACTTTTGCTCAACAGAACTCAATGTGGAGATGTGACATATGTAATGGTAACCACCCAAGCGATTATTGCGAGTACAACTACAATTCAGGGTGGCAGAACTATCAGAATCCTTCATGGTATGATGAGCCAACATATTTCACAGAACCATCACATTTTTCATCTTATCCACCATCTTCCTTTGATCCTTATCAAGAACCACAACAATCTGAGGAAGATCAATTGATTCACATGTTCAAAGAACAAGAAGTTCGATTCGATGCACAAATTCAGAGTAACGCAGAATCCATACAGAGAATGACAGATCAGATCAGACAATTAATAGAAAACCAGAACATCATACCTCAAGGACCAGTTTCAGATGACACCTTAAAAGAGGAGGAGGCTGAGCAGTATCAACAACCAGAGGTATCAGTTCAGGAACCCGAACCGACAAAGTCTCGATTTGATTTCTATTATTCAGATTCTGACGAGGATGAAACTGAGCTGTTTGTACCAGCTACATCAAAAATTGAGGATGGAATTCTGTATCCTCAAAATGAAGATCTTGGAGATTCCATTGCACAAATGTTTGAAGAAGATCTACCTGAGCCAATCATTTCAACCAGATTAGAGGATGAAGACCTAAAATCTAACATTTCTTTTCAGGTTGACAATTTTGAAACATGTATTTCACAAATGACAGATGAAGAGCTGAATGCAGAAATCTTCAAATACATCTGTGAAGAAAAAGTGGAGCAAGAAACCGAGCAAATGGAGAAGCAAATGTCTGACTTTATTAAAGATCCAGAGCATTCAGGAAAAACACCGCTGTTTTGGGGAGTACAAATCAAAGAAACCACTCAGAAGCTTGACAAAATGGAATTTCCATTCCAAGTCAAGCATCATACGAGACCTCCTGATTTTCTTTCTTTCTTTGCAGGAACCACTGGAACAATAAGGAGCAAAAAAGTGACACGAGCACTGAATGAGACAAAATTCTTTTTGCCACTTTACCGTTGGAAGAGACCATTCAAAAGCAACGCTCATGGGATTGTCTTTGATAGGACATCCAAAACGACACTGAAACCTCCTTAACAGATGAATTTCAGTCACGTCTGGCTGAAGACGAAAATTTAGCGCTAGCAGGGAGGCAACCCATGCAATTTGTTGTAATTTATTTATTTATTTATTTTTGTGTGTGAACTTTTTGATTTGTGTTATTTTTGCAGGAAAAATTAAAATGGAATTTATCAGGACAAAGCAAGCCAGTACAAGCGGGATTTTCAAAATAAAATTGACAAAATCACGAAGATACAAAGTTGATCCAGGCGAAGCCAAGTAAGGAGACAAATCTTTTGAGACGCGTCCCTATGGATTTATCCGTCACAAGACATGATTTTGTTAAAAAAATAAAATAAAATTTAGCGTCGCGACGCTGAAACGAAATCACAACATAAGCAGAGGCACTGGCAGCATCTCCTTTTACTTTTCACTTCTTCTTCTTCCTCAAAACACAATCACCGAGAGCCGCCACCCGACACGAACCGAACAAACCAGACCTTCGCCGAGTCTTAATCAACACAAGCCGAGATCCAAAACCAATCTTCATCAAAACCAAGCTTCACCAAACCAAAGCCGAGATCCACCAGCCGCACAACCACCGCAAACCACCCTTGCCGTGACCTTCATCACCGTAACTGAACCCATCATCATCTTCTTCCTCAAACATCACCGAGGTCCACCTTTGCCGAACCAGCCAAGATCTGCCGTGAGCCTCATCACCATAAAAAAACAAAGCTTCGCCGAATCCACCAAGATCTATCACAGCCACTTCAACCACAAACCAAAACCGAGATCCACCAACCAAATCAACACCACCGTGAGCCTTTGACTGAGATCTACAGCCGCAACCATCGCCGACTTTTAACCAAAACCGAGCCCATCCACCGCCAAACAGAGAACCACCACCTCGCCTGGACTGACCGGAGCCATGACTCAACAACCAAGACACCACCTTGTCGAGACCGAAACTAACAAAACAAAACCCGAGCCCTTCCTTTGCCGAGTCCAAACCAGAGCCATCATCATCGACCACACCGAGAGACACTCAAAGCCAAACCCACTGCCGAGCAAAAACAAAATCCACGATCGAAGCTGAACAGAAGCCACCAAACGCGCCCACATCACCAAGAATCATCACAGTCACCACTCACCGAATCCACCAAGCCACTGCCGTGTCTCTCCACCACTGCCGAGCCGACCCACTGCCGAGAAGCCAACAACCAACGACCAGAAACCTAAGCCAAAACCAACAGAGCCGAGAGAACCCACCACTGCCAAAATCAGAATTCGAAAGTAACGGTAATAATTTGATAAAATTTGATTTGGTAATTGGTAAATTAATTTGGTAATTAGGTTTGAATTGTGGTGAGTTTTTGATTTGGGAATTTTGAATTGCGAAGTGTTGGATTGTGGATTAATTTGATTCGTAGTAATTGGGGGCGAAGTGCGGTGATCGATTGATTTGGAGTGTTTGCGGTGATTTTTGTTGTTTTGTGTTGTTGAGGATTTGAGAAAACAGAGGAGATTCTGTCGAAATTTCTAAAAAAATGCCACCGAAGAGATCTAGAGCGTCAACATCTGCTGAACCCAGTTTTGACACTACAAAATTTGTCTCAGCAGCTGCGAACACAGCGCTATGAGAGGGGACTGACTAAGAAGGTCGGAATCATTGAGAGAGGCTTTGAGATTCCCTCTGGATTATTTCCAGAGATATAGACAGGGTGATTGCCGACAGACACTGGCAGAAACTTTGCCAACAACCCAAACCGGCGAGCATTACAGCTGTCCGAGAATTTTACGCAATGCTGCTCAGCATGTCGCTTATCAGGTTATGGTAAGAGGGGGACAGGTTACTTTTGATTCGGTGACGATCAATAAATTTTATGGGATCCCGGAGATGGAGTTGGATGATTATACTGCAATGAGGAATGAGATTGAGATTTCGCAGATACAGATGAGTTATGTATCCCCAATGCCACCTGGGAAATGAGCAGCAGTGGGGAATACATGAAGATGAGCTCCAGGTTTCTTAAACCAGATGCGAGAGTTTGGTTTCACTTCCTCACGAGATCACTCATTCCAGGGACCCACATCACTTTTGTCACCCGGGAGTGGATGGTTCTGTTGTACTGTTTGATGACGGGGCTATCCATTGACGTGGGAGTGCTTATTTCTACAAATATTGCTTGGGCTGCTACCCAATCGCAAGCTGGACTGTATTACCCTTACCTGATCACTTCATTGTGCACTTTAAGTATGGTTCCAGTTGACCCGCAAGAAGAACCAATGCAGCCATGACAGCTATGACTCCCAGACTGATACAGCAGCTCCGAGCAGAGAGGCAGACACCTGCCGGACCATCTTCGTCAGCACCTGCTGCTGCACCACAGCAGCCACCTCCTCCGCCACACAGAGCAGTACAGTCTCGTACCCTGCCTGAGAGAGTCGCCAGAGTGGAAACAAAGTTGAGATATTTGGTTCAACTTCAGCAAGGAATGGCACGACATATGGGAATGCAGGAGGATCAGATGCCACCATATACACTTTCAGATAGCGACGAGGATGAGACTAACACGTAAACTCGGTACCATTGTTCCTAACTTTAGTTTTTTTTGTTTTGAACGCATTAGGGACAATGTTTAATTTAGGTTTGGGGGTGCAAAACTTTGTGTTAATACTTTCCGTTAAAATTTTTCATTTATGCAACAAAATTCAGTTCTTTAGTTGTTTAGTACCTTGTTTTTAGTTTGTGTATTGTTTATTTTTAGTCCAAAATTTTTCGAAAAAAAAAAAAATTGAAAATTTTTCAAAAATTACAAAAATATTTTGCATTTTTTGTGTTTTTATTTTGACTAAAAAGGTGGAATTGGTAAGAGATAGCCGAGTAAGGAATTTCCACTCCTGAGACGTATCTCAAACCTATTTCGAAATAAGTTAATTTTTGTTTATTTCATTTTGAATTATTTAATTTGTGAATTCTCCTTAACACTGACTAAATTGGATCTTCATATGTTCAGTTGACAGGTATTATGAACTTACATGGAAACATACGGACATGAGCTAAAATTGAAAAGTTTGTAATATTCCGTGCTCTAGTTTAATTGGAGGAAGCATCTATAAATAGTTATGGAATAAAAAAAAAATAAAAAATAAAGTATCCAAGATCCGGGTTATTAAGTCTGTAAGGGTGTTTTAACACCTAGTGCCCTAAAACCAACTGGTTTGGGAGTCATTGGCCCAAAGCTCGCTACATGGATCGAAGATGCTACAAAAAAAATATATTCATATCTGAAGTCTGAGTAATTAAGTTCGTAGGGGTGTCTTAACACCTGGTGCCCTAAAGCCAACTGGTTTGGGAGTCACCAACCCAAAGCTCGCTACATAGACGGAAGGTATTGTATATAAATAAAAAGTCAAAATTCAGAAAATCAAAGAAAAAATCAGAAAAATCAGAAAATTATTCCATTGCTACAAAAAGGTGTGAAATCTCTGATAGAACTTTAGGACAAAAATATTACTCTCTTATCAACTGCACTTATGGCTGTTGTGGGCAAAAATGAGTTGATTAATATTATGTTGGCTGTGTATATGGAGAATGATAAAAATAATCGGAGAATTTACTTATTCGGTAATTTAGAAAGAAACAAACATCTAATAACTTGTAGTAGAAATTTCATCTGATTAGTTACGATCTTCTTTATTCTCTTTTCGCTTGTCTTTTTGCTTTTGTGTGCATTAGTTTTAATACCTTTTTACTTTTGTAAAATGTTTGTGGGTATCATTGCTGTAAACCCTCACGAGACTACAACTCGTCCACTAGGGACACCTAGGGGTTAAAGGCTTGTTGCATATGCTAAATGCAACCGTGATCCCTACGAAAATGGCTTAGTTAAATTTTATTCTGTTAGGTTTGGGGGTGTGATGAGTGGTATTTATATCACTATTTCCCACTCATTTAATCTAATATTTTGTATAGTTTCTTGAGTTTTGTGAATGTTTTGATGTGTTTTGTGTTATTTTGTAGATAAATAAAGTTTCAGGACATTCTGGAGGTAATTTGGAGTAAAACAGTGAAAATTGGCGAAAAAGGGCATTTTGGTAATTTCCAGCGTCGCGCCGCCCAGACCTTCCGCGTCGCGACACCCAGCATACGCCGAATCTGCTAACATGCGCCTGGTCAACTGGTCAGAATTTGAGAAGTTTGACTTTGCTAAAATGCGCCGTGCCACGTGTCACCACCACAGAAGATCCGCTAACGTGCGCACGCCACATCATCATGACGTCACCAATGACGTCATGAACATTGCCACGTCACCAATGACGTCATGAATAGTGCCACGTCATCAATGACGTCAGCTTCATAATTGAGTTCCAGCCGCCATTACACGTGTCAACCTTATCCTCTTATCCGAATTGCTACGTGTCATCTCCTCATTGTGCCACGTCGACAAAATCCAGCGTCGCGACGCTGAGGGCTTTGGCGTCGTGACGCCCGAACAGTGAAAATTCTGCCTATAAATAGAACGCGAAATTTCAGAATTCGGGAGACCTCTCTCTCTCTTGATTTCTCTCTCTAGAGAGAGTTTCTCTCTCTAGAATTTTTATTTTTATTTTTAGTTTTTTTTAATTTATTTATTTGTAATTTATTTTAATTACCATTTGTAATAATAGTAATTTAATTTTTACTTTTTACTTTTTACAGTTTTTACTATTCATGAGAAAGTAATTTCCCAGCTAGGGTGAAAGGTATTTCTTTTACGGTTACTATTTAGATTAATCTCCCTTAAAAATAATATATTTACACTTTAAAATACTGATTAATAAAGGACACCGCTATATTGGTCGGTTGGTATATTAATTTTCTGTTGGTTTGAACCTGATTAATCAAGGATACCGCCAGATTGGTCGGTTGATAAATTTATTTTGGTACCGCCTTTATGGCTGGATTATGGACAAATATTACCGCCTATATGGCTGGTTGGACTTAATTGGACTTAATCAGGATACCGCCAGATTGGTCGGTTGGTTAAATAATATCACAAGTTTATATATTATTTTATGGGAGATATCTAAATTAGTAGTAGTAAAAGTAATTCCTTTTACCTTAGCATTTTATTTTATTTTACTTTTCAGTTTTACTTTATGTCTTTTATCTTTCAGTTATTAGTCCTAATTATGTGTTGTAACTAAATAGTTATCTGGGATTGTGATAAATTTCAATATCACCAGTTTATAAGGGTTAGATTATAGTTTGGGTAATATAATGATTTATTTATTGAGTCTTAATCTTAATGCTTTTTATTAACCGATCACTAATAAAATTGATTAGGTAAACTTAAAATGAACTAGACATAGAGATTTTAAGTTTAAAACCTTAGACTCAATAGCCCACGATCTTCCTTAAGGATAGATAACCCTTTAATAGATTTCCTTACAGGATAGGAATATACCTGTCGGGCGAGGGTAGCCATAATTGGAACTTAATCTTAATGAATCCAGATAATGTGGTTGACATATGAATATGGTTCAATTGGGTTATACTGGGTATTTGTGTCTGACCATCGACAGATGCTTTCGCATAATTTCGTGTTCCAGGTTAATAAATCATTGTATTTCCTAACTATAAAATAATCACTTCATCTTTATAATGATATTGGAATAAATCACAACCCTAGATCTTTGTGTCTTTTGTTATTTTCCTTAGTATTTTCTTTTGTCTTTTTATTTATTTATTTATTTTGCAAAGCCACATTCAACCAAACAAACAAACAATATCTCTTATCTCCATTTAATTAGATATTTATAAATAAATAGATTCAACAATTAATAACAACAGTAGGAATTAAGTCCTCGTGGGATCGATATTTTTATACTACTTGAACGATACGTGCCCTTGCGTTATACGTGTGTGTTTACGCCGGTCAATGACCGTATTTACTGCCAACATATCCAATGATCTCTTGGGTCGCTTCCCAAAGATTCACCGATGACAGTTGATTTAAATTAGAATTAATCTGGGATTAATTAAGAGAGAAAATTAATCTGGGATTAATTGAAGTATTATTTAATCTGGGATTAAATGTGTTCGGAAGAGAGAGAACTCGATTAATTTGGAATTAATCGGTAAAATAAATTTAATAGTTAAATTTGAGTTTTCTATTTAATTTATTCGTATGGGATAAAATTAATATATCAGATATATTAATATGAATTGGATTTCATTACGAAATTAAAGTTGGACTTTAATACGAACGAGCGAATTAATTTAGAATTAATTCGTAGACGACGTTCGTAATATATTTGCGAGGAATCATTATTTAATTAAATTAGATTTAATTATTTAGCGACGAAAGTTCGTTTAATTGGATTAAACGGAACCGAGCCGCGGCAAATGTTCGTAGAGATATTTGAATTTTGAATTCAAATATGGGGACCACTTTAATGTTGTAGTTGGGAGGGTAGTTGGCATTTATGCCAAAACCACTTACTTTCCAACCACTTGGTTTAGGTGAAACCCAATTAACCCAACTACATGGTTTTGGGTAAAAGGGTAAAACCCTTTAACAAAACCAAAAAGCCTTCTCTCGCTCTTCACTCTTCACACTTGTGTGATACAACACTTGGAACAAAAAAAACACAAACCCTAATACACATGATATAGGCGTGAATCTCATCTCATTTCTCTCTTTGATTTTGTTGCAAAATCAACAAACCTAGCACTTCATGGAATCAACTAAGGTGATAGGGAAACAACTTCAAAAGCTTGGAATCAACAAAGGAAGGATCTTGGAGATCTTCAACTCAAAGCTTGGAATCAACAAAGGAAGCATCTTGGATCTTGGATCTTCTTCTCAAAATTTTAAAAGCTCAAATCCATTCAATGTAAGTAATTCCGCAACTTATTTTGAATTTATGAACATGTTTTCATGCTTATTAGATCCTTGGCATGTTCTAGGAACACTAACAGTCCCTTATCTCCATATCTATTTATCTTGTGTGCAGAGGTCTTCTCTCAGTTATTAAATAATGCAGAAGAACAGAAGATGTTCCCGCCGCTGAAATTTGGTAGAGACCTTACGATTTCACATTTGTTATTTACGGATGACAGCGTGGTCTTTTCTAGAGCATCTGCAAGGGATTGAAAAGCACTAAAAGCTATTTTTGATAGTTATGCAGAGGCCTCATGACAGATATTTAATTTTGAAAAAAGCTCTATGCTTTTTTAGTGGAAAGACGAAACCTGAAGTGAAGGAAGCAATCAAGAATATTCTCAGATTGGATGTGGTTTCTAGTCACACGAAATATTTGGGATTACCGGCTATGGTGGGAAAGTACAAGTCTAGTTTCTTCAATGAGACTAAATTGAGAGTGATTAGCAAAATATCCAACAGGCAGTCCAAATTCTTTTCGAGTGGTGGGAAGGAAGTGTTGATTAAAGCAGTAGCCCAGGCTATCCCAGCTTATGTGATGAGTGTGTTCAGGTTGCCTCAAGGAGTCTGTGATGAAATTCAAAAGGCGATATCAAGGGAGATATCTAAAATAGTATTGATAAAAGTATATCATCTAGCCCTAGCATTTTCTTTTATTGTAATTTTCTTTATTTACTTTTCAGCATTTTACTTTATGTCTTTTATTTTTTTTAAGTTTTTTCTAGCCCTAGTTATGTATTGTAATTAAGCTAGTTATCCGGGGTTCGGTTTATAAGGGGTTATTTTATAGTTTGGGTAATATAAAGGTTTACTTATTAAGTCTTAAGCTTAATGTTTCTTGTTAACTGGCCATTAATAAGATTGATCTGGTAAACTTAAAATAAACTTGACAAATGAATTTTAGGTTATAGCCTTAGACTTAATAGCCCATGATCTTCCTTGAGGATAGATAACCCTTTAATAGATTTCCTTACAGGATAGACATATACATGTCGGGCGGGGGTAGCCATAATTGGAACTTAATCTTAATAAATCAAGGTAATTTGGTTGAGATAGACATATGGTTCAATTGAATTATATTGGGTATTTGCATCTGACCATCGACAGAGGCTTTTGCATAATCTCGTGTTCTAGGTTAGTAAACTGACATATTACACATACATGAAATAACCACTTCATCTTTAAAAAGATATTGGAAGAAATCACAACCCTGGATAGTTTTATAAATTTGAATTTTCCTCGACCTACTTTCGCACAATTTTATTTATTTGTTTTTAAGTTTAAATCATCACCCAGTCAATCAATCAATCTGTTAGATACTAGTAATCATTTGGCCTCATAAAAATTAATAGCTTAGGTTTTAAGTCATCGTGGGATCGATACTTTTTATACTACTTGAACGATATGTGCGCTTGCGTTATACGCGTGTGATTTCGCATCGGTCAACGTGAGTTACTTACTGTGCTTTATAGCTCACACCCTGATTGTTTACTAGTTTTGTAGGTTCAAATTGGACTGAAAGAGCTAGAATATTTCCATAGACGTCTTGCAGACTGACCGGCGTAATCACACGCGTATAACACAAGAGCACGTATCGTTCAAGTAGTATAAAAATATCAATCCCACGAGGACTTAATTCCTACTGTTGTTATTAATTATTGATACTATTTATTTACAGGTATCTAATTGAGGGAGAAGAGAATGATTGTTTGATTGGTTGGTTGAATGTGGATTTGTTGAATAAATAAATAAAGACACAAAAGAAAATACAAAGGAAAAATAAAAAAAAAAGACACAAAAAACTAGGGTTGTGATTCCACACAATATTATTATAATGATGAATTGATTCTCTTATATATGTGTAATAAATTAGTTTACTAACCTGGAACACGAAGATATGCAAAAACCTCTTCCGATGGTCAGATGTAAATACCCAAAATAACCCAATTAATCACATTCCTATATTAATCAAGTTACCTGAATTCATTAAGTTCAAGTTCCAATTATGGCTACCCATGCCCGACAGGTATATTGCTATCCTGTAAGGAAATCTATTAAAGGGTTATCTATCCTCAAGGAAGATCGTGAGCTATTGAATCTAAGGCTGAAACCTAAAATCCATTTTCCAAGTTCATTTTAAGTTTACCAAATCAATATTATTAATGGCCAATTAACAAGAAGCATTAAGCTTAAGACTTAATAAACAAACTAAGGAATTACTCATAAAAAGAAAATCAATTATTAAGTGTGTGAATATTGTGTTTCATCACTTCCCTAGAATAAAAATAAAATGATGGGAGTTGGGGGAACCACATTTACTATTTCTAATTTAGAAATCTCTCTTACTATAATATAGAATTTATCAGTGATATTACCAACCAGTCATTTATGCGGTATCCTCATTAAGTCAGATTTTAATTAGGTCCGACCAACCATAAATGCGGTATCATTATTTATCCATAAACCAGCCATATAGGCGGTAATCATCTGTCACATAAAGACCGGCCATATAGGCGGTGTCACATTATGTCAAATAAATAAAACCAGCCATTAAGGCGGTATAACCTTTTATGTTAAATTATAATTTCCATATTATAATTAAGGGATATTAATCTAAACTAAAATAATAAAAGCTTCACCCTTCACCCAGCGGAAAATTAACTACAAAACATAAAAGAAAATAAACAACTATTATTACAGAAAATAAAAATGCATAAATTAAATACTGAAAATAAATACAAACAAGATGCAATCCATAAATTCCTTACAAAAACCTAAGGAAAACATGAGATTTACAAATGAAATGGCTTGGTATTTATAGGAAAATCTAAAGGCTTCCACCAATTTCTCCACCAATTGCTCCACCAAACACTCCACCAAACACTCCACAAAATCCTCCACCAAACACTCCACCAAACATGCCACAAGACACTCAAAAAAACACTCCACCAAACATACAAGCAAGTTTTTTGGAAGTTTGACAATTATAAATTGTCATTTTCCATTTTTTTTATTTTTTTTTGATAATGACTCTAGTAATTACACAAAATATATTGGATTATTTGTTAATTTCGGTCTTGAAAAATTTGGAATTCAAAAATATTTAAAATTTCAAAGTTGTAGATCTTGGAGTCTTCTTTGATTTGCAACTTGAATCAGCTCAATCGGATTTTGGATGAAAACGTTATGGCCAAAATACCAAACTTGCACAAAATTGTAATTTAGGACTGCACTTCGTGACGCGTACAGTAAATTTTCGTTTTTGACCTTTTTTCCTCCGGATTTCATCGTTTTACCCCCGAGTTGATTCCATTAAGTCTCAATAATATTTTTATCTGCAAAATAAATAAAAACACATCAAAACGCTCATAAAACTCGAGAAACTATACAAAATATTAGGTTAAATGAGTGGGAAATAGTGATATAATTACCACTCATCACAGACAACGGATCACCCCCGATACAGTCAAGTCGGTTTTGAGTCGTTGTATGGTTATGGGATGTGTAATTTGGCTCCCACAACCTTAGTTTTATTTATTTGTATCACATGTGTAGTTTTAATCGTGATGAGCACGTAGTTATTTTTAGTTATTTGTCTTATGTCAGGCCTGAGGTCTATTTACATATGAGTTGAGATTTCTCAGGCCGGATGCCTTTTTAGAATATGAGTTGAGACTAATTGCTTGAGTGTAATATCAGGATTCCTCGAGGTGCTGGACTTTGATCCAGATTTCATGATTTTTTTAGCAGAGGTCATGCCGAAATCTTAGTAGCATCAGAGGCTTATGAAGATGGCTTTCTGTCTACTGCCTATAGAATCCTAGCACTAGATGGGATGTTACACCCCTAAATATGAGCTAATCACAAAACTCTTTTGAGAGAAGGGTTTTTGCCCTTATCTTTTCATGTTGGCACATTGGCTCTTTTAAGGGGTTAGTGAAGGGAACCCATAAACTTGGGTTGTTGATCCTGATTTGTCTGATCTTCTTAAAATATTAAGGAAACTAAGATATAAACTTAGTGGAGTCGGTGGCACAAAATGATCAATAGTCTCTAAACCATGCCGACATGGTTTAGAGACTATTGATCATTTTGTGCCAGTAGATGTGTGGACTGATTACAAGGATACATTAATAGGAAACGTTGGTAGTATTCATAAGGGTGCTATATATTTAGTGTCAGCCACTATTAGTGGTAAATCATGTAGATATACTTTGAGAAGTCATATGTATTTTAAAACTGTTTAATGTATATTAATATTTTTGACCATTTTGTCAGTGTCCATTTCTTTCACATAAGTGTTACTTAGCAAATGATAATATTATATGATGACATAAATGTGTTTTAGTAGGTTAATGGATGTGGAAGATATAAAAACCGGTGTTGTGGAGGGGGTATATTCTAGTGAATACAATTTTATAGAACTTGCACTCCCCAATTTATTTTCACATATAATGTTGAAATTTGGTAACAAAAGTATTAAGGTGGATAAGATAATGATCAAATATTCGCCCTTGTGCGCCCCTAATGTTTCTGGTTTGGTTAGGGTAAATATATATGATCGGCGATTAGATGGCAGCGACACATTACAAGCCTATTTTTTCTTTCCTGTCGATTGTCAATGTGAGTTGATATATTATGGTAACGGTTATTGTTTTGTCCTTGATAAAAATTTCCCATGGCTTGTTAAGTATCGGTTGGAGGATTCTAATATAAAAAAGGGGAGTTACCTATTTTAAAATGAAGGGTTATTTAAAGTATTCTACCAGCAAAATGTCCGAAGAAAGTGCTCTACGTGCTCATGTAATTCAAGTGATATCTAAGAAATACACAAGCGAAAATGTCGATGCATAGCATTGCGCTCCTAGCAAAGTAGTGTCTATACTTAACATGTCTTTGTCAGTATCTATTCCCGATAGGAGAAAGGATATGTTGTTGGGTGGTTTTGGTGAGAATGGATCAGCTATTGAAGAATGAAAGGGTCGGTTAAGTATTTTTTATTGTGATATGCGTAGGATAGATGGTGATATTGATCCAGGACCATCTGTATCAGAAGTCTGTATGAGGAGAGAGGAAACATATAGGAGAGGTTCAGTTGTTATGCATCCATAAGAATTATTAGCGGTGTTGAAGAATGTTATAATGAGCGTGAGAGATGTGTCTGATAGTAAAGATGTAATTATTGATGATAAGGGTAATGTTGTAAGTAAGTGAATTGACACTATCAAAGTGTCATCATGTGTAATAGAAAATAATTTATAAAGACATCCCGAGCAATAGAAGTGAACTGGAGAGCGCTAATTTGCGACCCATGATATAGAACCACTATAGACACTGCATTTTTGCACAAAAGCCCAATGATGAGCCTCGTATGGAGGCACTACCCGATAAGTTGCGGAAGTCGCGGGAAACTGACGTCGGAAGGGAAAATTCAAAATAAATACCTTGCCAAATTTAATTCATTTGTTTAGCCTCGGGTTCGCTCGATTGATCTCTATTTTAAATGTTAGCCTCGGCCCAAAACCCTCGCAACCCGTAAAAGCCCACATGCCTCAGACACCCATCCAACCCGTAAAAGCCCAGAAAAATCCAAGCCACACGCCCAAGGCCCACAAAATCCAATCTAAAATATTCAAATCACATTTGACACATGCCAAAATCTAAATAAATCACCTTCCAAATTAAAAATATTCTCCCACAAAAAATACACAATATTCTTTCCTAAATAATTTAATTAAATACACCTCTTTTATTGCTTGATTTGTTTCCTTTTGAAAACCCATGCACGAGAAACCCTAGCATGCAACTATAAAAGATAACATATTTCAAACCCTAAGACTCTTCACTCACATTCACGGTCCTCTCTCATCTCTCTCTCTACACTTCACGCAGCCCCTCTCTTTCCTTACACTCACGGCAGCCTTCCCAAAAATCACCCAGCAAACATAGACGCAACTTTCGACTCTTCTCTCTTCTCTCTCTGGAACACAACATCACACACTCCTCAAAAAGACAACAAAAGCAATCCTTAAGCCATGCACACACTCACCGACTAAACACAATTCAAAGACCCATCCACTGAACTGACACACACATGTAAACAAAATAGCAAAATCACAAACCCAAAACTGACTAAATACTAAACAACGAAAAACCTTTTACCCAAAAAGCCACTCACAGCTTCAGACCTTCAAAACCCTAAGACTCACGGCCTCTCTCTCTCTACTCTCTCTTCATTCGGCAGAACCCACGTCTTCAAACAGACTACTGCTCCCTTCTCTCTTCACACCAAACACAAACCAACCGAATGAGAACAAGAAGCCATAACCGAGCAAGCTCTTGACTCACACGTAGAACACAGGCCACGAACTAAACTCTTCACATGTCATCTTCTCTCCTGACTCACGCACATAAACCCTAGCAAACACTCTCACCCTGATTATTCTTTCCTCTCTCATCTCTCTCCACACAAGGCAGTGCACACCTCTCATCAACTCATGAAGCAACAATACCCTAGACCACAAACATCTCATCTAACAAACTCACACTCACAGCCCCGTAAACCCTAAACTGGACACCACTCACGTGAGCCACACTCATAAGCAGCCAACACACGCACGTCATCTCCTTCACACAACCAACACAATTAGTCTGGCAGCCCACTCACAACCGACCAAACAATCATAATAAATTGAACCAACCAGCCCTCCACTAAACCGAATAACCTCACTGACCGAACCAAAGAAACAAACAAAACACAAGAAAACAAAGCAATAGGCCTGAACGTGAACAACAAACCCTTCAAATCAGTCACAAACCAACAAACCAAGCTGCCCTTCACTGACCAAAAAACAAACACAAAAGCCACGTCTAACCAGAACCTAAAAAGTGATCGAAAATCACCCAAAAAAAATAGTTCCCGAAACACCCAAAAATAGTCCCAAAATACAGCCGAAACAAGCAAAAATAGTGATCCAAATATAATCTGAAACGATGAAGCAAGTGAAGGAAAAATTGTCCAAAACAGTGAAGGAATAACAGTCCAAAACAGCATAGCATTAACCCTTCCGGCGACGGTGTAACGCACTTCTGAGAAGCAACTTAAAAGGTAAGAACTGAGGGCACCCTTCACTATTATTTATTTATCTTTTCGGTTGTTTATTATTATTCCCTCGCATGCATCATCACATTTCACGTATATTTTTATTTATATTGGGTTAATGATCGCGTGCTATCTCTTGCGGTATATCGGATGGAAACCCAGATATAAATTCCGTAGCCGAATCCGAATGGACGGTATTGCGGTCTGTACTTGGGATATAACTCCACGTACCACTTGAGAAACTTTCAAGCACGTGTTTCATTTTATTATTTAATTTTGTGTTCATTCATTGTTTGTGTTTTATTATTCCGTCATTTTACTTTCTGCGTGTTATTACTTTATTTGTTCATACATTGCTATCTAGTGCGCATGGGCTAATCATGTTGGGTTAAAGGTCTTCCATTCAAGGGAAATTCCTAAAGGCTACCTTTACCATAATGTTTTGGCGCGCCGGACGAAGTATACTTGATTGAATGTGAAATAAGTTCAATCGGGCATACGAGGTCCCATATAGATGTTGGCCTTGGTCGCATCTCTTTTATTATTCTGTTATCTACTTTCCACATGTTATTACTTTATTTATTTACGCATTGTTAATCTAGTGCGCATGGGCTAATCATGTTGGGTTAAAGGTCCTCCGTTTGAGGGAAATGCCTAAAGGCTACCTTTACCATGATGTTTTGACGCGTCAGACGAAGTATACTTGATAGAATGTGAAATATGTTCAATCGGGCATACGAGGTCCCATATAGATGTTGGCCTTGGTCACATCTCTTTTAATATTCCGTTATTTACTTTCCGCGTGTTATTGCTTTATTTATTTACGCATTGTTAATCTAGTGCGTTTGGGCTAATCATGTTGGGTTAAAGGTCCTCCGTTTGAGGGAAATGCCTAAAGGCTACCTTTACCATGATGTTTTTCCGCGTCGAACGAAGTATACTTGATTGAATGTGAAATACGTTCAATCAGGCATACGAGGTCCCATATAGATGTTGGCATTGGTCGCATCTCTTTTATTATTCTATTATATACTTTCCGCATGTTATTGCTTTATTTAGTTATTCATTGTTAATCTAGTGAGCATGGGCTGATCGCGTTGGATTAAAAGTCTTCCATTTGAGGGAAATGCCTAAAGGCTACCTTTATCATGATGTTTTGCCGTGTCGGACAAAGTATACTTGCATGAATGTGAAGTACATTCAATCAGGCATACGAAGTCCCATATAGATGTCGGCATTGGTCGCATCTCTTTTATTATTCTGTCATTTACTTTCTGCATGTTATTCCGTCTATTTACTTTTGCGTCGTCATTTGGTGCGCATGGGCTAATCGCGTTGGATTAAAGGTCCTCCATTTGAGGGAAATACCTAAAGGCTACCTTTACCACAATATTTTACCGCGTCGGGTATACAAGATCCCATATGGACGTTGGCCAAAGCTCTTGGTCACACCATTCTTCTGTTGATCTTGTTATTCACTTTTTTGGTTGTCATTTTTCATTTTTCACTTCGCATTCATACTGTGTTAATGCTTGAGTGTTGCCTTTCGCGGTATATCGGATGGAATCCCAGAAATAAATTATGTACCCGAATCCGAATGGATGGTAGTGCGGTCTGTACTTGGGATACAACTCCACGTACCGTTTGAAAAACGCTCGTATACGCGTTTATGTCATTTTAGATACCACTTTGATAATCTCGTTCGAACGCATTCTCAAACGCTACACGAACGCATGCATTCTACCTCATTTTCGTTCGAACGCGTTTCCGAACGCATGCATTCTGTTTACCATTCAAACGCGTTTCCGAACGCTACACGAATGCAAATACAGTGAACCTACCTCCTTTCATCATATTTTATGCATGTTTGCTTCTTTGATCATTTCTTTTGTGTTATGCACTGGATAATCTGCCATTATTATTAGCATTTCGATTATTATTATTTATTTACATTTTTGCACTTTTTTTGTATAATATGTCTATGGAATTATGCATTTGTCTTCTTTTTTATTTATTTACGTTTATGGGTGTGCAAACTTGTGTGTTGATTAAATTATCTTGTATGTGTTGCATAAGACTCGGTCATACTATTGCATAAATCCTTTCATTACAATTGGCATAAATAAGGGACCATTCTGAACCCAACGGTTTGAAGTCTTCCCTTGCGAGGGGTGAGTGCGGCCTTAAATCATTTCCCAGTTCACATTGGGTGGCGACTTCTTTACTCTCCGGTTTAGTCCCCCGCGGGCTACTCCGTACTCCCAACGGGCCGTGAGCCCGGACAGCGTCGTTGTACCTCTGTACACGTGCCTACAGTCTGGAGACTCCACTGGGGATAGAGAATCGGCCCCGAAATAATGTCTTGTAATGTTTGTGATTTTTGCTTTAGTTAACCTTGTCTCATATATTTTGCATACTCTTTCTTACCTTGATGGCATCATGTATCGTGAAGTCGTTTTCGCTCGAAGCGGCGGATTGTTATATGGTATCATCACTCGTTGGCACGTAACTTAGGGTATAAAAAAGGTGCACTCACTTGGTCGCTCGAACCCTTGAGTTGGGAGACCTAGTTGTGAGCAACCCTTCACCGGCGGGAGCAATTATCTATACTCCTATAAACCCGCATGTGAATCATAGTTGTATGACCTATAGAAGCCACCCTTTTATGCTTGTGTTTGGGACCTCATCATTTGGATCCAGTTGGACTTCTCGTCATAAGATACGAACTTGTTAGGCCACTTAAATTGGGACGAGTTTATGTCTTATGACGATAGTCGAAAAGCTTCCAAAATGTCGATGGGCCACTTTGTGTTTGGGCCCCCTATCATTTGAAGTTGTTTAGCCACGTTATCGCAAAAATGTAAACCTGTTGGGCCTTTTTTCAATTGGGACAAGTTTGCACCTCGCAATAATATGATTGAATGCTTTAAAATGATAATGGACCAACTTGTATGAAAACCTTAATGGGCTTAGAAAGTCCAAACATGATCCAAATATGCTAGGAGTATGAGTCTGATATCCACATTGGCTTTCATCCAGGAAGGATACACCTTGTTACGACATATTTGTATACTTTTGGATATCTCCAAGTCCATCCCCATAATCGTGATTACTGAAGGCCCAATTCGTCGTTTCTAGACAATGACACGATCCTCATAATAGGCTTAGCCAAAGTTGTAAATGGACGGTCTTTGTCTTTTACCGAGGGAAATGGACTGAAGTGACCAAGGTCCACCCCGTAGCATAGGAGAGAACGATTTTGTGTACCCCATATTGGTGCATAAAATAAACCATACCTAGGACAGAAATGGACTTACCACGAGTGTGGGAGAAATAAGGTCGGAATGATATATTCTGTGTTGATAACCACATGTATCTTATATATCTCATGCATCACACGCATACACGCATCATGCTAACTCATAGTTTCAACAGCCATCATAGATATCCGTTGGGTTAGAGAAGAATGAAGACTCGTAAAAAAAAATAGTTGGCAAACATGAGTGAGTCAGATAATGAGGTTTCCCACATGGATCAATTAGAGACCAACATCACTAAAATTACTGAGCAGTTGCAAGTTTTGACCAATGTTGTGGCCAGTTTGACTGTACCCCGTATAGCCAATAATAGGAAGTTCTGCAACCAGAATAGAAAGACCATTGGGGGACCTTTAGGGACCAAGCCCACTCCTTCTGGGGTCACCCCTATCAGAAACAGGCGATTCTCTAATTTTGGTAGACCTTTGTCAGAGGTGTTTGAAGAGCTGAAAAGGCATGGACTTCTAAGTCCCTTAGAACCTAAACCACTTCCAAACCTTGTACCACGCTATCTTGACCTAAACCTATACTGTTACCTCCACCAGCAAAAAAACTATGAAATTGACAAATGCACCCGCCTTAGGAATGAAATCCAAGACCTCATTGATGCCCATAAAATACTCGACCTGGAAAAAGAACAACCCAACGCACACAGAGACCCTCCACCTACCCACATGATCAACTTCGGCCTACCCAATAGTCTTGCCCTCCAAACTTCTAACCACCAAACTTCTCGCATGGGGATATGGAACAACAATAGTAAATATGAAACAGAGCAGATGGGGGATTTCTGGGAAAACGTCTCGAACAGTGACAAAGATGAGGTTGCAAAAGGGGGAAGTAAATGGAAAAAAGAACTACTGCAGTTGGAGAATCTGATGTTCGAAGAAAGCAAGAAGACGGGGGAAGACGAAGTTACAAATTATGGAGATGTTTGTATTCCTGATCTTATTCAATTGTGATCCCATATTTATTAATCATAAGACATTTGATTCTGCCTACTTGTTCGAGTCTCTTCCTTAATAGTTAAGCATAAGTCCGATGATGAAATTGATCATAGCATGGTCTAGAGAGTCAGTGACTGCAGTGGGTATAGTGTTGGGGTCTTGTATACATATTATATTTGGGATACATGTATGCGGGGCACTACCTATCCAGTATCTGATCCTCGAGTACGTCCTCAAGATCCATAGACAGGTTAGTAAGCTTCCCCAACTAATCAATAGTATTCCTTACAAGAAAAACTATATTTTAGACCAAGCTGAGAATTTCCTTGTAGTTATCTCGACCTATCACTAGAAATTCAGAACAAGCTATAAATTTAAAATAGTAGAGATCTAAGAAGTGTTACCCTAGAAAGTGGGAAGAAAGATCTGTAAGAAAATTAAAAAAGGACGTACAGATGATTAAAGTAACCAGATAGTAGAAGAATCATATTCATAAAGTTAGAAAGTAAAAGATAATACCAAAATCTGCAGTAAAAAAGAGTATAACAAGCTTGAATGAGAGTAAAATGCCGAGTAGACCCAAGTAAAGTCTTTTCCCTCCAAGTAAGATTCATTTCCCCTCAGAAAATTCTTTCTAGCATATCCAATAGCTTTTGAGCACCTCGAATAGAGAGTGAGTTCCCCGAACAACCAACAACAACCACAAGGTGAAAGAATCAAGAAATTAATATAGTCTTAAGAATTCTAATAGAATGAGATGCCAAAGAGGACGTAGAGAACTTCGGATCCCCAAGCTCAGACCCAGGTCCTCAAATAGATAAATAAAGTCATAAACATAAATAATTAGTTACCTTACCCTGAGTGATTCGATGAGGACAAGACCCTAAGTTACCTAGTTTGCGACCACTTAGTGATACTAGATTAGAAAGCTGTCCTGACAGAGTCTATCTCATACCTACCCTACATGAGCAATAGACTCTACCAGGACGTAGAGTACTAGAACAAGGATATAAAAACCCATCGAGACATAAAGAAAAAAAATGACGAGATATAAAGTAGTTCCTACTAGCATAGATAAAGGCAACCGTAAGAAACCCAATAGGAGTCCATCTTAAGAAATGGAAAGACCTTTGAAGGCGGGTTACCTAGAAAACGATTAAGGGAGTTTTCGAGGATATAAAGAAGATAACCTCGTATAGTCGAAGAATTAAGACAAGTCAGCGTGAGGCCTGCAAGATTATTAGGAGTCCACAAGATAGACCAAATACAGTACAAACCACAGATAAGCCCAAGTCAATAGAAATTCGTAGAAGTATACAAGAATAAACCCACGAAGTTGGAGATATTTAGAGGTGACAATAGTACCAGTATAGACAGTAGAACAAAGTGTCATAGCTATGATTTATAGCAAGAACAGAGAGCAGAAATCTAAGATGTAGTTAGAAGAACGAACCATTACTAGCCTCAGTAGCATGGCGTAGAGCTAAGAGATAGGATCTGAAAATAGAAAGAATGAGAAAAAAAGTGATAAGATAATCCAGTACATATAGTAGCATAGGTAATGTAACTTGGAGATAGCAATATAAGTACAGACCTTAGAGTGATTGATAAAAGTAAGGAGCCTTAAGACATGGATTAAGTCAATTCAGTTTCCAGCAGTATGAATAGAAGTTTTTCTTTTCAATAGCCCCCGACTTTGGTAAGTAATTAGACATCTTACCAGACATATAAGCATGTATCAATTTCCAACCTTGAGCCCAGCAAGAAGAAGAACAAAGTAAATAAGAATTTGACAGAATAGATGGATTTCGAGGTGTCTAGAAGTCATCTTAGAAGTAGAACCCCTTAGGGAAGTAAAGATTCAAGGAAGTGAAGGAATTAGAGAGAGAACGAATTTCAAGAGTATAGTATATGACTCATAAGAGTCTCATTATATGAGAGCGAATAACTATATATGTGCGACACCTAATCAAAAGGTTTAGTAGATGGTGTCTTGAGAATCAAAGTTAATAGAGTTTTCAGAAAAGTAAGGATGTAAGATATTCAAGGGACTGAAGTAAGAAAGAAACATATGCAGCAGAGTAAGCTTCTTAAGGAGTAATAACAAAGAGAGTACAGCAGCACTCCGAGAGAGGAAGTAACGACTTCAGAAGATTTAACAACAGAGATTAAATAAGAAGAAGTGCAAAGGCAACACAAGAAATATTTTAGAGAACATGACTCCAGAGGAGTTTCGTAAGAAAGGGAAGGTGTTCGATGGTTGAACATGATTAGAAGTAAGATAAGAGAAAATGAGCCAGAGAATTTTAGCAGTAGTGCCCTAGTGCAGGAAAAGACATCATATATATATATATACACGAAAGTCCTAGGCCCCTAGGACGAGAAGTATATGCAACTAGAATACCATAATCAGTAAGGCCTCAGTATGAGTTCCCACCCTCCCAACCCTCATTGGACAACAGTCATAGAGACGGACCTTCAAAGTTGCCTCAAGATGTTCTCAGGAGTAAGTGAAAGTATAGTGAAGAATGACCAGAACATAAAACCTTCAGATGTTTAGATAGAGCAGTACATAAATAAAGTAGTAGTCAAGTAAGGACTAAGATTTCAAGGAACCAAGGTTTGACAATATAGAGAATGTGTAAAGGAATAAAATATTCCTAAAATAAGAAGATAGACACATAAACCAAGGAAGTTCTCAGTATAGAGTAGAATAAAGCAGAGGGTGAAAAGAATACTAAGCAAAAAGTTTGAGAGTGAAACTGTTTAGGTGCAACGATGGTATGAGAGAATACCTAACAAGTAAGGACAAAAGTGTGCAATAATAAGGTAACTTTTGGCCATGTAATTATATAAAGTACCTAACCCTAGTCTGAGTTGACCAAACCACTACGGGTTTGGGACAGATTTAGCCACGAGTATGGGTGGATTGGTAGATTCATATCAAAATACGAAATCGAAGAGATAAGTTATAGCAAAGTTGTAACTGACATAGCAAATGAATTCTCAAGGTATGAATTATTTGCATGTATTTGAGTAATGGCCCTTAAAACAAAGTACAAAAGTAAATGAGCTTTAACCAAGACCAACTCTTTAGTGTCGATGTTAATAGCAAGGAATGCGGTTTAAGCACCAAAATTCCTACAAGAAAGCATAATCTTTAGCCAATCGTCGGTAGACAGTATCAATAAGTTAGGAAACTCTAGACCCCCTTAAATAATTAGAGATATTTGAATTTGAAGAGAAAAAATAAATTCATTAGCAGTTTGAGCTCGGCAAGGAGAATATAGAGAATTAAGCAGCTAAGATGTGAGAAAGAATTTTTAGATCAAGTTAAACAAGTGCAGCTAAATGAGTATCGAGTACCAGCATTGTTAATAATGACAAGGACCACTCCTGTAAACTTATCGATTCCAAAAAATGAGTATGGAAAGCCTAATCAAGAGTCACCAGTATCTCTAGTAAGAGTAAAAGGTACTAGTTAAGGAGAACTTGATCGAATATAACTAAAGGTTTAGAGAAAAATGAATTTCCTTGGAGACGAAGAAAGTTGAGCACAACTAATGGTTCGGATAAAGGTAGTCCAGAATACCTAGCAAAGATCTTATGAATCGAAAATGAAGTGGTACCTCTTAGAAAAGAACTTAAAGGATATTCATTGAAGCTTTGAATTCTGAAGTAGTAGTTTATCAAGTATGACATAAGGTTCGATGTATGAGTTAGATATTAAGAAAGATGGAGAATCTTATATGCTCACTAATCAAAGATGGTAAATGATCAGTCGGGTCAAGATCTTCGTAATTAGGTCAAATAGAATTCCCGATGATACAGAATAGTTACAGCATGGTACGAGGTTTATAAGGGACCCACAAATCCAATGACCTATGATAAAATCCTAAGTTTAAAGATGATCCGAGGATGAATCCTATTTAAGGGGGGAGAACTTGTAACGACCGAAAAATCCAAACTACTGTTACATTATGGGATAAGCGTTATATAATATAAATTATGTTGGACACATATACTTTTATAAAATAATTTTGGGAACGATCGGAAAATTCTTTGAGATTCTGATACTAGACGATATGATGTTCCGCTCCGGATATATTTTAGTAATCTGGCCATAACTTCTTAGTACGTTATCATATTTTTATGAATTGTATATCATCGAAAAGAATAAACTGAGAGCTACAACTTCCACGTTTAACATCTTCCCAAATTCTGACCTGAAATGGTTCCACCTGAATATGTTGGAGGCCACCCTAAGGCCGCGTAACGATTTATATTCAATAATACTTCATGATATAAGTATATTACATTTTGGAATGATAGTATAGGATTGAATACAAAGACTTAGCATAATCTCGAAGCATTTTCGCGGTTTTTAATCTAAATAAGTTTACCGATTATAGTTTATCGGCATGAATCCTAAGTTCATCAATTAAGTGAAACAGTGCCAGCCAGGTTCATAGTAGGTGAGTGGACACTCTTCTTTTAAATTGACTTTTATTCTGTTATTTTGTTTCAGACTTATATTTTTACGATGTAGGGCATTAGATGATTTCCAGTACAATTATTTTATGCAAAGTTATGTTTGAGAAAAGAAATACTTTTCAGAAAATATTTTATATAGTTTTGAGATTCAAAACATGAGTTTTATATTTTTCGAGGCATGGGGGAAAACCCACCCCAGTATGTAACTTGATACAGTTTGGAATTGTCGGACAGAGAACATGTGCACATGTAGAGGACTGGGGGGACGGCGATACGTAACGCCCCCAGATCCTAGTTCAGGGCTAGAAGGACGGCGATACGAAACGCCCCTAGACCATATATTCAAGGTAAGGTAGTAGCATGGATCAGCACTACTGGCTCTAGTTTAGTGGCTTGGGGGACGGCGATACGTAATGCCCCACGACCACCAGTTTCAGGGACAATAGTGGTATACTTTGGGGGACGACGATACGTAACGTCCCAAAGTCATGAATATGCACTGCTGGCTCCAGTTAGGCATATGGTGGGACGGCGATACGTAACGCCCTCATACGTCAGGTTTTTCAGATACAGACCAGTATTTAGACATCAGATTTCCAGAAAAAGAGTTTTCAGATATCGGATTTTCAGGAAACAGTTTTCAGATATCAGATTTTAGAAACAGTTTTCAGAAAGAAATTTTCAGAAAGGTTAAGTTTTATAAAAGAGATTTCAGATGAAGTTTTCATATAAAAAATTTTCTGGAATTTTGGTTTTAGAACCAAAAGCCTTTATATCAGTTTTTCGGTTTTTCATCCACTCACTTAGATTGTACAACGATCTAACCCCCCACTCCCAGTTTGATTGTCTTACAGGTTTCTCGGAGGACGAGCTCGGGAGGACGGATACTGTTGCATTCATTAGGGTGTGAAGTCCACCAGTTCAAGTCAGAAAGAGTGAGAGTCCAGTCAGGTCAAATAGAAGTCATGTATTAGTTTCTGATTATGTGTCAGTCGTTGTAAAGACATGTGTTTTTATGTATTCAGTTATTGAAGTTAAGTTTGCATGTTCAGTTGTAATTTAGTCCATGGACCCATACTTTTGATAAATAATTAGAGGAAGGAGTAATAGTATTGTTATGGTTGTTGAATCAGAGGCTTGTGTGGTTAGTACGATATATCCCACGTCGGTAATGTCTCCCGGATCGGGGATGCTATAATTTGAGGGTTGGCTTCTATTCATAATAAATAGGTCAATGACCGAGGTCAGACTCTTATACCAATTGAAAATTCATAGTTTACCTAAGTTTCTTCTAATATTTTGACCATGTGTAGAATTAATTAATAATGCAATATATGAAAGCAGTAAAGAAAATCAAACAAGTAAATTTTTTTTGACGAAGTGGAAAACTCTTAACAGAGAAAAACCACTCCGGGTATATTGGCTATCAACCAAATCCACTATAATGAGAAAATTTACAGCGATGGTGTTGAGATATATTCTCTAAATCTTGATGTAATGTAAACGGATTTATTTGTTATGAAATAAAAGATGCATTAGTCATTTATCAAAATGTTTGATTTAAATTGCATATTGTAAATTATCATGTTTATCCTTGATTACTTATGTACCTTTAGACTTAGTGTATGAATGTCATACACAATAGGATTTAAGTCTGAAGTTAATAATCTAAAATAGTCCAAAGAAAGAAAACAAAGAGGATACTTTGTTTGTAGTTTATCTATAGCTGCGGTCCATTCTATAATTATATGGCGATCTTGATCCGGGGTCATCCATGTGGTGATATGAGAATGGAGACACCTTATATGATGTGATCATATAGGACTGGACCCAGATAGAAATGAGTTTCTTATAATATCCATTAAAATAAATAAATTCATTTCAATATACTAGATGGTCATATATGGATTGATCTGAATCCTGAGTGTACTACGAACTACTGCATGACAGGCTATGTCCTTTGATTTACAAAGGTGAGGTTGGTGTAGAAATCTCGACCAATAGTTACGTACTTTGGGGACATGATTTGGTGTGTAGTTGGGGACGTTTTACATAGACATAGAGTTCACTTCTTCTTGCAAGAAGTAGATGAGTCTCTTCCTTAAGAGGTTGATTCAATACTTATCTACGGCAACGAGAGTGCAGCGTTAGATTTTTAGTGGAATAACTCGAAGTTAATATTTCAGAATATTTAATTAAAGAGTTTAATTAATATTCTGGGATTATTGGAGCTCGGAACTGTAGGTCTATTTGGTCCTCGTGCTAGCTCGATATACTGTAGCAAAGTAAATTAAAATGGATAGTCCAATTATATGCTCACATTATGGGTGTTCACGGGTCGGGTTGGGTTTTTTTATTTTCTTAAATCTGATCAGATCAGGTCATATGAGTCAGAGGATCTGAAACCCAAAATTTTAAGATGTAACCCGGGTCGGTCGGGTCGAGTCGAAAAAATACATAATATGTATTTTTTATGATATAGTTTTGTTAGGATTTATACTTAAACCAAATTATGATAAATTAACTATAGAGGAAATGGAAAAATCATTAATTACGGTTTGGGTCAAATCCAATTTTTTGCATTGAACTCGCGACCCAATCTGATTTTACGGGTCGGGTCATGTCTCCTGAATTTATTTTTAATTTTTCAAACCCGATTGGATCGGGTCGGGTAACACCAAGTTACGTCGGGTCGGGTCGCGGGTTGATTTGACACTATGAACACCCATAACTCACATATATATTATTATTAATGGGATTAATAATATATTTTGTCACACATGAAACTTTATATTATATTTAATATAAGGTTTTCAGTAAATAAATGATTATAAGATAATCATTTAATTTAATGTAAATATTAAATTATTTAATATATCGTTTATGGAAATGAAGAATTTTTTAAATATGATTTGAAAACACAATTCAACATTGCATTAATGGCATTTACACTTTTTTTTTACAACTATATATTGTCATTATGATGACAATTAATAGGTTGGTTGTTACAAAATTAGGTGGAGAAAAAATAAGGGGTGGCCGAATTTTACAATTAATGTGCTTAGGTTTTATTTTATTTTTGAAAACATTAACCCTAAGTATAAAAAGAAGCAAAATGAGTTTTTTTCTTAACACAATTCATTCTAAAAAAACATAGCCACCCTTGTTCTTATTCTCTCTCAAGTGTTGAAAGAAAAAGAATAAAAGAGAAAAGAAAAATTATGGTGTGATAAAATCTTGTTTCAAAGTGAAGCACAGACTTCCTTTTGTTGGTAACGAGCCATAACATGAAAGACCATTCAGATTTGGGAAATAAAGAGATATTTTAAGGGTGTGGGTTTGTTTTGGTGAGAAAAATCAGACCCGAAATACTGCAACATCACACGCAAATTAGGGGTTGATTTAGGTGAGTTGTGTGCACGTTTTGGATCCAAAACGGATCAGATCTGAGCTGCTGTTTAGGGGCTGATCCGAGGCTAAAATATTGTTAAAAATATAAATAAAACATCAGAACAGGACTTGGTAAGATTCGGTCATCAAAGAGAAATGTCAGAAAATATTTCTAGGTCGATACTAGGGCATAAACTGCTTCCGCTGCGCGAGGGAAAACGTTTCCTACAGATGGTATAGGACCTATGATGACAACTTCATCGACTCGAATACATTTAGACTGTAATAACTCAAATAACCCCCCGAATCCGTACCAAGTGACCTTCTTCAGAACCTCTGAATTCTCTAAGTAGATAAACTCTGCAAACTCACTATGCCAGAACTCCGACTACCAATACTCCTCCTTTAGAACTCTGAAGGAAATTGGGTTAGGGTTGTGGTTTTGTGTTGATGGTTACCAAAGAACAATCTTACCAAAATAAAAATATCAAGGGAATCAATGAAGTCTTCTAGGTTGATTGTCAAAAAGGAAGAAACAAAGTATATGGTGGCTTTCAGAATAGTATTTTTCCTTATGGGTGTTGGAAATTATTCTAAATGTTCATTAAGGGTATATTTGTCTTTTGGACATTGGGTGCATGTGAAGGGTACAACCCTTTGGAGGGTTGCACTCCACCTCAAGGGGTGCCCTTTTGGCACCCTTCTATGCCTTATAAAAGAGGCATCATATTCGAATACAAAAAAAAATCTGAATTTGTGAGTCATTTGTTTTGTTCGGTTTTTGAGAGAGAGTTCCACCATGTTCCTAGTTCAAAAACTTGTTAAGGAGTGCTCCTTGAACAAGAAGCAACCAAGTTATCCTAGGAGAACATTGGCCAATTCGAATCCGTGAAGTACCTGTGACGGAGGCTAATAAGTTCTTAAGGATAGAGAGATCTCGACTTGGATTCGTCATTGCATTTTCCAAGTTTTCTATAGTTTTCATGTTTTAGGGTTTTATGATAGTTTGATTGGTATTTTCTGGTTTAATTTGTTTGAAGCATGTTGTTTTAATGTTTAATGACACTAATAGGCCAACAATCTTAAGAACTTATTAATCTAGTGTTGTTAGACAATAATTCGCATGCTGGGTAAGAAAATTTCTGGAAAAAATACGGACTGTGCATGAAAAACACGTAGGGCATTCGAACGCCAGACGAACGCGAAGGCTTAAATCTTAAATTTCGTAAGAACATTCGAACGCGTCTTCAAACGCAACTCGAACGCAAGCCTTCTGCCTAAGAACGTTCGAACACGTCCTAAACGCAACTCAGACGCAAACTCTCTGGAATCATTTTGTTCGAACGCGTTTTCAAACGCTATACGAACGTAAACTCTCTGGAATCATTCCGTTCGAACACGTTATCAAACGCTACTCGAACGTGAACTCTTGGGAAACACTTTGTTCGAACGCGTTATCAAACGCAACACGAATGTACATACACTGGACAGTCTCGTTCGAACGTAGATACGAACACGACACTAACAAAATAGTCTTGGAATTGTTATAAACTACAGACTTAAATTAATATTAGCTTAGTAAATCATATATTGTAACAGATTAATCTTGGTAGTATAGATTTAAGTTATTATTAGGTTGATTCAATTATCACAAGCATACACATAGTGATAAAGTTGAAATTGATTGTGTGTTGCATTCTTGGGTGAGAATTTAAAGTGTAATCATATAAAAGAAATTCCATCCAATCTTGATTGACACCTACACATATAAATATACACATATCGTATATTGTCTGTGCTATTGAATAAGTGTAGTTCTGGGTTTGAATTGCTAAAAGATCCTATTGAAAAAATGTTTAAAGAATATTCTGTCAAAAAGCGATAAGAGCCTAAGTGGTCAGGGATTTAAGTGGTTACTCCGGACCCCCCTCATCCTCTGGGAATATTCGTTTATTCATTTTTCTAAAGAATCTTTAGTTTAAATTCAAGGACTTGTGTTTATTGGAACCACCGTCCAATAGAACAACAAGTGGGAACCTAGTATATCACTTTGAACAAGATCATTCGTTGATCATTGTGCAATTCATCTTTTGTAGACTAATTGACCCCTATTGATTTTTCCAGTTACAAATGGCTAGCAGAAATATCACAGTACCGGTCTCTCATGGAGAAAAGCCGGAGAAGTTTGGTGGGGCAAATTTCAAATAGTGGCACAGCAAAATGCCGTTCTACCTGACAACTCTCCACTTCACCAATTTCCTCAAAGATCCTCCGGATCCTGTGGAGGGTGAATCGGAAACGGCCAAGGAACTGCGAGCACAAACATGGCTGTCTGGAGACTTCATATGCAAGAACTACCTTTTGGGTGGTCTTGATAATACCATGTACAATGTGTACCAATGCATGACTTCTGCGAAGATTCTCTGGGAATCTCTCGATAAGAAATATAAAACCTAGGATGTCGGACAAAAGAAATTTGTCGTGGGTAGGTTCCTGGACTACAAGATGGTATATTCAAAGACGATGATGTCTCAGTTGGGAGAACTACAATTGATCATTAATGAAATACTGGATGGGGGAATGAAACTCTGTGAGATGTTTCAAGTTGCCACAATAATTAAAAAGTTACCTCCATCATGGAAGGACTTCAGGAGCTATCTGAAACACAAAAAGAAGCAGATGAGCCTTGAAGACCTCAGTGTTCGATTAAGAATCGATGAGGACAACAGGATGTCTGAGAAGGCCAGCTACAAGACTATGAAGTCTAAGGCCAACATCATTGAGGGTGTAAAGGATAGCAAGAAGAGAAAGAACAGTGGAGCTAAATTTTCGAACAAGAAGTTCAAGGGAAAATGCTACAACAGTGGAAAAATCGATCATATGTCAAAGGACTGCAGAAATAAGAAGTCTCAGGACAAAGGCAAGAAAAAGAAAAATAAGGCCCATGTCACTGAAGGTGAGCAGCTGACTGATGAGATCTCAGAGATGGAACTATCAGCAGTGGTAACCGAAGCCAACATAGTTGGGAATCCGAGAGAATGGTGGGTAGACACTGGGGCTACTCGTCATATCTGTGCAGATAGCAAGATGTTTTCCTTATATCAGAAGGTCGATGGCGGCGATCATCTGACAATGGGAAACTCGTCTACCTCTCAGGTGGTTGGACAAGGCACAGTGGTTCTGAAGATGACATCCGGAAATGAGCTAACATTGAAGAATATACTGCATGTTCGAGATATTCAAAAGAACTTAGTCTCGGGATCTCTCCTTAGTAAGGCTGGTTTTAAGTTTGTATATGTTTCTGATAAGTTTGTAATGACAAAGAATGATATGTATATAGGAAAAGGTTACCTAACTGAGGGCCTTTTCAAACTAAATATAATGATTGTCAATCGTGCTATTAATAAAGCTAGTACTTCTGCTTATATTATTGAGTCACAAAATGTATGGCATGGGAGGTTAGGACATGTTAATTATGATACCATGCGTAAATTAATTAACATGGACCTTATACCTAAATTTGCAATTGATAGCCAACATAAGTGTGAGGCATGTGTTGAAGCAAAAATGCATAGAACATCATTTCATTCAGTTGAACGCAGTTCTGAACCTTTAGAACTTGTACACAGTGATGTGTGTGACATGATTATTGTGCAAACAAGAGGCGGTAAAAATAACTTTGTCACTTTTATCGATGAGAGTACAAGATTCTGCTATGTGTACTTGCTGAAGAGCAAAGCTGAAGCTATTGAGAGCTTTGTACACTATAAGAACGAAGTTGAAAATCAACTTGGCAAGAAATTCAAAAGAATCATGAGTGATAGAGGTGGTGAATACATTTCACCATTCGGTGAATATTGTTATGTGCACGGAATTATTCATGAAACCACTGCTCCTTATTCTCCTCAACAGAACGGAATTGCGGAGCGCAAAAACCGAACGTTGAAGGAAATGATGAACGACATGTTGACGAGTTCGGGTTTACCCCGGAACTTGTGGGGGAAGCCTTGCTTTTCGCGAACTACGTTCTAAACAAGCTTCCTCACAAAAGAATGGACAAGACACCATATGAGTTGTGGAAAGGTTTCGTACCTTCCTACAAATACCTAAAAGTGTTGGGGTGTCTTGCCAAAGTAAGTCGTTTGGTCTAAGAATCAAATCAACGTGCAAATATTGAGACAATCGAGCCTAGATGTGGCAAAAGAGCTAGAACGTCTAAGTCGTTTGGTGCTGATTTTCTGACATACTTGTTAGAAAATGAGCCACAAAGCTATAAAGAAGTTGTGTCTTCTTCGGAGTCACCTCTGTGGAAAGAGGCTATTAACAGTGAGATTGATTCAATCCTACAGAACCATACTTGGGAGTTGGTTGATCTTCCTCCAGGTTGTAAGCCGCTGGGCTACAAATGGATATTCAAACGGAAGATGAAAACAGATGGATCAATAGATAAGTATAAGGCAAGACTTGTCATAAAAGGTTATAGGCAAAATGAAGGCCTTGATTACTTTGACACATATTCACCAGTGACTCGTATCACATCGATAAGAATGCTTATAGCCATAGTAGCTATATTTGGTCTTGAAATACATCAAATGGATGTAAAGACGGCATTCTTGAATGTTGAATTGGATGAAGAGATTTACATGGAACAACCAGAAGGGTTTAGTGTTCCTGGACAAGAACAGAAGGTGTGCAAACTTGTAAAATCCTTGTACGGATTAAAACAAGCACCTAAACAATGGCATGAGAAATTTGACAAAGAAATATTGTCAAGTGGGTTCAAAACCAATGAGTGTAATAACTGTGTGTACACCAAATCAACTCAAAAATGATATGTCATTGTGTGTCTCTATGTAGACGATATGCTGATAATTGGTAGTAATCATGAAATGATTCAGTCTACCAAAAACGTGTTATCCATCATATTTGATATGAAAGATTTGGGAGTAGCTGATGTGATCCTAGGAATTAAGATTTCTAGGACATCAGACGGATATATATTATCTCAGACTCATTATATTGAGAAGATACTTGATAAATATATCAAATGGGATCTAAATGTGGCTAGAACCTCTGTAGACCTAACTCTTCATCTATCAAAGAATATTGGTTCAAGCGTATCGCAATTAGAGTATTCTAGAATCATCGGGAGTCTGATGTATCTTACGAATTGCACACGACTTGATATAGCTCAAGCTGTGAACCAGCTTAGCAGATATACGAGCAATCCAGGACATAACCACTGGAAAGTCATAGTAAGAGTTTTCAGGTATCTGAGAGAAACTTCAAAATATGGGCTATATTACGAGAGATATTTTGCTGAACTAGAGGGATACAACGATGCTAACTGGATATCTGATATGGTGGATTCCAAATCTACGAGTGGATTTTTTTTCACACTTGGTAATGCAACCGTGTCATGGAAATCCTCGAGGCAACCATGTATTGCTCGGTCTACTATGGAATCAGAGTTCATAGCGTTAGACAAAACAGCGGAAGAAGCAGAATGGCTTAGAAACTTTCTGGAGGATATTCCTAGTTGGCCCAAACCGGTGCCAGCAATTAGCATACATTGTAATAGCCAATCGGCTATTGGGAGAGTCCAAAATACAATGTATAATAGTAAGTCTCGACACATACGTCGGAGACATAATACCATACATCAATTGCTCTCAAGTGGCATAATAACGATCGATTATGTCAAGTTGAATGAAAACCTAGCGGATACACTAACTAAATGTTTACCTCGAGAGCAAGTTGAGAAGTCATCGAGGGGAATGGGCTTGAAGCCTATAAATTAAGAATTGTCTCTGTGGAAACCCAACCTAGTTGACTGGAGATCCCAAGATCTAGGTTCAAAAGGGACAACTGAAACTTTGTGTAATTCAAAACAAGCACTGAAGAGTTTTTTACTCTTTCCCATTCCGATAATGACGTTGAGTGCTGTCTGTCATTGGTTAGTATAAGCTAAGGCTTTTAATGATCACTATATTAGGAGATGAGTCCTAATGGGGGTAAAGACAGATTACCTCTTCATAGTAGATCACCTATTTCAAGTAAGAAGTGAGGTCGCTTCCATTGGTACTTTTAAAGGCGGGTTACCCAAAAGTACTTGATGAATCTGGGACCGTTGTTCAAGGCCAAAATGAACACAACCGTAGAACGGGAAAATGGTCGAAGTAAAGCTGTGTGTTGGCAGTTGTCTTGGTTTACACCAACGACAGAACAATTTAAGATTATGGGTCACTGGTTTGCCAAGTAAATCCGATTATCATTCACTGTGAAAGGTTCAAGGCGAAAGCTACCTATTTCGATGCAGCTTTAGTTCATGGTAACTCTCTCAAGTGTCTCCATGAATATTTCAAGAATTGTGGGGGATTTTTGTAAATTCTTCTAAATGTTCATTAAGGGTATATTTGTCTTTTGGATGCATTGGGTGCATGTGAGGGGTACAACCCTTTGGAGGGTTGCACCCCACCCCAAGGGGTGCCATTTTGGCACCCTTCCATGCCTTATAAAAGAGGCATCATATCCAAATACAAAAAAAAAATTAATAAATAAATAAAAAAAAATCTGAATTTGTGAGTCATTTGTTTTGTTTGGTTTTTGAGAGAGAGTTCCACATGTAGGACACATAAACTGGACGACGCATGCTGTCCCGGGCTCGCGGCCCGGTTGGGAGTACGGAGTAGCCCGTGGGGGGCTAAACCGGAGAATAATGGAGTCGCAACCCGTTGTGAACCAGGAAAAGGAGATTTAAGGCCGCACTCACCCCTCGCAAGGGAAGACCTCAAACCGTTGGGTTCGGAATGGTCTCTTACTTATGTCACTTGTAATGAAAAGATTTATGTAATAATTTAATCAAGTTTAAGTAACACTTATTTCCAAGAGTATCATGCTTCTAAATTCACATGTACAAGATAAAACTTACACCTAAATTTACATATATTTCACATCTAAGATTGCATGCTTGAAAGTACATCAAAGTAGCAACGAACATACAACTTCATTGGCATATTATATTCACGAAAAATACAAGCACACACACTAACCACACAAGCACACATGTGAGCACTTTTCCAAGTGGTACGTGGAATTGTATCCCAAGTACAGACCGCACTACCGTCCATTCGGAATCGGCTACGGAATTTATGTCTGGGTTTCCATCTGATATACCACAAGAAATAATACTCAAATGCTATCATGACATGGATATATGAATTGTAATACAATACGTTGAGCCAAGACGAAGGTAAATGATGCAACCAATGGGATAAACATGCTTTTCACTATGATGGGTACAAAGATAAGAATGACTATATGGGATTTCATAATACATGCATGAATGGTATAGTTGGCTTTATGTGAGAGTTGTGAGTGTGTGCGTGAGTGCAATGTGGCTTTATGGCGTGAGGAGTTGTGCTTGTGGTAAGCGGCTTAATGGCAGGTGAATTGCGTGAATTATTTGAGTGTGTGGGGACTGTTTGTATTTCAGGGCGTGAAGGCAATGGTAGGGAATTAGCGATAGTCAGTGGGTGAGTATTAGGTTAGTGTACTGGGCTGTATATGTGTGAGTGAATGGCAGTGTGTGCGTGAGTGAATGGGATGTGAGCCTGGGTGTTGTTGCATGCAGGTCTGGGTGGCAATTTGTGGATTGACTATGCATGCGTTAATGTGGCTAATGGCTTGAGGCCAATGGAATGTGTGTAGATTGCTTGCGCAAGGGACGTGTGGAGGGTGCAAGTGTATGTACGTGAAGAAGTGTGGCTATTGGCTGGTAATAGGCTGAAGCAAGGGCTGAGAATATGGGTACACCAATGACAATAGATCGAGCCAAGACAGGGATAGACGATGCAATCAATAGATGAAAGACATGGCAAATATCGTGGTGAATGTAGCCTTTTAGGCTTTTCTTCCCCCAAATGGAGAACATTTTAATCCAACACAATAAGCCCATGCGCCTTTCGTTACGATGAGTACAAATATAAAGATAACTATATGAAATTTAGTATGTCCGATTGAACATATCTTGTATTCAACCGAACACACATCAACCGGCGCGACAAAGCATCGTGGTAAAGGATTTTAACCCCTCCAAATAGGGGACCTTTCATCGCACTTACTAAGCCCATACGCTCGATTGAATCATGCATGCAAATAATTAAAAACAATAATATCAAACTTAGTATGCCCGATTGAACATATCTTGCATTCAACCGAACACACATCAACCGGCGCGGCAAAGTGTCGTGGTAAAGGGTTTTAACCCCTCCAAATAGGGGACCTTTCATCACACTTACTAAGCCCATGCGCTCGATTGCATCATGCATACAAAGAATTAAAAAACAATAATATCAAACTTAGTATGCCCGATTGAACAAATCTTGCATTCAACCGAACACACATCAACCGGCGCGGCAAAGCATCGTGGTAAAGGATTTTAACCCCTCTAAATAGGGGACCCTTCATCGCACTTACTAAGCCCATGCGCTCGATTGAATCAATCATAAACAAGTAACATGCAGAATTCAAATGACGAAAAATAAATAAACCAAAACAACATAAAACAAAATAGGGTGCCGTTTACTCAAGCGGTACGTGGAGTTGTATCTCGAGTACAGATCATATTACCGTCCTTTCGGAATCGGCTATGAAATTTATGTCCGGGTTTCCATCTGATATACCGCGATAGTTGACACATGTTTTATTTTATTCCAAGTCCACAACATACAATATTTCATGATACATGCATATTTATCTAATCAAGGGCCACAACATGCATTTTAGCATAAAAATCATGCGAAAAATATTCAATAAATAATAAAAATAAAACAGAAAATGAATGTGGAAAATACCCTCAGGTCTAACCTTTTTTGCCGACTTTCGGACTTGCGTTTCACGAAGATCGGAAGGGAAAAGCTCCTCAACTTTTCCGGTTCACTGGTTTAGCGTCTTAGCTCACTGTTTTACTGTTTTGCTTGCTGTTTGGTCTCCGTTTTGCTCCTGTTTTCTCTGTATTCTGCTCACTGTTTCAGGTCTATTAGTGGACTGTTTTTACGTTTCTTAGGGGGGTTTGGGTTGCTATTTTTGCGGTTTTAAGGAGGCTTTGAGCGCAGTTTTTTATGTTACTGCTTTAAGGTTTTTAAGTAATGTTTTAAGTGGATTTTACTGATGTTTTAGGGGTTAAATTACTGCTGTTTGGGCGTGTAAAACAGTGCAGTTTTTGTGTTCACTGTAGTTCGGTTTTTGGTTGTAATTTTCGGTGATGGAGGGCTTCTGTATAGGGCTGGTTTCGGTGGCTTTATGAGGATATAAAGGCTTTTTATTTTCGGTTATGGAGGGGTTGAGGAGGGTGATGTGTTCGGCTATGGAGTGGAGGAGATGAAAAGAATATTTTTTGTTACTTATTCTTGTGATTGGCGTGAATGGAGAGCTTGGAGAGGGGGTTGGAAATTCTTTTCTTCTTTATTTCTTGTGATGGGCATCAACTAGGAGGAGGGAATGCCTTGGAAAAGTGTGGTTTATATAGAGAAGGGCTAGGTCTTCACCTTGTCTCACAAGGAATGGATTTGATTTTGTGTTGAGCAAGGAAAGTCAAAGATTGAGGGGGCACAAATTTGGTTAGATTAGGAATACAATATATTTGATTGGTTAGGATTAGGCATTTAATTTGTTAGATTATGAAGTCAATATTTTTTATTTTTTATGATTGATTTTAATTAGGTATATCATCTTTTTAATTTAGGTATATAACATATTTGATTTGTTTAAATTAGGCATGATTTTATTTTATGTTTTATTTAATTTGGTAAATATTTAATTATTATTTTATTTAATTACATTATTTAATTAATATTTAACTTAATATTTGATTTAATTTGGGTGTGTATTAGGGTGAATGGGCGTGTGGGCCTTGGTTGGGGCGTGTGGGCCTTTGGTTGGTGGGTTTGGTTTGTGTGGACAAGGTGTGTGGGCTTGCGGGGTTTTGGGTCAAGGCCAAGGGGCTTACGGGGATTTTGGGCTGAGGTTAGGTGATTTGTGAGTGTTTTGGGCCGGGAATAATTTTTAAAACGGAAAACCAACAAGTAACCCGAAGCTAAACCAGCGAACTTAATCTGAATATGAGTCAATTCTTGACTCCTCCCTTCCAACGTCCATTTCCCGCGGCTCCCGCGACTTAAAAGGTAATGCCTCCAACTGAGACTCATCATCGGGTTTCACATGCAAAAATGCAATGCCTACAGTCGCCCCCACTTTGATGGGACTTGTGCAGTGTGTAACTTTGAACAATCCTATCAAAGTTATGCAATGCATTTTCACTTACCTGGCTCGTCTGCTGTCTCGAGCTGAGTTGGTGCTGCAGTGGACCTCGATCCTGGGACGCATCCCGATAACTGCAACTGACAACGGGGGCACCTCGACCCTGGGCACCTCGACCCAATACCGCTAACAATAGGGACCTCGCCCTCAATATGATGATGTAGTGGGCACCTCGATCCTGGGACGCATCCCGATAACTGCAACTGACAACGGGGGCACCTCGACCCTGGGCACCTCGACCCAACACCGCTGACAATAGGGACCTCGCCCTCAAACTGATGATGTAGTGGGCACCTCGACCCTGGACGCATCCCGGAACTAAAACCGATAACGGGGGCACCTCGACCCCAACACCGCTGACAATAGGGACCTCGCCCTCAAACTGATGATGTAGTGGGCACCTCGACCCTGGGACACATCCCGGAACTACAACCGACAACGGAGGCACCTCGACCCTGGGCACCTCGACCCAACACCGCTGATAATAGGGACCTCGCCCTCAAACTGATGATGATGTGGGGTTTCGCCCCCAAGCCGATACGGGCCTCGCCGCCTGGGACTTATCCCCAAAACTGAAACTGCGCTGACGCTGTTTGGCTCATCTCTACCGCTTTCTCTTTTCTTCGAACCTGCGAACACAAAACAAAAACAAACACGGAAAGAATGCAATGTACCGTGTATGCATGAATGATTTTCCTACTCCGTTGGGTTAGGTCTTCTGCCAATTCCCTTGGTGACCGCTCAATCCTTTCTCCCTCAGGCAAAGTACTGTTTCAATCTGTCCACGTTGATCGGCCCGGTGAACTCGTTTCCTTCCAGGTCTGATAGCCTCACTGCTCAATTTCCCATTACCTTCTGCACTATGTAAGGTCCTTCCCAGTTAGGTCTGAATTTTCCTCTCGGATATGTCGTCGACGGCCTCAACTGCTCAAGTACCAAATCACCCTTTCTGATCTTGGTGGGGCTTACTTTCTTGTTGAATGTTTGGGCTAGTCTCTTCTGATACAACTGCATGTGATACAAAGACTTCGTTCTCTTCTCATCCAATAGTGCTAACTGATCAAACCTATGTGCGGCCCACTCCTGTTCCGGTCATTCTGCCTCTGCTAATACCCTCATGGACTGTATTTCCACTTCTACTGGCAATACTGCTTCCATTCCATAGACCAAAGAGTAAGGTGTGGCCCATGTTGCTGTTATTACTGATGTTCTGTACCCTCACAAAACATACGGTAATTTCTCGGCCCAATCTCTGTAATTTTCGGTCATCTTGGCTAAAATCGTCTTTATAGTCTTGTTGGCTGCATCAACTGCCCCATTTTCCTGCGGCCTGTACGGTGATGACTTGTGGTGGCCTATTCCATACCTCTGTAACATTGCCTTCGTCTCTCCTTGAAACTAAACTCTGTTGTCTGTCACTACATGATGCGGCATACCATACCGACAAATGAGGTTCCGAGCTATAAACTTTGCCATATGTTTTGCTGTAACATTGCGGAATGATTCAGCTTCCACCCACTTCGAGAAGTAATCTACGGCCACTACTATGAAGCGATGCCCATTCGATGCATTTGGTCGAATTTCTCCAATCATATCAATTCCCCATGCTGAGAAAGGCCACGGCTCTGAAAACCCGTGCAATTCTGTGTGTGGTAAGTGATTCAAATTACCGTGTGCTTGAAAGTCATGACAGTGCTTTACCATCTTCGCGCAGTCTATTTCCATGGTTGACCAATAAAAACCTTGTCTCACTATCTTGCGGGACAGATTCAACCCGTTCATGTGCGGACCACATACCCCGGCGTGTATTTCTTCCATTATGCTGAGCTTATTCTTTTCTCAAACACTTCAAATGAATACCGTTTGCTTGCCTATTATACAGTTCCCCTTTCAAAGTCACATACTGGGAAGCTAACTTCTGAATGGCTATTCTGTCTTTTCTGCCTGCCCCTTCCGGGAGTTCATCATGTTCCAGATACCTCTGAATGTCATAATACCAAGGTTTACCGTCGTCGACCTCAACTTCCAGAATTCTTTCTGTCTCATAAACAGGTCTGCTTGCTGTTGTCAGTATCAACGGTCTCATCACTAACTTTTCTGGATTTTCCCAAGTTGTTGCAAATGTGGCCAATGCATCTGCCATTTGATTCTCTTCTCTCGGTAAGTGTTGAAACTTACACTCGGGGATAACCTGTGTCAGCTTTCTGAGGTAAAAAAGGTAAGGTTTCAACCGTTCTTCTTTCAATTCTCATTCTCCTCGCATCTGCTGGACTACCAACATAGAATCTCCGTAGACTTCCACACTCCCGGCCTTCAAGGCTATCAATGCTGTCAAACCAAAAGCACATGCTTCATACTCGGCCATGTTATTAGTCACTTTGAATGTCAACCTCTTGGCCAAAGGCAAAGTCTCTCCCTCGGGGGTTACTATCACGATCCCAATTCCGGCTCCCTTGTAATTCACTGCTCCGTCAAAGTACATCTTCCATCTCTGAACTGTTATTGTTTGGATCTCTTCGTCTGGAAATTCAAACTTATACCGATCCCCCTCAACAGGTTGCAATGCTAGAAACTCTGCTACTGCTCGCCCTTTGATCACTTTGGAGGTGAGATACTCAATGTCAAACTCTGTCAGCAATACCAACCATCTGCCCAATTTTCCCACTAGTGAAGGCACCGAATGAAGATACTTCAGAGGATTTCCTTTGCCACTACCTGGATCTTGTATGACTGGAAATAATGCCGCAATTTTCTGGAAGCCCATACCACTGCAAGATAGATCTTCTCAACTTCCTGATATCGAGCCTCATACGGGAGCATCTTCTTACTCAGATAATAGACTGCATGTTCTACCCCTGTCTCATCATCATGTACCATCATTGCCCCCAATGCTTCTGATTATATAGCCAAATATAATACCAAATGTCTACCCGGTCTCGGAGGTTTCAATACATTAGGCTTTACCAACTACTCTCTGATTTTGTCGAAGGCTGTCTGACACTGTTCATTCCATCTCACTGGCTGATCTTTTCTCAACAGTTTGAATATAGGCTCACATACTGATGTTAACTTGGCGATGAACCGACTGATGTACTGAATCTTCCCCAAGAATGCTCTGACTTCTTTTTCTGTCTTCGGTGCAGGCATTTCTGTGATTGCATTGATCTTTTCAGAGTCTACCTCTATTCCGCCCATTCCCACTATATGACCAAGCAATTTCCCTGATGTCACCCCAAACACACATTTCTTGGGATTAAGCCGCAGGTTGTATCTGTCAACTCTCTAAAGGAACCTTTCCAGTGCTTCAATATGCCCAACTCTTGTCTCTGATTTCACCATCATGTCATCCACATACACCTCAATCTCTTTGTGCATCAAATCATGGAAAAGTGTAGTGTCCTGCATTCTTGAGCCCAAACGGCATTACCTTGTAACAATAAGTACCCCACTCAGTAACAAATGCAGTCTTGTGTTTGTCTTCCTCAGCCATGAGAACCTGATTGTAACCTGAAAATTCGTCTGCAAATGAATACATAGCAGATAAAGCCGCACTATCAACCAGAACATCTATATGCGGCAGAGGAAAATCATCTTTCGGACAAGCCTTGTTGAGATCTCTATAGTCTACACACATTCTGACCTTCCCATCTTTCTTTGGCACCGGTACTATATTAGCCAACCACTCAGGATACTTTACTACTTCCAGGAACCCCACATCTATCTGTTTCTTAACTTCTTCTCTGACTTTCTCAGCCCATTTTGGTCTCATCCGTCGGATTTTCTGTTTTACTAGCCTCATATTCGGATAAGTTGGTATTGTGTATTGGGCAATGTTTCTGTCTACCCCAGGCATGTCCTCATAGGACCAAGCAAACACTTTGGAATATCTGACCAACACTTCTTCTAGTTTCTCCCTCTCTTCAGAGGTAACTTCACTTGCAATCAGAATTTCTTTGGGGTTCTCAAGCGTACCCAAGTTAAATGTAGTAGTTCTGGCCGAACTGATATAAAAAATGCTTGATTCGTGCAGAGTAAATGGAAATGACTCAGGCAAGTAAGCAAAAGAAATGTCTTTATTATTGGATAATGCGGAAGTACATTCAAACAAATCAGGAAGGTAAATGTCTTCATCATCTATAGACACTTCTTCCTCTGTAATCAGGTCTTCCTCAGGCTTTTCGTCCTCTCCCAGAGTCAGGCTCTCCAACTTCATTAGCTCTTCCTCCCAATTCTCTTCTTCTTTCTTCATAATTTCTTCAACTATCAGCTTCTTACCCAACATATCCTGGAAGATCTCAAACCCAGGTACCACAATTGCATTAACTTCCATAGGTTCAGGCTCCCCTTGATATCCTGAAGCTTTCACAAAACACTCCATCAGTTTCAGGCCCTTTTTCTTGACCTTCGGTTTTCTTCATCAGATTTTTACCCCAAACCTTTCCGAGTAGTCTGTCCTCTGAAATATGGCAGTCTTGAACCTTCACCCGGTTCAAACATCATTTTTTTCATGATCCTAGCCACCCTAGGATCCACCCATTCCTCAAAAGTAGTTGACACCTGAAACCTCGTGAAAGGTTGTATCTCCAAGGCAGCCACGGCATTATCTACCTCAGCCCGGATAGTAACAACTTCTCCCTCATACGGGAACTTGATCATCTGATGTAAAGTGGAAGGCACGCCCCCAAGTTTGTGAAACCAAGGCCTTCCCAAAAACAAGGAAAAAGTGGATGGGATGTCCAGCACTGTAAACTCAACTTCATCTTCAATAGAGCCTACCTTGACCATAGCCACAAAAGTACCCTCAAATCCCATTTTACTGTCATCATAAGCCTTAATAATCATGCTGGAGAGGTCCAAGTCTGTTTCTTTCATACCCAATCTCGCCAGAATTTTCAGCAGGCACACATTGATGGACGAACCGTCATCCACCATCACACATGAAGTTCTCTTGCCCCTCACCTCGGCCCTGATAAATAGAGGCCTATTATGATTTCTTCCCTCCGCCGGGAGTTCATTCTCAGAAAAAGATATATGCAAAGCTTCTTTCTGAACTGACCCAACAAATATTGCAGGGTTGGCATCCTCCGGTACCAAAATCTTGCTCAAGGCCTCGACCATGTCCTGCCTATGCTCCCGAGATGCACATAACAGTTCCCAGATACTCACTTGTGCTCTAGTCTTCCTCAATTGCCTCAGCACTATATCCCCCTCAGTATTTTCTACAGTCTCAACCATTTCTCTACCATCTGTCAAAACTTCTTTACCCTTCTCTGCCATATCATTGTAAAAAGGACCACTGCGCGTCATTCCCATTACTTCTTCCTCATCACTGCTAGAGAAATCAAGCCAAAAAGTTTTTCCCCTACTCAGTCTCATCTTCACTAGTACTATCCCAGATTCCCAGGCAAAAGGCTTGAGGGTGAAAGGATTTTAGGACAAGGTCTTCTGGGAGGCCAGAATTGATCATATAGGCTGGTGGTGGTACAGCACGGTAGTTGGGTAAGGAGTTTCTGTGTGTGTCAGGCTGTTCTATTTCTGGGTCAGGTATTTTCTTGGAGTCTATCAGGTCTTGGATTTCATGGCGGAGTCGGGTGCAATTGTCAGTGTCATGGCCCTTTTGTTGGTGAAAGCTACAGTAAAAGCTTAGGTTATAATGTGATTATGGGGGATTGGGTAATGGTTTGGCTTCCAAGGGTTTTAAGAGCCCTTGCCTCTTCAATTTCTCTAGCACCTTGGACAGGGGCCTTCCCAAGTTGGAAAATCTCTGGTTTCGGATAGCGGCAATCTCAGCAGAAACAGGCTTAGTTCCCAATGTCCCTCCAACAGGCCTCCTACCTAAGCCATAAAACTTCCTATTTTCCTCCTCTTCGTCTTCAATGTCCATGACAGTCTCCCTTAACTGTCGAAAGTCTGTAATCATGGAGGTCATCCTCCTCAACTTGCTGTAAATGGAGGGTTTGGTGCCCTTGATAATCATCTTAATCTGATCCTTCTCCGAAGGCCTAGTCTGCATCTTCAACAAATGACCACTCCACCGGTCCACATACTCCTTAAAACTCTCCTCTGATTTCTGCTTAACATTCTCTAGATCACGGAGTGATAGATCGATCTCTAGCTCAGTGACATACTGCTTCAGGAAAGCATCAGCCAACTGTGGGGACACAGGATCTGGGCGACGCATGCTGTCCCAGGCTCGCGGCCCGGTCGGGAGTACAGAGTAGCCACGGGGGACTAAACCAGAGAATAATGGAGTCGCCACCCGGTGTGAACCGGGAAAATGTGATTTAAGGCCGCACTCACCCCTCGCAAGGGAAGACCTCAAACCGTTGGGTTCGGAATGGTCCCTTACTTATGTCACTTGTAATGAAAAGATTTATGTAATAATTTAATCAAGTTTAAGTAACACTTATTTCCAAGAGTATCATGCTTCTAAATTCACATGCATACATCAACAAGTTCATCACAACATGCAACATCTCATGGCAATCTCATGAACATTTCTCAATCATATGATATGGAAAACTAAGAACAACCTAATCATGCTTGAGTACTATCTCATGAACCTATTAACCAAATAACATGCTAACAGCCTAATCATGCTTGAATATCAACCCAAGAACACATAGAATGGATAAATGTAGGAATATAAATAATATGATTGGCTACATAATACAAGAAAGATCAACCAAGAGGCAATTATGCATGAATATGATAAGACAGACTCAATTCAGTGTGTGCGCGTTCGTGTAGCATTCGTAAACGCGTTCGAACGGTAAACAGAAGGTTCGCGTTCGTGTGGCGTTTGATAACGCGTTCGAACGGTACCAGACCTGATGATACAAAATGCATGCGCGTTCGAGTAGCGTTCGTAAAACGCGTTCGAACAGTAAACAGAAGGTTCGCGTTCGTATAGCGTTCGAGAATGCGTTCGAACAGAACCAGACCTGATGCATGATAAGACCAAGAAAGTGCGTGTGCGTTCGCGTAGCATTTGTAAAACGTGTTCGAACGGGAAACAGAAGGTTCGCGTTCGTATAGCGTTCGAGGACGCGTTCGAACGGAAACAGACCTGATGCATGCAACACAAAGAATAAAGACAATAACGTCAAGCTTAGTATGCTCGATTGAACGTATCTTGCATTCAACCGAACACACATCAACAGGCGCGGCAAAGCATCGTGGTAAAGGGCTTTAACCCCTCCCAATAAGGGATCTTTCATTGCACTTACTAAGCCCATGCGCTCGATTGAATCATGCATACAAAGAACTAAAAACAATAATATCAAACTTAGTATGCTCGATTAAACGTATCTTGCATTCAACCGAACACACATCAACCGGCGCGGCAAAACATCGTGGTAAAGGGCTTTAACCCCTCCCAATAAGGGATCTTTCATTGCACTTACTAAGCCCATGCGCTCGATTGAATCATGCATAAATAACCAACATGCAGAATTCAAATAACGAAAAAAATAAATAAACCGAAGTACCATAAAACAAAAGAATGTGTCGTTTACTCAAGTGGTACATGGAGTTGTATCCCGAGTACAGATCATACTACCGTCCATTCAGAATCGGCTATGAAATTTATGTCCGGGTTTCCATCCGATATACCGCGAGAGTTGACACATCTCTCATTTTATTCCAAAGCCACAACATACAACATCTCATAATTCATGCATATTTATCTACTCAATGGCCACAACATACATTCCAACATGACAGTCATGCAAGCAATATTCAATACATAATAAAACAGAAAACGAGTGTGGAAAATACCCTCAGGTCTAACCTTTTTGCCAACTTTCAGGCTTGCGTTTCACGATCGTCGGAAGGGTACAGCTCCTCAACTTCTCAGGTTCACTGGTTTAGCGTCCTAGCCTACTGTTTTGATGTTTTGCTTGTTGTTTGGTCTCCGTTCTGCTGCTGTTCGGCCTCTGTGTTGCTGCTCACTGTTCAGGTCACTTGTTTTGACATTTCAACGGACTCTTCCGAGTGTTTTTTTTGGGTTTTTGGTGTAGTCTTGTGTGATTATTTTAAGGATATTAAGTGCAGTTTCTATGTTACGGGTTTAGGGATTTTAGGGACTGTTTGAGGGCTAATAGGAGTGGTTTGGGCTGCTATTTGGAGGTATATTTTCGGTGATGGAGGGCTGCTGTATGGGGAGATTTTCGGTGATGGGTGGAGGTTTAGTGTAGGCATTGCATTTTTCGCATGTGAAACCCGATGATGAGTCTCAGTTGGAGGCACTACCTTTTTAGCTAAGGATATTGCGGGAAAAGGAGGTCGGAAGGGGAAATTCGAGTAAGTACGTCATCAAGTTCATGTCACAAGCTCACTGTCTTCGTTAGTGCTGCGTTCGTTACTTCGTTCGAATGTCAGGCAGATTGTGGACGTTCGTGTAGCGTTCGAATTGGCGTTCGAATGGCGTCGGTGTTTCTGGTTTTGCTGCTAGCCTCGCACCCCAGCCCATTTAGCTCCCCAAAGCCCATAAAACACATCCCAATTTAATTAAATTAAACATTAAACATTAAATAAAATATTTAAATCATTTACCAATTAAATAAAGCACAAAAAATAATCATACCTAATGAAGATAAATCAAATATATTAACTTCCTAACTAAACAAATCACATACTAAATTAAAAAGATGTCATGCCTAATTAAAATCAATCATAACCAATTTAAAGATATTGACTTCCTATTCTAGCCAAGATTTGTCCCCCCTCAATCCTTGACTTTCCTTGCTCAACACCAAATCATATCTCTCTTTAATGCACCAAATCCTTTCCTTGTGAGACAAGGTGAAGCCCTAACCCTTCTCTATATAAACAACCCATAACCAAAGCCATCCCCCTCCGAGTTCACGCCCATCACAAGAAAAAAGAAGAAAAGAATTTCCAACCCCTAGTTCATACAGATAATAACAAACAACTCTCTTCACCCCCACCCTGACATTACCGAAAACAACAATCCCTCAAACACTCTCATATTACTGAAAACACAATAGCCATTCACACCCCCTCCAACCACCAAACAACTCCTAATCACCACCAAAAATAGCAACCCCCTAAGTCTCCACCTTAGATCACCAAAAATATACCCCCAACGACAGCCCAAACACGCCCCAAACAGCCACTAAAGTACCCCGAACAGCAGCCCCTTCCCACCGAAACTGACCTAAACCAGTCCCTAAGTCACGCCTAAACAGCAGTAATTTAATCCCTAAAACAACAGAAAAATACACTTAAAATATTCCCTAAAAACCTTAAAAACAGTAACTTAAAAACTGCATTCATAATGTTTAAAATAATCACACACAACTGTACAAAGAACCCACACAGAAAACTCAGAACAGTCCGTTGAAACATCAAAACAGGTGACCTGAACAGTGACAGGCAAACAGAGGCCGAACAGTAGCAGAACGGAGTTCAAACGCAAGAAAAACAGCAAAGCAGTGAGCTAGGACGCTAAACCAGTGAACCGGAGAAGTTGAGGAGCTGTACCCTTCCGACGTCCGTGAAACGCAAGCCTGAAAGTTGGCTAAAAGGTTAGACCTGAGGGTATCTTTCACACTCGCTTTTGTACTATTTCTTAAATATTACTTGTGTGATTGTCATGTTGCATGTTATGGACTTTGAGTAAATAAATATGCATGAATTATGAGACGTTGTATGTTATGGCTGTGGGATGAAATGAGAGATGTGTCAACTCTCGCGGTATATATCGGATGGAAACCCGGACATAAATTTCAGAGCCGATTTTGAATGGACGGTAATATGATCTGTACTCGGGACACAACTCCACGTACCGCTTGAGTAAATGGCACCCCCTTTTGCTTTGTGTTGCTTTGGTTTTTTATTTTTCGTCACTTGAATTCTGCATGTTGCTTATTTATGCATGATTCAATCGAGCGCATGGGCTTAGTAAGTGGAATAAAAGATCCCCTATTGGGAGGGGTTAAAGCCCTTTACCACGATGCTTTGCCGCGCCGCGTTGATGTGTGTTCGGTTGAATGCAAGATACGTTCAATCGGGCATACTAAGTTTGATATTATTGTGTTTAATTCTTTGTATGCATGACTCAATCGAGCGCATGGGCTTAGTAAGTGGAATGAAAGATCCCCTATGGGGAGGGGTTAAAGCCATTTACCACGATGCTTTGCCGCACCGGTTGATGTGTGTTCGGTTGAATGCAAGATACGTTCAATCGGGCATACTAAGTTTGATATTATTGTGTTTAATTCTATGTATGCATGACTCGATCGAGCGCATGGGCTTAGTAAGTGGAATGAAAGATCCCCTATGGGGAAGGGTTAAAGCCCTTTACCACGATGCTTTGCCACGCCGGTTGATGTGTGTTCGGTTGGATGTAAGATGTGTTCAATCGGGCATACTTAGTTTGATATGATTGTCTTTATGTTTGTATGCATGATGCGATCGAGCGCATGGGCTTAGTAAGTGGAATGAAAGATCCCCTATGGGGAAGGGTTAAAGCCCTTTACCACGATGCTTTGCCGCGCCTCGCATTGTACTATTCGCCATTTATGTATTGCGTCCCATTTCATGCATCAGATCTGTCCCCGTTCGAACGCGTCTACGAACGCAACTCGAACGCGCGCGTATTTTGCCTTATCATGCATCAGGTCTCATTTCCGTTCGAACGCGTTCACGAACGCCCTACGAACGTGAGTATTCTGTTTCATTTTCGTTCGAACGCGTTCACAAACGCCATACGAACGTGAGCATTCTGTTTCATTTCCATTCGAACACGTTTACAAATGCTACTCGAACGAGAACTTCTGTTTACCGTTCGAACGCGTCTACGAACGCTGCACGAACGCACACGGTAAAGATCCTCTTGTATCACATTACGACATGTCCATCTTAGCATATAGTTACCCCTTTTTTATGTTATGCATTTGTATTACCCCTCCTCTAGTTGTCTATTTCTGTTATGCGCTTAAATATCTTTTTCTTAATATGCATGCTAGTAAGAATGCTATTTGTTTGCGCTTCTGTGTCCACCAATGCGTTAATTAACTTGTATGCTTGCCGTATGATAATCCTTATGTATGCAAATTGAGACATATATTACATGCAAATAGGCTGTATGCAAATTCGAATATGTGTTACATATAAATTTAGATGAACTTGTTGATGTATGTGTGTGAATGTAGAAGCATGATATTCTTAGAAATAAGTGTTACTTAAGCCTGATTAAATTATTATATAAATCCTTTCATTACAAGTGGCATAAGTAAGGGACCATTCCGAACCCAACGGTTTGAGGTCTTCCCTTGCGAGGGGTGAGTGCGGCCTTAAATCTCATTTTCCCGGTTCACACCGGGTGGCGACTCCATTATTCTCCGGTTTAGTCCCCCATGGCTATTCCGTACTCCCGACCGGGCCGTGAGCCCGGGACAGCATGCGTCGCCCAGTTCCTGTGTTCCCACAGTCTGGCGACTCCACTGGGGATAGAGAATCGGTCCCGAAAGATTATCTTGTGATGTTTGGATTTATGTTTTAATTGACCGTGTCTATGTGGATAAAGTGAGGGTTTAATCAAAGGCATTTTGAGGCTAGGTAATGGTTTGGTGTCTTCCTTCATTCACTACCTTTCTAGAAGGAAAAGCTGTGAAGGCACCTAGATAGCCATCTACTCGTAGCCTATTGTGATGGACTAATTTGGAGGACTCGTTGTTTATTCCTGACAACAAGCGATAAGAACCTAAGAGGCTTGGGTATTTAAGTGAGCCTCGTTCCACCTTCCCTCTCGGGAATCTACAACGGGAAATCCATTTGACAGTCCGTCACACACCATAGCTCATTGGCACGTACCTTAGTGTTTAAAAAAGGGTGCGCTCACTTGGTTGCTCGAACCCTTGAGTAGGGAGACCTAGTTGTGGGCCATCATTCGCTGGTGAGAGCCTTTGTCTATGCTCTTGCTAACCCACCCATAGACCAGGTTGGCTAAAGTAACAATTATTTCCTTGAATATGTGTTTGTGGACCATCCTCATTTGGATGCAGTTGGACTATTGTCGGAAATGCGGGCTTGCTGGGCCATTTAAACTGGGGAAAGTTCGTACCTTATGACTATTAGGCCCAAAGCTTCTGAAATGTCGATGGGCCATTGTGTAGAAATTATTATGTCATGTTCGCATCATCTTTCTTCTATGCTTGTGTTTGTGAACATCGTCGTTTGGATCCATTTGGACCATTTGTCATGGGATATGGGCTTGTTGGGCCATTTAAACTGGGACAAGAACGTATTTCAGGACTATTGGGCCAAAGGCTTCTAAGTGATTGATGGGCCACTTTGTGATTATGTTCGGAACGTTACCATTTGGATTTAGTCGGGCACTTTGTCATGAAATGTGAACTCATTGGGCCATTTAAACTGGGATGGGTTCACTCATATGACAATTAGCCCGAAAGATTCTAAAATGATAACGGGCCGATTTGTTTGAGAGTTTTAATTGATTTGGTATGTTATATATGTTACATGCACCTCATACATACATATATCATGTTAACACCATCTATGTCTCAAAAAGACATCATAGATACCGTTTGGGTTAGAGAATGGACAAGACTCACTAAAAGAACAAGTATGAGTGAATCCGATAATGAGGTGTCCCGTATTGATCAGTTAGAGAATGGTCTCGCCAAGATCACTGAACAGTTGCAAGCTTTGACTACTGTTATGGCTGGTATAGCTGGGTCTCGTGCCGGGGTTAATTCTGGGGATGTGAGGCAAGAGGAATCTCCGAACATATTGGGGGATGATACCCCCGCTTTTGATGATGATATGGCAGAGTATGCAGCAGGCAGAGTATCTGGGTCTCAGGCAGAGTTACAGAAACTTCGGGATCAGGTTGAGTCGGTTACCCGCAAGATGAGAGGTAAGAATGAGGATTTGCAAGATTATGACACACTGACTTTCGAGGAACAGTTACCGGCACAGTTCAAGATGCCTGATATGGCTAAGTTTAATGGGAATGGGGATCCAAGGTGCATCTCCGACAGTTTGTATCAGTCATGAGTTCAGTTGGCTTATCTCAGCGCCAAGTGCAGAAAATGTTCGGGATGTCGCTTGAAGGAGCTCCCGTGGTGTGGTACCATAGCTTGGAGAAGAAAGTGAAGGAAGATTGGAGGGAGTTGGCCGATGCTTTCCTCAAGAAGTATGTCACTGACTTAGAGATCTGTCACTCCCACGATCTGGAGAATGTTAAGCAGAAATCGGAGGAGAGTTTTAAGGAGTATGTGGACCGATGGAGGGGTCAGTTGCTGAAAATGCAGACTAGGCCCTCAGAGAAGGACCAGATTAAGATGATTATAAAGGGCACCAAGCCCTCCATTTACAGCAAGTTGAGGAGGATGACCTCCATGATTGCAGATTTTCGGCAGTTGAGGGAAACTGTCATGGATATTGAGGAAGAAGAGGCCGAGAATAGAAAATTATATGGTCTAAAGAGGAGGCCCATTAGGGGAACATCGGGAGCAAAGCCCGTTTCTGCTGAGATTGCCGCTATCCGGAACCGGAGATTCTCCAACTTGGGTAGGCCCTTGTCCAAGGTATTGGAGAAGTTGAAGAGACAAGGACTTCTGTCACCCCTAGAAGCCAAACCATTACCCAATCCACCACCACCATATTATAACCTAAGCCTTTACTGTCACTTTCACCAACAAAAGGGCCATGACACTGACAATTGCGCCCGACTCCGCCATGAAATCCAAGACCTGATAGACTCCAAGAAAATACCTGACCCAGAAACAGAACAGCCTGACACACACAGAAACCCTTTACCCAATTACCGTGCCGTACCACCACCAGCCTATATGATCAATTCTGGCCTCCCAGAAGACCTTGTCCTAAAATCCTTTCACCCTAAAGCCTTTTGCCTTGGAATCTGGGATAGTACTAGTGAAGATGAGGCAGAGCAAGGGAAAAGCTTTTGGCTTGATTTCTTTAGCAGTGATGAGGAAGAAGTAAGGGGAATGACGCGTAGCGGTCGCTTTTACAATGATATGGCAGAAAAGGGTAAGGAAGTTTTGACAGATGGTAGGGAAGTGGTTGAGGCTGCAGAAAATACCGAGGGGGATATAGTGCTGAGCAATTGAGGAAGACTAGAGCACAAGTGAGTATTGGGAACTGTTATGTGCATCCTGAGAGCATAGACAGGCCATGGTTGAGGCCTTGAGCAAAATTGTGGTACCGGAAGACGCCAACCCTGTATGTTTTTGTTGGTCAGTTCAGAAAGAAGCTTTGCAGATATCTTTTCTGAGGATGAACTCCAGCCGGAGGGGAGGAATCATAATAGGCCTATATTTATCAGGGCCGAAGTGAGGGGCAAGAAAACTTCATGTGTGATGGTGGATGACGGTTCGTCCATCAATGTGTGCCCGTTGAAAATTCTGGCAAAATTGGGTATGAAAGCAACAGACTTGGACCCCTCCAGTATGACTATTAAGGCTTATGATGATAGTAAAAGGGGAGTTGAGGGTACCTTTGTGGCTATGGTCAAGGTAGGACCGATTGAAGATGAGGTTGAGTTCACAGTGCTGGACATCCCAGCCACTTTTGTCTTATTGTTGGGAAGGCCTTGGTTTCACAAACTTGGGGGCGTGCCTTCCACTTTGCATCAGATGATCAAGTTCCCGTATGAGGGAGAAGTTGTTACCATCCGGGCTGAGTTAGATAATGCCGTGGCCGCCTTGGAGATACAACCTTTCACGAGGTTTCAGGTGTCAGCTACTTTTGAGGAGTGGGTGGATCCTAGTGTGGCTATGATTATGGAGAAAATGAAGTTTGAACCAGGTGAAGGTTCAAAATTGCCAGATTTCAGAGGACAGACCACTCGGAAAGGTTTGGGGTATAAGTCTGATGAAGAAAAGCCAAAGGTCAAGAAAAAGGGCCTGAAACTGATGGAATGTTTTGTGAAAGCTTCAGGATATCAAGGGGAGCCTGAACCTGTGGAAGTTAATGGGATTGTGGTACCTGGGTTTGAGATCTTCCAGGAATTGTTGGGTGAGAAACCGCTGATTAAAGAAACTGTGGAAGCAGAAAATTGGGAAGAGAATTGATGAAGTTGGAAGGCCTGACTCTGGGAGAAGACGAAAAGCCTGAGGAAGATCTGATTGCAGAGGAAGAAGTGTCTATATATGATGAAGACATTTACCTTCCTGATTTGTTTGTGTACTTCCTTCCGCATTATCCATAATAAAGACATTTCTTTTGCTTACTTGCCTAAGTCATTTCCATTTGCTCTGCACGAATCAAGCATATTTGATATCAGTTCGGCCAGAACTACTGCATTTAACTTGTGGGTACAATTGAGAACCCCAAGGAAATTCTGATTGCAAGTGAAGTTACCCCTGAAGAGAGGGAGAAACTATAAGAAGTGTTGGTCAGATATGCCAAAGTATTTGCTTGGTCCTATGAGGACATGCCTGGGGTAGACAGAAATATTGCCCAGCACACAATACCAACTTATCCGAATATGAGACCAGTAAAACAAAACTCCGACGCATGAGACCAGAATGGGCTGAGAAAAGTCAGAGAGGAAGTTAAGAAACAGATAGATGTGGGGTTCCTGGAAGTAGTAAAATATCCGAGTGGTTGGCTAATATAGTGACGGTGCCCGAAGAAGATGGGAAGGTCTAATGTGTGTAGACTACAGAGATCTAACAAGCTTGTCCGAAAGATGATTTTCCTTTGCCGCATATAGATGTTCTGGTTGATAGCGCGGCTTTATCTGCTATGTATTCATTTGCAGATGGGTTTTCAGGTTACAATCAGGTTCTCATGGCTGAGGAAGATAAACTCAAGCTGCATTTGTTACCGAGTGGGGTACTTATTGTTACAAGGTTATGCCGTTTGGGCTTAAGAATGCGGGGGCTACTTATCAGCGGATGGCCACTACACTTTTCCACACGACTTAATGCACAAAGAGATTGAGGTGTATGTGGATGACATGATGGTGAAATCAGAGACAAGAGTTGGGCATATTGAAGCACTGGAAAGATTCCTTCAGAGAGTTGACAGATACAACCTGCGGCTTAATCCCAAGAAATGTGTGTTTGGGGTGACATCAGGGAAATTGCTTGGTCATACAGTAGGAATGGGCGGAATAGAGGTAGACTCCGAAAAGATCAAGGCAATCACAGAAATTGCCTGCACCGAAGACAGAAAAAGAAGTCAGAGAATTCTTGGGAAAGATTCAGTACATCAGTCGGTTCATTGCCAAGTTGACATCAGTATGTGAGCCTATCTTCTTCAAACTGTTGAGAAAAGATCAGCCAGTGAGATGGAATGAACAGTGACAGACAGCCTTCGACAAGATCAGAGAGTACTTGGTAAGCCCCCTGTATTGAAACCTCCGAGACCGGGCAGACCTTTGATATTGTATTTGGCTATTGAATCAGAAGCACTGGGGGGCAATGATGGTACAGGCAGATGAGACAGGGGTAGAACATGCAGTTTGCTATCTGAGTAAGAAGATGCTCCCGTATGAGGCTCGGTATCAAGAAGTTGAAAAGATCTGTCTTGCAGTGGTATGGGCTTCCAGAAAATTGCGGCATTACTTCCAGTCATACAAGATCCAGGTAAGGGCAAAGGAGAATCCTCTGAAGTATCTTCATTCGGTGCCTTCACTAGTGGGAAAATTGGGCAGATGGTTGGTATTGCTGACAGAGTTGACATTGAGTAATTTTACCTCCAAAGTGATCAAGGGCAAGCAATGGCAGAGTTTCTCTGGCATTGCAACCTGTTGAGGGGGATCAGTATAAGTTTGAATTTCAGATAAAGAGATCCAAGCAATACAGTTCAGAGATGGAAGATGTATTTCGACGGAGCAGTGAATTACAAGGGAGCTGGAATTGGAATCGTGATAGTGACCCCCGAAGGGGAGACTTTACCTTTGGCCAAGAGGTTGACTTTCAAAGTGACTAACAACATGGCCGAGTATGAAGCATGTGCTTTTGGTTTGACAGCATTGATAGCCTTGAAGGCCGGGAGTGTGGAGGTCTATGGAGATTCTATGTTGGTAGTCCAGCAGATGCGAGGAGAATGGGAATTGAAAGAAGAACGGTTGAAACCTTACCTTTTTCACCTTAGAAAATTGGCACAGGTTATCCCCGTGTGTAAGTTTCAGCACTTACCGAGAGAAGAGAATCAGATGGCAGATGCATTGGCTACACTTGCAGCAACTTGGGAAAATCCAGAAAAGTTAGTTATGAGACCGTTGATACTGACAACAGCGAGCAGACCTGTTTATGAGATAGAAAGAATTCTGGGAGTTGAGGTCGACGACGGTAAACCTTGGTATTATGACATTCAGAGGTATCTGGAACATGGTGAAACTCCCGGAAGGGGCAGGCAGAAAAGACAAAATAGCCATTCAGAAGTGGCTTCCCAGTATGTGATTTTGAAAGGGGAACTGTACAAGAGGCAGCAAACGAAATTCAGTTGAAGTGTTTGAGAAAAGAAGAAGCTCAGCATGTAACGGAAGAAATACACGCCGGGTATGTGGTCCGCACATGAACGGTTGAATCTGTCCCGCAAGATAGTGAGACAAGGTTTTTATTGGTCAACCATGGAAACAGACTGCGCGAAGATGGTAAAGCACTGTCATGATTGTCAAGCACATGGTAATTTGAATCACTTACCGCACACAGAGTTACACGGGTTGTCAGAGCCGTGGCCGTTCTCAGCATGGGGAATTGATATGATTGGAGAAATTCGATCGAATGCGTCAAATGGGCATCGCTTCATAGTAGTGGCAGTAGATTACTTCTCGAAGTGGGTGGAAGCCGAATCGTTCCACAATGTTACAGAAAAACAGATGGCAAAGTTTATAGCTCGGAACCTCATTTGTCGGTATGGTATGCCGCATCATGTAGTGACAGACAACGGGGTCCAGTTTCAAGAAGAGACGAAAGCAATGTTGCAGAGGTATGGGATAGGCCACCACAAATCATCACCGTACAGGCCGCAGGCAAATGGGGCAGTTGAGGCAGCCAACAAGACTATAAAGAACAATTTTTAGCCAAGATGACAGAAAATTGCAGAGATTGGGCCGAGAAACTACCGTATGCTCTGTGGGGGTACAGAACATCAGTAAGAACAGCAACAGGGGCCACACCTTACTCTTGGTCTATGGAATGGAAGCAGTGTTGCCGGTAGAAGTGGAGATACAGTCTATGAGGGTATTAACAGAGGCAGAATTACCGGAACAGGATTGGGCCGCACAGAGGTTTGATCAGTAAGCACTATTGGATGAGAAGAGAACGAAGTCTTTGTATCACATGTAGTTGTATCAGAAGAGACTAGCCCGAGCATTCAATAAGAAAGTGCGTCCTACCAAGATCAGAAAGGGTGATTTGGTACTTAAGCAGTCGAGGCCATCGACGACAGATCCGAGAGGAAAATTCAGACCAAACTGGGAAGGACCTTACATAATGCAGAAGGTAATGGGAAATGGGGCACTGAAGCTATCAGACTTGGAGGGGAAAAGTTCACCGAGCCAATCAATGTAGACAGATTGAAGCAATACTTTGCCTGAGGGCGAGAAGACCGAGCGGTCACCATGGGAATTAGCAGAAGGCCTAACCCAACGGAATAAAAAATCATTCATGCATACACGTAACATTGCATTCTCTTCGTGTTTGTTTTCGTTTTGTGTTCGCAGGTTCGAAAAAGAGAAAGCGGCAGAAATGAGCCAAGCAGCGTCAGCGCAATTTCAGTTTTTGGGATGAGTCCCAAGGGGCGAGGCCCATATCAGCTTGGGGGGCGAAGCCCATATCATGTCAGTTCGAGGGCGAGGTCCCTATAGTTAGCGGTGTTGGGTCGAGGTGCCCAGGTCGAGGTGCCCCCGTTGTCAGTTGTAGTTCCGGGTCGAGGTGCCCAGGGTCGAGGAACCCACTACATCATCAGTTCGAAGGCGAGGTCCCTATAGTCAGCGGTGTTGGGTCGAGGTGCCCAGGGTCGAGGTGCCCCCGTTTTCAGTTGTAGTTCCGGGTCGAGGTGCCCAGGGTCGAGGTACCCACTACATCATCAGTTTGAGGGCGAGGTCCCTATAGTCAGCGGTGTTGGGTCGAGGTGCCCCCATTGTCAGTTGTAGTTCCGGGTCGAGGCGCCCAGGGTCGAGGTACCCACTACATCATCAGTTCGAGGGCGAGGTCCCTATATTCAAGGGTATTGGGTCGAGGTGCCCAGGGTCGAAGTGCCCCCGTTGTCAGTTGCAATTATCGGGACGCGTCCCATGATCGAGGTCCGCTGCAGCACCAACTCAGCTCGAGGCAGCAGCCGAGCCAGGTAAGTGAAAATGCATTGCATAACTTTGATAGGATTGTTCAAAGTCACACACTGCACAAGTCCCATCAAAGTGGGGGCGACTGTAGGCATTGCATTTTTCACATGTGAAACCCGATGATGAGTCTCAGTTGGAGGCACTACCTTTTTAGCTAAGGATATTACGGGAAACGGAGGTCGGAAGGGGAAATTCGAGTAAGTACGTCATCAAGTTCATGTCACAAGCTCACTGTCTTCGTTAGTGCGGCGCTTCGTTACTTCGTTTGAACGTCAGGCAGATTGCGGACGTTCGTGTAGCGTTCGAACTGGCGTTCGAACGGCGTCGGTGTTTCTAGTTTTGCTGCTAGCCTCGCACCCCAGCCCATTTAGCTCCCCAAAGCCCATAAAACACATCCCAATTTAATTAAATTAACATTAAACATTAAATAAATATTTAAATCATTTACCATTAAATAAAGAACAAAATATAATCATACCTAATAAGATAAAACAAATATATTAACTTCCTAACTAAACAAATCACATACTAAATTAAAAAGATGTCATGCCTAATTAAAATCAATCATAACCATTTAAAGATATTGACTTCCTATTCTAGCCAAGATTTGTCCCCCCTCAATCCTTGACTTTCCTTGCTCAACACCAAATCATATCTCTCTTTAATGCACCAAATCCTTTCCTTGTGAGACAAGGTGAAGCTCTAACCCTTCTCTATATAAACAAGCCCTAACTAAAGCCATCCCCCTCCGAGTTCACGCCCATCACAAGAAAAAAGAAGAAAAGAATTTCCAACCCCTAGTTCATACAGATAATAACAAACAACTCTCTTCACCCCCACTCTGACATACCGAAACAACAAGCCCTCAAACACTCTCATATTACTGAAAACACAATAGCCATTCACACCCCCTCCAACCACCAAAACAACTCCTAATCACCACCGAAAATAGCAACCCCCTAAGTCTCCACCTTAGATCACCGAAAAATATACCCCCAACGACAGCCCAAACACGCCCCAAACAGCCACTAAAGTACCCCCGAACAGCAGCCCCTTCCCACCGAAACTGACCCAAACCAGTCCCTAAGTCACGCCCAAACAGCAGTAATTTAATCCCTAAAACAACAGAAAAACACACTTAAAACATTCCCTAAAAACCTTAAAAACAGTAACTTAAAAACTGCATTCATAATGTTTAAAATAATCACACACAACTGCACAAAGAACCCACACAGAAAACTCGGAACAGTCCGTTGAAACGTCAAAACAGGTGACCTGAACAGTGAGCAGCAAAACAGAGGCCGAACAGTAGCAGAACGGAGTTCAAACCGCAAGAAAAACAGCAAAGCAGTGAGCTAGGACGCTAAACCAGTGAACCGGAGAAGTTGAGGAGCTGTACCCTTCCGACGTCCGTGAAACGCAAGCCTGAAAGTTGGCTAAAAGGTTAGACCTGAGGGTATCTTTCACACTCGCTTTTGTACTATTTCTTAAATATTGCTTGTGTGATTGTCATGTTGCATGTTGTGGCCTTTGAGTAAATAAATATGCATGAATTATGAGACGTTGTATGTTGTGGCTGTGGGATGAAATGAGAGATGTGTCAACTCTGGCGGTATATCGGATGGAAACCCGGACATAAATTTCATAGCTGATTTCGAATGGACGGTAATATGATCTGTACTCAGGACACAACTCCACGTACCGCTTGAGTAAACGGCACCCTCTTTTTCTTTGTGTTGCTTTGGTTTATTTATTTTTCGTCACTTGAATTCTGCATGTTTCTTATTTATGCATGATTCGATCGAGCGCATGGGCTTAGTAAGTGGAATAAAAGATCCCCTATGGGGAGGGATTAAAGCCCTTTACCACGATGCTTTGCCGCACCGGTTGATGTGTGTTCGGTTGAATGCAAGATACGTTCAATCGGGCATACTAAGTTTGATATTATTGTGTTTAATTCTTTGTATGCATGACTCAATCGAGCGCATGGGCTTAGTAAGTGGAATGAAAGATCCCCTATGGGGAGAGGTTAAAGCCCTTTACCACGATGCTTTGCCGCGCCGGTTGATATGTGTTCGGTTGAATGCAAGATACGTTCAATCGGGCACACTAAGTTTGATATTATTTTGTTTAATTTTATGTATGCATGACTCGATCGAGCGCATGGGCTTAGTAAGTGGAATGAAAGATCCCCTATGGGGAAGGGTTAAAGCCCTTTACCACGATGCTTTGCCGCGCCGGTTGATGTATTTTCGGTTGGATGTAGGATGTGTTCAATCGGGCATACTTAGTTTGATATGATTGTCTTTATATTTGTATGCATGATGCGATCGAGCGCATGGGCTTAGAAAGTGGAATGAAAGATCCCCTATGGGGAAGGGTTAAAGCCCTTTACCATGATGCTTTGCCGCGCCTCGCATTGTACTATTCGCCATTTATGTATTGCGTCTCATTTCATGCATCAGATATGTCCCCATTCGAACGCGTCTACGAACGCAACTCGAACGCGAGCGCATTTTGCCTTATCATGTATCAGGTCTCATTTCCGTTCGAACGCGTTCACGAACGCCATACGAACGTGAGTATTCTGTTTCATTTCCGTTCGAACGCGTTCACAAACGCTATACGAACGTGAGCATTCTGTTTCATTTCCGTTCGAACGCGTTTACGAACGCTACTCGAACGAGAATCTTCTGTTTACCATTCGAACGCGTCTACGAACGCTGCACGAACGCACACGGTAAATAGATCCTCTTGCATCACATTACTACATGTCCATCTTAGCATATAGTTACCCCTTTTTATGTTATGCATTTGTATTACCCCTCTAGTTGTCTATTTCTGTTATGCGCTTAAATATCTTTTTCTTAATATGCATGCTAGTAAGAATGCTATTTGTTTGCGCTTTGTGTCCACCAATACGTTAATTAACTTGTATGCTTGCCGTATAATAATCCTTATGTATGCAAATTGAGACATAGATTACATGCAAATAGGCTGTATGCAAATTCGAATATGTGTTACATATAAATTTAGATGAACTTGTTGATGTATGTGTATGAATGTAGAAGCATGATATTCTTAGAAATAAGTGTTACTTAAGCCTGATTAAATTATTATATAAATCCTTTCATTACAAGTGGCATAAGTAAGGGACCATTCTGAACCCAATGGTTTGAGGTCTTCCCTTGCGAGGGGTGAGTGCGGCCTTAAATCTCATTTTCCCGGTTCACACCGGGTGGCGACTCCATTATTCTCCGGTTTAGTCCCCTGTGGCTATTTCGTACTCCCGACCGGGCCGCGAGCCCGGGACAGCATGCGTCGCCCAGTTCCTATGTTCCCACATTTAGGAGGGTGATGTTTTCGGTTATGGAGTGGAGGAGATGAGGGGAATGGTTTGTGTTCTTCCTATTGCTATTGCCGGGAGTGGCTAAGGCTCTTTGTGTTATGATTTTTCTGTGAGTTATCTGTATGAGCTAGGGGGTGCATGTCTTTGTTAGGGGTTGTTTATATAGAGAAGGGCTAGGGTTTCACCTTGTCTCACAAGGAAGGTATTTGATTTTATGTTGAGTAAGGAAAGTCAAAGATTGAGGGGGGACAAATTTGGCTTAGATTAGGAATACAATATCTTTAATTTGTTATGATTGATTTTAATTAGGCATGACATCTTTTTAATTTGGTATGTGATTTGTTTAGTTTGGTATATAATATATTTGATTTATCTTTATTAGGTATGCAATTTCTTTAATTTGTGTAAGTATTTTTATTATTTTGGTAGATGATTATTTAGATTTTATTTGTTTTATTTAATTTGGTATATGACTTAATCAATTATTTTATTTAATTACATTATCTAATTAACATTTAATTTAATTTCCCATGTGTTTTAAATGTGTTTTATTAATTGGGATGTGTTTTATGGGCTTTGTGGGGCTAATTGGGCTGGGGTGCGAGGCTAGCAGCAAAACCAGAAATACCGACTCCGTTCGAACGCCCATTCGAACGCTACACGAACGTCCGCAATCTGCCTGATGTTCGAACGAAGTAACGAACGCAGCAATAACGAAGACAGTGAACTTGTGAAATGAACTTGATGACGTACTTATTCTGAATTTCCCCTTCCGACCTCCGTTTCCCGCAATATCCTTAGCTAAAAATGCAGTGCCTCCAACTGAGACTCATCATCGGGTTTCACATGCGAAAATGCAATGCCTACACCAACTCCCTCCAATATTCCTTCACTTCCTTCTCCAAATTGTGGTACCATACCACAGGAGCTCCCTCGAGCGACATTCCAAACATTTTCTACACTTGACGCTGAGATAAGCCAACTGAACTCATGACTGATACAAACTGTCGGAGATGCACCCTTCGATCCTCATTCCCGTTAAACTTAGCCATATCAGGCATCTTGAACTGTGCCGGCAACTGTTCCTCGAAAGTCAGTGTGTCATAATCCAGCAAATCCTCATTATTACCCATCATCTTGCGGGTAACTGACTCAACCTCTGCCTGAGACCCAGATACTCTGCCTGCTGCATACTCTGCCATATCATCATCAAAAGTGGGGATATCATCCCCCAATCTGTTCGGAGGTTCCTCTTGCCTCACATTCTCAGAATTTCCCCCAGCACGGGGCACAGCCATACCAGCCACAGCAGTAGTCAAGGCTTGCAACTGTTCAGTAATCTTGGCGAGACCGTTCTCTTACTGATCCATACGGGATACCTCATTACCGGATTCACTCATGACTGTTACTGTTCTTTTAATGAGCCTTGTTCCTTCTCTAACCCAAACGGTATCTATGATGTCTTTTTGAGACATAGAAGGTGTTAACATGACATATGTATGTATGAGGTGCATGAGATGCATGTAACATATACAACATACTAAATCAACTAAAATTTTCAAACAAATCAGCCCGTTATCATTTTAGAAGCTTTTGGGCTAACTGTCATAGGAGTGAACTCGTCCCAGTTTAAATGGCCCAACAAGTTCACCTCTCATGGCAAGGAGCCCAACTAAATCCAAATGGTAATGTTCCGAACACAAGCAAAAAGTGTCCCATCAATCACTTAGAAGCTTTTGTCCCAATCGTCATAAAATACGTTCTTGTCCCAGTTTAAATGGCCCAACAAGCCCATATCCCATGACAAATGGTCCAAATGGATCCAAACGACGATGTTCCCAAACACAAGCATAGAAGAAAGATAATGCAAACATAAAATAATGATTTCTACAGAATGGCCCATCAACATTTCAGAAGCTTTGGTCCTAATGGTCATAAGGTACGAACTCGTCCCAGTTTAAATGGCCCAGCAAGTTCGCATTTCTGACAATAGTCCAACAGCATCCAAATGAGGATGGTCTACAAGCACATATTCAAGGAAATAATTGTTACTTTAACCATACAAACCCGGTCTATGGGTGGGTTTGCAAGAGTGTAGACAAATGCTCTCACCTGCGAAGGATGGCCCACAACTAGGTCTCCCTAATCAAAGGTTCGAGCGACCAAGTGAGCGCACCCTTTTTATACACTAAGGTACGTGCCAAGGAGCTATGGTGTGTGACTGACTGTCAAATGGATTTCCCGTTGTAGATTCCCCAGAGGGAGGGTGGAGCGAGGCTCTCTTAAGTACCCTAGCCTCTTAGGCTCTTATCGCTTGGTGACAGGAATAAACAACGAGTCCTCCAAATTAGTCCATCACATATAGGTGCCTTCACAGCTTTTCCTTCTAGGAAGGTAGTGAATGAAGGAAGACACCAAACCATTACCTAGCCTCAAAATGCCCTTGATTAAACCCCCATTTTATCCACTATAGACACGGTCAATTAGAACATAAATCCAAACATTACAAGACAATATTTCGGGGCCGATTCTCTATCCCCAGTGGAGTCGCCAGACTGTAGGACACAGGAACTGGACGACGCATGCTGTCACGGGCTCGCGGCCTGGTTGGGAGTACGGAGTAGCCCGCGGGGGACTAAACCGGAGAATAATGGAGTTGCCACCCGGTGTGAACCGAGAAAATGAGATTTAAGGCTGCACTCACCCCTCGCAATGGAAGACCTCAAACCGTTGGGTTCAGAATGGTCTCTTACTTATGTCACTTGTAATGAAAGGATTTATGTAATAATTTAATCAAGTTTAAGTAACACTTATTTCCAAGAGTATCATGCTTCTAAATTCACATGTACAAGATAAAACTTACACCTAAATTTACATATATTTCACATCTAAGATTGCATGCTTGAAAGTACATCAAAGTAGCAACGAACATACAACTTCATTGGCATATTATATTCACGAAAAACACAAGCACACACACTAACCACACAAGCACACATGTGAGCACTTTTCCAAGTGGTACGTGGAATTGTATCCCAAGTACAGACCACACTACCGTCCATTCGGAATCGGCTATGGAATTTATGTCTGGGTTTCTATCTGATATACCACAAGAAATAATACTCAAATGCTATCATGACATGGATATATGAATTGTAATACGATACGTTGAGCCAAGACAAATGTAAATGATGCAACCAATGGGATAAACATGTTTTTCACTGTGATGCGTACAAAGATAAGAATGACTATATGGGATTTCATAATACATGCATGAATGGTATAGTTGGCTTTATGTGAGAGTTGTGAGTGTGTGCGTGAGTGCAATGTGGCTTTATGGCGTGAGGAGTTGTGCTTGTGGTAAGCGGCTTAATGGCAGGTGAATTGCTTGAATTATTTGAGTGTGTGGGGACTATTTGTATTTCAGGGCGTGAAGGCAATGGTAGGGAATTAGCGATAGTCAGTGGGTGAGTATTAGGTTAGTGTACTGGGCTGTATATGCGTGAGTGAATGGCAGTGTGTGCATGAGTGAATGGGATGTGAGCGTGGGTGTTGTGGCATGCAGGTCTGGGTGGCAGTTTGGGGATTGACTATGCGTGCGTTGATGTGGCTAATGGCTTGAGGCCAAGGGCATGTGTGTAGATTGCTTGCGCAGGGGACGTGTGGAGGGTGCAAGTGTATGTACGTGAAGACGTCTGGCTATTGGCTGGTAATAGGCTGAAGCAAGGGCTGAGAATATGGGTACACCAATGACAATAGGTCGAGCCAAGACAGGGATAGACGATGCAATCAATAGATGAAAGACATGGCAAATATCGTGGTGAATGTAGCCTTTTAGGCTTTTCTTCCCCCAAATGGAGAACCTTTTAATCCAACACAATAAGCTCATGCGCCTTTCGTTACGATGAGTACAAAGATAAAGATAACTATATGAAATTTAGTATGTCCGATTGAACATATCATGTATTCAACCGAACACACATCAACCGGCGCGGCAAAGCATCGTGGTAAAGGATTTTAACCCCTCCAAATAGGGGACCTTTCATCGCACTTACTAAGCCCATGCGCTCGATTGAATCATGCATGCAAAGAATTAAAAACAATAATATCAAACTTAGTATGCCCGATTGAACATATCTTGCATTCAACCGAACACACATCAACCGGCGCGGCAAAGTGTCATGGTAAAGGGTTTTAACCCCTCCAAATAGGGGACCTTTCATCACACTTACTAAGCCATGCACTCGATTGCATCATGAATACAAAGAATTAAAAAACAATAATATCAAACTTAGTATGCCCGATTGAACAAATCTTGCATTCAACCGAACACACATCAACCGGCGCGGCAAAGCATCGTGGTAAAGGATTTTAACCCCTCCAAATAGGGGACCTTTCATTGCACTTACTAAGCCCATGCGCTCGATTGAATCATGCATAAACAAGTAACATGCAAAATTCAAATAATGAAAAATAAATAAACCAAAACAATATAAAACAAAATAGGGTGTCGTTTACTCAAGCGGTACGTGGAGTTGTATCCCGAGTACAGATCATATTACCGTCCATTCGGAATCGGCTAGGAAATTTATGTCCGGGTTTCCATCTGATATACCGCGAGAGTTGACACATCTTTTATTTTATTCCAAGTCCACAACATACAATATTTCATGATACATGCATATTTATCTACTCAAGGGCCACAACATGCATTTTAGCATAACAATCATGCGAACAATATTCAATAAATAATAAAAATAAAACAGAAAACGAATGTGGAAAATATCCTCAGGTCTAACCTTTTTTGCCGACTTTCGGACTTGCGTTTCACGGAGATCGGAAGGGTAAAGCTCCTCAACTTCTTCGGTTCACTGGTTTAGCGTCTTAGCTCACTGTTTTACTGTTTTGCTTGTTGTTTGGTCTCCGTTTTGCTCCTGTTTTCTCTGTATTCTGCTCACTGTTTCAGGTTTTATTAGTGGACTGTTTTTGCGTTTCTTAGGGGGGTTTAGGTTGATGTTTTTGCGATTTTAATGAGGCTTTGAGCGCAGTTTTTTATGTTACTGCTTTAAGGTTTTTAGGGAATGTTTTAAGTGGATTTTGCTGCTGTTTTAGGGGTTAAATTACTACTGTTTGGGCGTGTAAAACAGTGCAGTTTTTGTGTTCACTGCAGTTCGTTTTTTGGTTGTAATTTTTGGTGATGGAGGGCTGCTGCATATTAAATTAGTTTTCTTAACAGTTGTAGCCTATTTTCTTTTTCTTTTACTATTTAAAAAATAAGAAAAAAAACTAATTTAATATGGCCTAAATTAAATTAGACAAAAATACAAAACTAGCCCTCTAACTTTCACGTTTTTTCATTTCAGTCCTCTAACTTTCAGTTTTGTCAATTCAGTCCTCTAACTTTCAATTTTTATCAATTCAATCATCCGTTAAACGGCGTCGTTTTGGCAGCAGTAACGGCAGCAATAACAGATTTGTAGCGGATGACTGAATTGACAAAAATTGAAAGTTAAAGGATTGAATTGACAAAACTGAAAGTTAGAGGAATGAAATGAAAAAACGTGAAAGTTAGAGGATCAGTTTTACATTTTTGCCTAAAAAATAATGATAGACGAAAACATACAAACTTCTCCCTGACACTACTATAAAGAAACATAAAGATGACTAAGATTTAATGACGTTTTTTTTAGAAAAACCGTCATTAAAAATATAACCCTCATAAGATTGCAGAAAAATAATGATGGTTTAACTAATAAACAGACATTAAATACAGTAAGATATAAATAATGACAGTTTATTAAAATAACCAACCTTAGATAGCGAAAATTATATTATGTGCCGGGTGTATATGCCTTCTCTCTCACAGCAGGCGGGCCCAACACAGCTGTGGGGCCCGCCTGCTGTGAGAGAGAAGGCATATATACCCGGCACATGATATACCACCTCCTTAGATAGAAATAATGTCAGTTTATTAAAATAACTTACCTTATTTGTAATAACATTTAATGATGGTTTTTTTTTAAAAGACCATTATTAAATGCTTACACAACAATTATGACGGTTATTTTATAAAATATATCATCATATACCAATACAACAACGACAGTTGTTGTATAATAACCGTCATAATTTATTTATAATAAAATGATGATTTTTATGTAATAACCATCATCCTTTTACATTTAAGAATCCATTGATCCCTAAATTACGCAAGACAACCTCAAAACAGGAACCTGGGACTGCAATTGTTCAAAGTCTTCATTGTTGGGCTTACTATTCAATTTGTTTTTTTTTTTTTGGTGTTGGTACAACTGTACAACTTGAAAGTGAATATAGATGGTCAAATTAAAGTTTTTCAGAGTTACTAAAATTGTTAGGAGAAATGCTTCGAGACCAGAATGAAATTTTGACATCCATGTAGGAGGCAAAGAAACATTGAATGCATTGGGAATGGAATATGAGAAGATTCATGCTTGCCCGAATGATTGGATACTATATCAAAAGGAGTATAAGGATGTGGGTTCTTACCCCACATGTGGAACGTCTAGGTGGAAAATAGTAAAGAACTCAAATAAGATAAAATCATATGTGCCTGTAAAAGTTTTATGTTATTTTCCTCATATCCCGAGATTTAAAAGATTGTTTAATAGTCATGAAACAACCAAAAATTTAATTTGGCATGCAGAGTAAAAAAAAGTTGACAATTATCTACGCCATCTAGCAGATACTCCATCATGGGAGTACTACTTGTGGCCTGAGTTTGCATATGAAACTAGGAACCTACTGCTTGCACTTTCTGCAGATGGGATTAATCTGTAAAAAACTAAGTAATAGTTACAATTGTTGGCCTATTATATTGGTGACTTACCAATCTTCCATCATGGTTATGCATGAAGAGAAAGTTTATCATGCTAACTTTGTTGATATCAAGTCCTAAACAACCTAGTAATGATATTGATATGTACTTAGCACCATTGATTGATGATCTCAAAGTATTATGGGAGATGGGAGTAGATGTGTATGATATATACCGACAATAATCTTTCAACTTAAAAGCTATTCTTTGTGGACAATAAATGATTTTCTTGCTTATGGAAATCTAGTTGGTTCCTCTATTAAAGGTTATAAAGCTTGTCCGATATGTGGAGAGAATACATTATTTATTCGATTAGAGCACAACAGGAAGAATTGTTATATGGGGCACAAAAGATTTTTGTCAATATCACACCCATGTCGGAATAAATTGAAAGAAATTGGTGAACACATGAAGGATTCTGATATAGCACATGAACAATAAAATAGGGAGGAAGTACTTGAGAAAGTATCGAATTTAAACTTCTCATTTGGAAAAATAAAAAACAAACGTCGCTCTTCAAATCTGGCTACACAAAGTTATTGGAAAAAAAAGTCTATATTCTTTAAACTTGAATATTGGAAGCATTTTCATGTACGACATGTGCTTGATACATATTGAGAATAATGTGTGTGTGAGTATTGTTAGGACATTGCTTGGGATTGAAGGAAAATCAAAGGATGGACTTAAAGCTCGCCAGGATCTTATATCATTAAAGATATGTAGTAAGTTGACACCTCGAAATGAAAACAATAGGACTAAATTGTCTGTTCCATCTTTTTCATTATCTAAAGAAGAGAAAAATAAATTTTGTACAACATTATCAGAGTTGAAGGTCTCTGATGGATACTCTTCAAACATATATAAGAAACTGTGTTACCATGCAAGATCTAAAGCTTTATGATATGAAGTCTTATGACTGTCATGTTCACATGCAACAATTATTACCATTGGCTATAAGAGCGTTGCTACCCAAACAAGCCAGAGATTTCATAGTTAGAGTGTGTTTTTTTCAATGAATTGTGTAGTAAGATTATATATGTGTCCAAACTTGATCAAATGTAAGCTGATGTGGTGACGAGGCTCTACTTACTAGATAATGTTTTTTTCTAGCATTTTTTGATATCATGATTCATCCAATGGTACATCTCGTTCGAGAAGTCAAATTTTATGGGCAAATATTTTTGCATTGGATGTATTCATTTGAAAGAGACATGAAAAAATTATGTTAGGAATTGCAATCGACCAGAGGGTTGTATAGCTGAATCTTACATTGCTAAAGAAGCTATTGAATTTTGTATAAAGTATTTATCTAGTGTAGATGCTGTTGGAATTCCGCTTAGAAAAAATGCTTCATTTGGCTAAGTGGATGTGGGTTATCCTCTTCCAGGAGGTATAGTTGAGAGAATGCCTCATATTTGAGTAGCTCTGTATAATTTTTTGATGAAATAGATGAGTAGGTCTATATGAAAATCAATAATTCTGCACAATTGTAAAGTTTGTATCCCTGTTCTATAATTTTAGCTGTCAACTAATGGATTAGTGCAAGTAAAAGAAGATATAAAATTGTATTTTATTGAAAAGGATATTTCTAATCCTTTTTAGAGGAGGAGGTCAAAGTACGTGGATATAGTCACATTACTTTCTGCCATGATATTTGTTGAAATTTTGTTGCTGCTTATTTTCTTTTAATATATTTCATCGTTAATTGATAAATAAAAAACCTCACTGGTTATAAGTGCAAAAATTCATGTTTTTACTTTTAGCTCTGCTCTGGTTTTTTATTTCACCGCTTCTAGTATTTATGATGATGGTCACTTTTTGAATCGGGTAAGAGGGCACAAATGAATAAAGATATTTTGGTTTTTGTTTGTGTTGGTGTATTTACATCATGTGATTTGTGATTTGTGATACTGTTATTTCAATGCCATTGGAGATTTGGACAGCTCTTCATATTGAGTCTTTTTACTGTGCAGGAAATGGATTCTTCTAATAATCCTCATGGAAAAAAAAAGACCAACTTTTGATGCCTCAAATTGTGAAGGGTGCAAGTAGTGGCTAGAAGTTTCAAGTTAGTTTTAACTACAAAGGACAAGCAATAGGAAAGATGCGAGCAAATTTAAGTAGTATGGTGGGTGTTTGGTCATGGTCTTTAGTTTCAATTATGTATAGAAGTTGGAAAGAATTGCCCAAGTTAAAGACAAGTTATGGGCGTGTGTTACGGTACATATTGCTTTGTATTCTAGTGTACAATTTCTTCATAAGTACATAATTTACTGATTTGATACCTTTTTTTTTTTTATCTGAATTTAGGAAAAAAATAATGTTGGTGATGATAGAAAGAGATATATTATGATGAAATTTAACAAAACTTGGAAAAGCATTGAAGTATAAGGTCACATCATATGTAAAGAAGCACTTACTTGAACCTGAACTTCTTATGCATCCACCAACAAGCCGTAAATGGGGATCTATTCCTCAAAAATAATGGGATGAATTTGTTCATTACAGAAAATCAAAAGATTTTAAGGTTAGTCATGTTTTATAGTCAAAAGATTTTAAGCTTAGTCATATACTATTCAATATTTATATAAATTTTAATGTTAATTTATAATGATTTAATTGTGTAGACTTGCAATGAATAGATGGTTATACGTTTAAATGATGTATTGGAGGAAGAAATATTATTGCCTTTATCTTGTATTATTCTTTTATTTATTTCAATTCACTTTATATGTTTATATGAATAGATTGTTTATATTTCGTAGTAATAAGAAACTGGTAATTATGATCCCGTTCCAAGCGAAGACCAATGGATTCGTGGACGACAAACAAAAGATGGAGAATTTAGATATGAGAATATTAAAGCGATGGCTGAAAAATTTGTGAGTATATAAATATCAAAGTTTGTAATTAGTAAGATTCTTATATATAGAAAACAAATACTAAATTTCTGATTGCAGGTTGAATTAAAGAAACAAGTTAGGAGTGGAGAAATTTCATTTGAACCTGGTGAGGACATTTTGAATAGAGCTTTAGAAAAGCCAGATCATCTGGGATGAGTCTAAGTTACGTTGCCTGTGATTGTGAATGGGTGACAAAAACATCATTCTTTGGCAGGGCTAAACGTAAATCCATAACAATGAACTTTGATGATATTATTGTCGAGAAAGTGGAAATGATCATCTCCAAAAAATGAAAGAATTTTAAATATTATGGCAATTGAAAAGTTGTCAAAGGTAAGTTCAATACTCATACTGCATTTTCAATAATATTATTATATTAAAATATCTATTTTTTTTATTGTAGAATACTCCTTATACTACAAGAATTATGGCTTTTAGCGTCCAACAATTTAGCGTCGTAATTAATATTTGATGCCAAATATCAAGATTTTAGCGACGAAAATAATTTTCGACACCAAATATTCAACTTTTTTCGTCGAAAAAACACTTATCGACGCTAAAAGTACTCTTATAGCGTCGAATAATTTTCGACGCTAAATTATTTTACAGTTCCAATAATTTTTGGCGCTAAATGTTATACTTTTAGCGTCAAAAATATTAGTCGACGCCAAAAACTAGAAATTTAGCGTCGACTAAGTAGCGTCGCTAAAGATTTATGAAGATTCCACCGACAATCCTTTAATCTTTAGCGTCTAAATTTAAGTCGACGCTAAAAATCGGACATTTAGCGTCGAATCACCTATTTCGACGCTAAAAAAACAACAATTAGCGTCGAATTTAATGTTTCGACGCTAAATATAGATTAAAATGCAGAATGCCACCAACTCTTCTCCCCCTCTGTTTTTTCTCTCATTCTCTTCATTTTCATCCTCTGAAATCTCAGAATCTGTCCTCTGCAACCTCACAACTCTCCTACAAATTTTTAATAAAATTGTAATCAATTTTCCATAAGGTAAATCTTCTTTTATATTTCTTTATTATTTTTCAATTTTTATGATTATGTTTATTATATACTTTTTGTTAGTGGTTTATGGTTCATATATGTAGATTAAGTTAATTAATTAACTAAATAGAATTTTTCTGTAAACTATTTACTTTATCAACTAAATATATATGTATATGCTTAAATAAATAATTAATGAATTAGTAATGTTGATGAGTGTAATATGATATTTAATAATTATATTATTATATTTAGGTATTTCGCTGAAATGGATAGAAATTGGATGAGCTCGCTGGATAGATTGAGTGTTGAATATCGTAATGGAGTGTATGAGTTCATGGAAGTCGCAAAGCAACACATTGATGCAGAAGGTCGTGTTCGGTGTCCATGTACAAATTGTTTGAATAGGAAAAGGAAACGGTTAGATGAAGTTCATAATCATTTATACATGCCAGGAATATCACCAACTTACCGTACGTGGATTTATCACGGTGAGTAGTATCATTCTCAGTCACGGTTTATTGATTCCGGTGAAGGGAGAAGTAGTTACAATCAACCTGCAAACGATGAGATAACCGATGCTTTGCATGACTTACAAGGTCCACAACTTGGTCATAGTGTCAGTGGTGACATGCCAGTGTTAAGTGGAAATGATCAAAATTTATTTAGTGAACTACTTGATGAGGCAAAAAAAATTCCATTTGAAGGTGCTGGAATGTCGATCTTGAATTTCGTTGTGAAATTATTACACATTAAAGTGATCAACAGAATGACCAACAAAAGTATTGATATGATGCTAGAGTTACTGGGCCAAATGTTACCGGTTGGAAGCGAATTGCCTAAGTCGTACTACGAGGCAAAGAAAATGTTGTGTGATCTGGGAATGGGGTATGAATCCATTCATGCTTGTAAGTATGATTGTGTATTATTTCGTGCTGAGTATGAATCACTTGAATATTGTCTGATATCTGGGAATGGGGTATGAATCCATTCATGCTTGTAAGTATGATTGTGTATTATTTCGTGCTGAGTATGAATCACTTGAATATTGTCCGATATGTGGTGAAAGTCGGTACAAAGTCCGTGGTATGGGGAAGAAAGTACCAAAAAAGATATTGCGATATTTCCCTTTAACGCCTAAGCTGCAAAGATTGTTCATGTCACGACACACAGCGATTGACATGATGTGGCATCATGAAAAGAGGATCGGTGCGGAGGACATACTTAGACATCCTGTGAATGGAATCGAGTGGAAGGAATTTGATGACATGTACCCATGTTTCGCTGAGGACCCCCGTAATGTCAGGTTAGGTCTTGCCTCTGATGGTTTTAACTCATTTGGGAATATGTAGAACTCTTATAGCATGTGGCCCGTTATTGTTATTCCATATAACTTACCTCTATGGAAATGTATGAAGGATTTGTTCATGTTTATGTCATTGCTTATCCCTGGTCCACGTTCCCCTAGTAAATATATGAATATTTACTTGAGACCATTGATCGATGAGTTACAAACATTATGGAATGTGGGTGTGCATACCTATGATGCAGCTTCCGAGCAGTATTTTCAGATGCATGCCGCATTATTATGGACCATTAATGATTTTCCAGCTTATGGTTCATTATCTGGATGAAGCAATAAGGGATACATGGCATGTCCAGTTTGTGCGGGTCAAACACCTTCGCAACGATTACGGAATAAAATAGGATACACGGGGCACATGAGATTTCTTGAGTTGAGTCATCCTTGGCGGATGAGTAAATTATTTAACGGTCAACATGAACCTCAGAGTATGCCCAGTTCATTGTCTGGATTCGACATACTTTGCCAACATCAACATCTCAGAGACAACACACCAGGTAAACATCCTAATAATAGAGATAAAAATCGAAAACGCTTTCCTGAAGAGTTGAATTGGACAGGAAATAATATTTTCTTTGAGTTAGAATATTGTGGGACTCTGAGTTTGCGACAGAATTTGGATGTAATGCATATAGAAAAAAACATTTGTGAGAGTTTAGTGGGCACACTATTCAATATTCCGGGTAAGACAAAAGTCATTGTAAATGCTAGATTAGACCTACAAGATCTTAGAATTCACAGTGAATTACATTTACAAGTCACTTCTCGAGGTCTTATTAAGCCACCTGCTAGTTATGTGCTCATTCAATCGGAGAGAAAATCATTCCGTGATTGGCTGAAAATGGTTAAATGCCCTGATGATTATGCATCAAATATTGGGCGTTGGGTCAGAGATGATACAATAACAGGATTAAAGAGTCACGATTGTCATGTGCTTCTCGAGATTCTCCTTCCTGTTGGCATTCGACCTTATCTCCCCCCGAATGTATGCGACGTCGTACTTGATCTATGTGGCTTCTTTAAACAATTATGTCAAAGGACATTAACCACAACTGTTATTGACGAACTTGAGCGAGGAATCGTGATAATCCTATGCAAGCTGGAGTGAATTTTGCCACCCGCTTTTTTTGATGTGATGGTACATCTGGCCGTGCATTTACCGGCTGAAGTTAGAAAGGGAGGTCATGTCCATTACAGATGGATGTATCCCATTGAGAGGTACTATATATATACAGTTTTAAATATTACATTCTTAAATTTTTACTGTGCATTGAATTTAGTATTAATGCAAACTTGTTGTCATATTGACCGGCGTAAACACACGCGTATAACGCAAGCGCACGTATAGTTCAAGTAGTATAAAAAGTATCGATCCCACAATGACTTAATACCTAAGCTATTAATTTTATGAGGTCAAATGATTACTAGTATCTAACAGGTTGTTTGATTGATTTGAAATGGTGACGATTCTAAATTTAAAAACAAGTAAATAAAATTGTTCGAAAGTAGGTTTTAAGAAAATTCAATATTAAAAACTATCTAGGGTTGTGAATCTTTCCAATATTATTTTAAGATGAAGTGGTTATCTTATAGTTGGGTAATATATTGATTTATTAACCTGGAACACTAAATTATGTAAAAGCCTCTTCCGATGATCAATTACAAATACCTAGTATAATCCAATTGAACCATATGTCTATGTCAACCAAATTACTTAGATTCATTAAGAATAAGTTCCAATTTGGCTACCCCCGCCCGACAGGTATATTCCTATCCTGTAAGGAAATCTATTAAAGGGTTATCTATCATCAATGAAGATCGTGAGCTATTGAGTCTAAGGTCTTAAACTTAAAATCTCTATGTCTAGTTCATTTTAAGTTTACCTAGTCAATTTTATTAGTGGCCAGTTAATAAAAAGCATTAAGATTAAGACTCAATAAATAAATCTTTATATTACCCAAACTATAATCTAACCCATTATAAACCGGTGATATTAGATTTCATCACAACCCTAGATAACTAACTTAGTTACAACTCATAGCTAGGGCTGGTAAAAACTTAAAAGACATAAAATAAAATTACTAAAAAGTAAATGCTGAAAGATAAATGCAATAAAATAAAATGCTAAGGTAAAATGAATTAACTTCTACTATTTACTATTTAGATATCTCCCATAATATATATATATATATACTTGTGATAATTTTCCCAACCAGCCATATAGGCGGTAACCTGATTAAATCAAATTAAGTTCAACCAGCCATTAAGGCGGTAATATTTGTCCATAATCCAGCCATAAAGGCGGAACCAAAATAAACCAGCCGTAAAGGAGGAACCAAAATAAACCTGACATATAGGCGGAACCAAAATTAAATTACCAACCGACTAATCTGGCGGTATCCTAGATTAGTCAGGTTTAAACCAGATTAAAATGAATTACCAACTGACCAATCTGACAGTATCCTTTTTAAGTCAAATTTTAAATAGTTTATATATTATATTAAAGGGAGATTAATCTAAATAGAAATAGTAAAAGAATTACCTTTCACCCTAGCAGGAGGAAGTTACCTCCTCATGGTAAATAGTAAAAATTGTAAAAATAAAGAAAGTAAATTACTATTATTACAAAACGTAATTAAAATTTAATTAAAAAACTTAAATTAAAGAAACTAGAGAGAGAAACTCCATATTTACATCAAAGAAATGAGATAGAATGGTACAACTGAAACTGAAATCTCGAGCTCAATTTATAGACCTCGGTAGGCCTCCAGCGTCGCGACGCCAAGCCAGCGTCGCGACGTGCATTGATCTTCGACACGTGTTGCTTGGCTTCGCGAGATCATGACACGTGGCACTGTTATGTCGGCAGTTGACTTTTTGATGTCGGCAACATGTGATGGCGACACATGTCCATGTGCATGTTAGCGTGATTCTCTGAGATTTTGACACATGGCAGGTGCCTTTTAGCGTAGATGATGATTGTCGGCATCTTAGGATGATGACACATGGCAGACGCACGTTAGCAGATCTTCTATGATGGTGACATGTGGCACGGCGCACGTTAGCAAAGTCAACTTTTCAGATTCTGACACGTGGACCAGGCGCACGTTAGCAAGGACTCGACGCACGTTAGGCGTCGCGACGCCAAGAGTTTGGGCGTCGCGACGCGGCCAAATTACAGAATTGCCCTTTTTACCAATTTTCACTGTTTTGCTCCAAATCACCTCCATAATGTTCTGAAACTTTATTTATCTACAAAATAACACAAAACACATCAAAATATTCACAAAACTCAAGAAACTATACAAAATATTAGGTTAAATGAGTGGGAAATAGTGATAGAATTACCACTCATCACACCCCCAAACCTAACATTTTGCTAGTCCTCGAGCAAAACACAAAATAAAATAAACATCTTTAAAATAAGATTTAACTAAGCCACTTTCGTAGGGATCACGGTTGCATTTAGCGTATGCAACAAGCCTTTAAACCCCTAGGTGTCCCTAGTGGACGAGTTGTAGTCGCGTGAGGGTTTACAGCAATGATACCCACAAACATTTTACAAATGTAAAAAGGTAGTGAAACTAATGCACACAAAAGCGAAAAGACAAGCGAAAAGAGAATAAAGAAGTTAGTGACTAATCAGGTGAAACTTCTACTCCAAGTTACTAGTTGTTTTCTTTCTTTCTAAATTACTGAATAAGTAAATTCTCCGATTATATTTACCATTCTCCATATATACAGCCAACAAAATATTAATCAACTCATTTTTGCCCACAACAGTCACAAGTGTAGTTGATAAGAGAGTAATATTTTTGTCCTAAAGTTTTATCAGAATTCACACCTTCTTGTAGCAATGGAATAAATTTTCTGATTTTTTCTTGATTTTTGATTTTTTTTATTTATTTATATACAATATATTCCGTCTATGTAGCGAGTGTTGGGTCGGTGGCTCCCAAACCAGTTGGCTTTAGGGCACCAGGTGTTAAGACACCCCTACGGACTTAATTACTCAGACTTCAGATATATATATTTTTGCAGCATCTTTGATCCATGTAGAGAGTTTTGGGCCAGTGACTTCCAAACCAGTTGGTTTTAGGGCACTAGGTGTTAAAAGACCCTTACAGACTTAATAACTCGGATCTCGGATTTTTTTTTTTTACTCCATTGCTTTTTTTTGAGATGCTTCCTCCAATTAAACTAGAGTACTGAATATTACAAATTTTTCAGTTACAGTTCATGTCCGTATGTTACTATGCATGTTGATAATACCTGTCAACTGAGCATATGAAGATCTATTTTAGTCAATTTTAGGGAGAATTCACAAATTATATAATTCAAAATTAAATAAACAAAATTAACTTGTTTCAAAAAATGGTTTGAGATACGTCTCAAGAGTGAAAACTCATTACTCAGTTATCTCTTACCAATTTCACCTTTTTAGTCAAAATAAAAATACAAAAACACAAAATATTTTTGTAATTTTTGAAAAATTTTCAATTTTTTGTATTTTTCGAAAAATTTTGGACTAAAAATAAAAACAACACACAAACTAAAAATAAGGTACTAATCAACTAATTCCCTCCCCCAAACCTAAATGAGACAATGTCCCCAATGTCTTAAACAGTAGAAGAAGAGTTTAGAAGGTAGTACCTGGTTAGCTGAAATTCTACACGAAAAGTTTAAAGGTTAAGATCCATATTAACACGACGCCTCTTACCACGATCGTTCTCGGACCAATTTATCTTTGAAAGGATAGGGTCAACTTGTGGTTCATAGGCTAAGAGTTGGTCTATTAGATCCGGAGCAGTTCTGGCAGTAAAGAGTAGTTCTTTCAAAGGTTTTGACACGAACCCATTTCTTCGGGCATCATTAAGAAACACACAAAGAAAATCATAAAATCCATCAACGTTAAATAGCCCAATTTGTTTCTGGTGTATGTTCAGGTTCGCCCAAGATAATACTATAAAAATTTCCTCCAATGTACCCAAGCCACCTAGCAAAACAATAAAAGCATAAGCATGGTTAATCATTTCTACCAATCGTTCAGACATACCTGGCACAATTAGCTCTTCTCTGTTTGATGATTCAATAAGATTTGCCTCCGCCAAGGGTTTTGGGATGATTCCCAAAACGTTACTACCTCCTTCATGTACGGCCTTTGAAATGATCCACATTAGTCCAAGATTGCCTCTGCCATATACTAAGTGCATATTTCTTGCAGCTAAGACTCGACCCAATTATTGTGCTGCTTCTACGTATTGTGGTTTAGTACCAACACTACTACCGCAAAACACACAGATGTTTTCAACTCGTCTTCTTGAAGTGGCTTCCATGTTTTACTCTGGATGTCTTCAAAAGTGCAATGATGAGTTGAATTTATAACACCTGAAAAGGGTGAGTAAAATAATAGCACTAGTACCTTCCAAATGACAATTATTAGTTAAACAGTAAAATAAATCGTGATAGTCAAAAAGGTCTGGATCCTGTCGGAGAAAATAAAAGAAAACAACAAAACAAATCACAATTATTAGGAAAATACAAAGAGATATAATATGTACAAGAATTTACAGCTTGATTGACGTCTATGCGTCAGGGACAAGCTTCCCATCCAATTTTCTTATAAATTGGCAAACATGGTCTTTTTGAGTCAGATTCCCAATACTTAACTGTTGTCTTTCTTTTTGAAATTGTGTATGTAATTTGCGAAAGGCTTTGTGAACATATCCATTGGGATGCGTCTCAAGATTCGAAGATATATCATCTAAATACTCCTTACTCAAGCCATCCCTAATGAATTTAATTTTGTCTTCGCGATTATCAGACACCATTCCTAAAGAACGACAATGAGTATTGCAATTCCAGCGTGCACATTTGTAACAAACACTCATTTGCTTAGCTCTACGTTTCTTTACATAGGTGCTTCTTCCAAAACCAGACAGATGTGAAATAAAAGAGTCAGAAGACTCACCTGCCAATCGGACTCGTGCTTCAATTACCCAACGAATGTCATTAGGAACACCATGGATTGTCAGTAACCTCATTCGTTCCAAGCGAGCTTTGTAAACTTTCATCAGAGATTTTTGAGGGAGAGAAGGAAATTGCTTGTGAAGATTTGCGAGAGCTTCTTCCATCTTGAAATGTCTTAATCTGCAAAACTAACACACAAAATTAAATCACACCAAATCACAATATATACAAAAATTACATGGGTTGCCTCCATGCAAGCGCTAAGTTTAAAGTCGTTAACTAGACGTGACTGCCTGAACGTTTATGCTGGATCTGAAAGTGTGACACTTTCTTTTTGTCGCTCAAATGATTCTCCCCAGTAGTGCTTAACACGCTTGTTTATAACCTTGAAAGTTTTGTTGGAGTCAGGATCATGTATCTCAACGGCTCTATCTGGTAAAACTTTGGTGATCACAAATGGACCTGACCACCGTGATTTTGGCTTCCAAGGGAAGAATTTCACCATTGATTTGTTTAACAGTACCTTCTGCCCTGGTTCCAGTTGTATGCGCACTAACTTCTCATCATGTCTTTTCTTTGCCTTTTCTTTGTACAATTTGGCATCCTCAAAAGGCTGATTGTGAAATTCCTCCAATTCGTTGAGCTGGTGGAACTTTTTCTCTTCTTTTGCTTGTAGTGCAAGAATTGGCTTTTTTAGTGCAAAAGATGCTTTATCTTCAGGCTCCACAGACAATTGACATGTTTTAAGTTTGTCAGTAGAACTTTGCATTGAATTGGAGTTCTGAATGGTACTGTGTATCACATCAAGTCTGAAACATTCCTCCTTCTTTTCATCATCTGGGAAATTCATGGCCTTGAAAACATTGAATGTTACTTCCTGGTCCTATACCCTCATGGTTAATTCTCTTTTTTGTACATCAATAATGGTTCGACCTGTAGCTAAGAATGGTCTCCCGAGGATGATTGGCACGTTTGCGTCTTCCTCCATATCAATGACAGTAAAATCTGCTGGGAAAATGAATTTGTCAACCTTGACCAGCACATCCTCAACTACGCCTCTTGGAAATATGAGCGTTCTATCAGCAAGTTGTAGAGAGACTGAGGTGGGTATTGTTTCTCCAATCTGCAGTTTCCTGAAAATAGAAAAAGGCATCAAGTTAACACTTGCACCTAAATCACATAAAGCCTTACCAAAGTAATGTTCTCCTATGATGCAATGAATGGTAAAACTGCCAGGATCTTTCAACTTCGGGGGAAGCTTCCTCTGAATGATGGCGCTGTATTCTTCCATCAATGCTATTGTCTCGTAATCTCCCAATCTCCGTTTTCGTGAAAGAATATCTTTCATGAATTTGACATAGCTGGGCATTTGTTCCAAGGCTTCTGCAAATGGGATGTTGATGTGCAGCTTTTTGAAAACCTCCAGGAATCGAGCAAATTGCTTGTCCAGTTTGTTTTTCTGAAGACGCTGAGGAAAAGGTGGAGGTGGAGTGATCTGCTTTTTTTCCTTTGCTTCTTTTTCCTCCATCTGTTGCTCTGCTTCTTTTGGAACATCTTCAATGGTTGCCTTGATTCCAGCATCTTTGTTGATTTCAGTACCACTTTTCAAGGTGATGGCTTGACATTGCTCATTCCCTCGGTTCCTTGGATTTGGTTCTGTATTGATGGGAAGATTACCTGGTGGTCTGTAACTCTGAGCATTGGCCAGTTGTCCGATTTGATTCTCCAGTGCTTTGATAGAAGCAGATATGCTTTGGAATATAGCATCATATGCTGCTTGTTGCTTTTTGAACATCTCTGCAATCCATTCTTTCATTTCTGGTTCTTTTTCAAACTCCTGGCTTTTGTTCTGTTGCTTGGAATCCAGGTGGTGGATATTTCTTTTGCCCTGAATTGTTTCTCCATGAGAAATTGGGATGATTTCTCCACCATGGGTTGTAGGTGTTGGAATATGGATTGTTTCCCTGTCTGTTGAAATTGTTGACATAATTCACTGTCTCTTCAAGTTGGTTTAGTTCTGGTGTTCCTCCATATGGTGAACTTATGGATCCAATGTTGCTTTGCATGCCGAGAGTCTCCATGAATTTGTATATTTGATCCAGTTTGGCACTGACTGCTGAATTGGCTCCAACTTCATAAATTCCAGCAATTCGTTGAATCATGCTCCTCTCTGTTGGCCACAAGGAATTGTTGTTGGCCATTTCTTCGATTAGGTCCCAGGCTTGATCTTCTCCTTTTGCCATCAAAGCTCCTCTAGCAGCAGCATCGATTGTGATTCTCATTATTCCAGAAAGTCCATTATAGAATGTTTGGACTTGAAGCCATTTTGGAATCTCATGGTGAGGACATTTCCGGAGCAAATCTTTGTACCTTTCCCAAGCTTCGTAGAGAGTTTCTGATTCTTGTTGCACAAATGATGTGATGTCATTCCTCAGCTTTCCAGTTCTGGCTGGTGGAAAGTACTTTGCAAGAAATTTGGTGGCTAAAGTGTTCCAAGTTGTGATGGAACCTGCTGGTAGTGAATGTAGCCAAGCTTTAACTCTGTCCTTCAAGGAGTATGGAAAAATACGCAGTCTCATTGCTTCTTCAGCTTCTCGGTTGTAATTGAAAGTGCTGTAAACTTCCAGGAAGTTGCTGATGTGGGTATTAGGATCTTCAGTTGCTTTTCCCCCAAACTGCACTGATTGCTGAATCATCTGAATGCAAGTTTTGATGTCACCTGCATTTTCCGGTAAGGGAGGAAGTACAATACAGGAAATGAGGCCATCAGCCACCGGAATGGTTCTGTCTCAAATGGGAATTGGTGGTGCAACCTCCAAATATTCAGGTTCCATGTTTACTAAAGCTTCTTGGCCTTCTCGCCATTCCCTTCTCAACTGTCTGATGGTTCTTTCAATTTCTGGGTCAACCGGTCGTAATTCAAAGCTTCTGGTTCGTCTCATGAAGTTTCTGAGAACCTGAAACACAAGAAAACAAAAACAATATGAAAAAAAAAATTAGATACAAGTAAAGGTATCTAACCTTAAAACTAATAGTGAAAGATAAATAAGTCCCCGGCAACGGTGCCAAAAACTTGACCTGCGTAAACACACGCGTATAACGCAAGCGCACGTATCGTTCAAGTAGTATAAAAAGTATCGATCCCACGAGGACTTAATACCTAAGCTATTAATTTTATGAGGTCAAATGATTACTAGTATCTAACAGGTTGTTTGATTGATTTGAAATGGTGACGATTCAAAATGTAAAAACAAGTAAATAAAATTGTTCGAAAGTAGGTTTTAAGAAAATTCAAATTTAAAAATATTCAGGGTTGTGACTCTTTCCAATATTATTTTAAGATGAAGTGGTTATCTTATAGTTGGGTAATATATTGATTTATTAACCTGGAACACTCAATTATGTAAAAGCCTCTTCCGATGGTCAATTACAAATACCTAGTATAATCCAATTGAACCATATATCTATGTCAACCAAATTACCTAGATTCATTAAGATTAAGTTCCAATTTGGCTACCCCCGCCCAACAGGTATATTCCTATCCTGTAAGGAAATCTATTAAAGGGTTATATATCCTCAAGGAAGATCATAGGCTATTGAGTCTAAGGTCTTAAACTTAAAATCCCTATGTCTAGTTCATTTAAAGTTTACCTAGTCAATTTTATTAGTGGCCAGTTAATAAAAAGCATTAAGATTAAGACTCAATAAATAAATCTTTATATTACCCAAACTATAATCTAACCCCTTATAAACAGGTGATATTAGATTTCATCACAACCCCAGATAACTAACTTAGTTACAACACTTAGTTAGGGCTGGTAAAAACTTAAAAGACATAAAATAAAATTACTAAAAAGTAAATGCTGAAAGATAAATGCAATAAAATAAAATGCTAAGGTAAAAGGAATTAACTTCTACTATTTACTATTTAGATATCTCCCATAATATAATATATATACTTGTGATAATTTTCCCAACCAGCCATATAGGCGGTAACCTGATTAAATCAAATTAAATCCAACCAGCCATTAAGGCGGTAATATTTGTCCATAATCCAGCCATAAAGGCGGAACCAAAATAAACCTGCCATATAGGCGGAACCAAAATTAAATTACCAACCGACCAATCTGGCGGTATCCTTGATTAGTCAGGTTTAAACCAGAATAAAATGAATTACCAACCGACCAATCTGGCGGTATCCTTTTTAAGTCAAATTTTAAATAGTTTATATATTATATTAAAGGGAGATTAATCTAAATAGCAATAGTAAAAGAATTACCTTTCACCATAGCAGGGGGAAGTTACCTCCTCATGGTAAATAGTAAAAACTGTAAAAATAAAGAAAGTAAATTACTATTATTACAAAACGTAATTAAAATTTAATTACAAAACTTAAATTAAAGAAACTAGAGAGAGAAACTCCCTATTTACATCAAAGAAATGAGAGAGAATGGTACAACTGAAACTGAAATATCGAGCTCAATTTATAGACCCCGGTAGGCCTCCAGCGTCGCGACGCATGTTGAACTTCGACACGTGTTGCTTGGCTTCTCGAAATCGTGACATGTGGCACTGTTATGTCGGTAGTTGACTTTTTGATGTCGGCAACATGTGATGGCGACACATGTCCAGGTGCATGTTAGCGTGATCTGCTGAGATTTTGACACGTGGCAGGTGCATTTTAGTGTAGATGATGATTGTCGGCATCTTAGGATGATGACACGTGACAGGCGCACGTTAGCAGATCTTCTATGATGGTGACACATGGCACAGCGCACGTTAGCAGTCAACTTTTCAGATTCTGACACGTGGACCAGGCGCACGTTAGTAAGGACTCGGCGCATGTTAGGCGTCGCGGCCAAATTACCGAATTGCTCTTTTTGCCAATTTTCACTGTTTGCTCCAAATCACCTCCAGAATGTCCTGAAACTTTATTTATCTACAAAATAACACAAAACACATCAAAATATTCACAAAACTCAAGAAACTATAAAAAAAAATATTAGGTTAAATGAGTGGGAAATAGTGATAGAATTACCACTCATCACATATCTGCCGGGCTTTGGGAGATTACAAACAATATGTGAAAAATAAGGCGCGCCCTGAAGGGTCAATAGCTGAAGTTGTTGTAATAAGTGAAGCAATAACATTTTGTTCGATGTACATGTAGAAAATTGAAACTCATTTTAATCGTCGGCCACGAAACTATGATGGAGATGCAAGTAATTCGCAAGATATCACAGTGTTCCGTCAAAATTGCAGACCATTTGGAGCAGTAGGTGTCAAATTACTAACCCTTCAGGAAGTTCAACGTGCGCATTGGTTTATATTGAGTAATTGTGATGAAGTGCAACCGTATTTAACGTAAGTTTTTCTGGTGCATAACCATAGTATTTTTGCCATACATTAACCTGACTCATTTTTGTAGGCAACATCTAACAATGCTACAATGTGGTGGTGACCATAACGTTGATGGAACACACAAAAAAGAATTTCCTAAATGGTTTGAGACAACTGTAAGGCCTAATATTTTATTTTTATTTTTATCCTAACATTAAATAATTCAGTTTGTTATATTAACACATCTATTTCTCTCATTGTTAGATTAACAACCAAGTGCAAAATGGTCAATTGGAGTCGTCATCCTCGTTGGTTTCTTTGTCTTATGGGCCTCAAAAGCAGGCTTATGAATACAGTGGATGCATTGTCAACGAAGTTAGATTTCATACCGAACAGCGAGATGTTACTCATGTGACTCAGAATTATGGAATTGTAGTCCAAGGAGAACACGGCTCAGATCTTATTGACTTCTATGGAGTGTTGCAATCGGTCATTGAGTTGATAAACCGACCCAGACGACATATTGTGCTATTCGACTGTAAGTGGTTTGACACAAATGCCAGAAAGAGGAGAATTCAAGTTAGTAATCATCTAACGTCAATTAATGTTCAACGTTTTTGGTACAAGAATGATCCATACATTTTTTGTACCCAAACACGTTCAGTGATATATATATCTGATCCAAAGTTAGGAATTGGATAGATGGTGGTAGAAAAGTTACAACATAGGGGCATTTGGGACACGCAGGAGAAAGATAGAGTTGACATATCAAATGAAACACAAGAAGTCTCCGGCAACTTCGAAGTTCCTGAACAGATATTTTATGGACCAACTGTCACCGTTCCTGAAAATATCACATTAACACGAGATAGTACAGACGTTGAGATAATTCATCATTCTGAAGTTAGCGTGGAAGTAGAGAATTTGACACTGAATATGACTTCGATTCCAGTCACGAATCCTCAAATACCGAAGATAATAGTGATTAATGAAGTTAGTGTATGATGTGATTGATGAATAATTTTTATTATTATAATGTATGGTTCTTATTTTGAATTATTATTTAAATATAGTTGAAAGATTGTTGTAATTATTAATAGTATAATTATCATATTATTGTTATTATTATTTTTAATGGTTGTATTTTAGCGTCGAAAAAGAATAGTCGACGCTAAATGTCTATCATTTAGCGTCGATTATTATTTCGACGCTAAATGATAGACATTTAGCGTCGACATAATAATCGACGCTAAATGTCAAATATTTTAGCGTCGATATTATACATTTCGACGCTAACAAACAAATTAAATTTCCCCCAAAAAATAACCTTAATTTTTTAATAAGCCGCCAATTTTTTAGCGTCAAATAATTCGACGCTAAAAGTACATAAGTTCGACGCTAAATGTCCATTAAATCCCTAAAACCAGTGTCTTCTTCTTTCTTGGCTCAGACGATAAAAACGAACCCTCTCACTATCTTCTTCTTCTTCCTCCGCTCTAACCACTCTCTTCTTTAGCAAATTCATCTAATTTAGAGGTAAGTCTCATTTGTTCTCATTCTCATTTGAGTTTGTTTCAGTTAGGTCATGAATATTGTATATGCTTTAGGTTTACAGGGGCATTTTGCTTTAGGTTTTTCAATTACATACAACTTCATGATTTGTATGATATAGAGAATTGAGATTAGGATTGCGTTGGAGTCTTGTGTCATCCTCTCTCTCTCTCTCTTCCTTATCCATACACACGATTGTGTTGGAGTTTGGGTGAGATTATGGGCGTATGATGGCTAGGGCTTGTTGATGAGTTGCCGAGATTTGATGGGCTCAAAGGCAGTATTTGAGGGCTTGATGGTTCCCGTCCATGAGAAGAGAGAGCCTTGGGCGTGAGTCAGGGGAGTTGATTTGGGGGCTGATATGGGTGATGTGGGATTGAGAGATAGGGGGCTTGAGGGCTGTTGTTTGGTGAAGCAAGAGACGTGAGGTAGGGGTAGTTTTTGGGAGCTAATCAGTGCGTGGACGTGAGGTGGGGCTGTGAAGTTTGCTCGTGGATGTGGGGTATTGAGGGCTACATGAACTGTGTCTGAAGAGTGAGGGTTTCTGGTTCTTGGCAGTGCGAAGGGTGAATCAAATGGCTTGCGTGAGTGGCTCTGTGGTTGTTGGATGGGTTGTGTTGTTCGTGTGGAGAGTTCGTTGCATGAGTGAGCAGTGAAGGGGTGTGGCTGGTGAAGGTGATCAATTGGGTTGCTATGTATTCATGCATGATGAGGGACGTGGACGTAGGGGCTGATTGTGGGCGTCCAGGAGGGTTTGTTACGTGAGTCAATTGAGTGGAATGTGTGCTGGTGGTGCGTGGAGTGTAAAGCGGCCTTAGGGTTTTGGGGCGTGAGTGGGCAGCGAGAATGAGGGTTGTTTGTGATGATGGTACCGTGAGAAAATGAGAGTGTGGGGGGGTATGTGGATGAGTTGGAGGGGGTTGCTACGTGAGGGCTATGTGTGATGGTAAGGGCAGATTTGGAGGGGGGCTGATGTGCGTGTTTCGTGAATGGTTTGAGAGTGGTGATGAGAGAGGGAATGGTGTTTCTAGCTGTTGGCACTCTGATACTTCGTTCCTTCTCATTTTTGCTTTGTTATTCTATGTGACTATTGTTTTTTGGTTTCGCTATTTGTTTGTGTGTTTTTACAGATGGCACCGGGCAATCGCAGACGGGCTAATGCGACTCCATCTACATCAGCAAGGACAACTGGCCCTGGTGGAGTCTCTGCTAGCACAGGTGAGTCCAGTACAGCGAAGGGTCGAGGACGCACCCGTGGCCTGGGGTTGGCTAAGTACGTTAAGGCTCACGACCGTATCCGGATTGAGATATCAGATGATGGACACAGTCAAGTCGGACAACATAATTCAGCGTTTACTACAGCCATAGGAGCTACAGCTCGATTTGAAGCTCCCCAAAACTACGTTTCTTGGAGAAAGATACCGTGGGAGACGAAAATCAACCAGCTATTCTCTTCGCTACTTGTGAGTTTCCGTACGGTATTAAGTTTTCAATATTGTTTGTTAGTTAACATTTTTATTTTATACTTATTTTTACTCGGTTGCTATTCATGTAGGAGTGGTTCGACTTCGATCTGACCAAAGTGAATGTCCAACAATATATTGACTACCACATAGGGAAAAGTTATAAAGATTATAGGACAAAAGTCCTGAAACCAATATTCGACGAACATGGACCTTCAGATGCTCCACAACACAAGCCTGATTTTATAGAGGAGCAAGACTGGACATTTTTATGTGAGCTTTGGTCTAGCAAAAAACACGAGGTAAATTTTGAAATAAACGGAAATTTATAATTGTCTTTGTTTTCGGTACTTACAGTGTTGGTAAATGCAGGATAAATGTCACGCAAATGCGGAAAATCGAAGTCACTTGCGTTTTAACCACCGTGGAGGTTCGAAGCCATTTATCCAACATCGTGCCGAACATTCTAAGGTAAATATATCCTAACGTAAAATTTAACAGTTCATTGTTTTTACTAATGTGGAATAATATTGAATTTATTTTCTGTTTATAACAGAGTAGCACAGGTGAGGTGCAATCATTTCCAGATTTTTTCCGTGTGACGCATTACAATGAGAGAAACAAATGGATAAATGAAGAAGCTGAACGCTGCTATGTAAGTTTCAGTTTTTTAAAATAAAATAATTAATATTATATATGTTAATTTTTTTTCTCAAATTCTAATATCAACTTATTTTTTGAAACAGAACGAAATGATGGAACTCCAACATCAAACTCAGGAGACAGGGTCCGACCCGATACCAGATGAGCAGTTGTCGCAATTGGTTTTCAAGAATCAGACAGCTTACAACGTTGGCCTTAGCACTCGTAAGAAGCCGACGTCATCTGGACACAATACTGTTAATTCGGAAAATGCCTCTCTTCGAGACGAGTTAGCCACCACCCGAGACGAGCTGAAGCAGACTAAGGACGAGCTACAACAGGTCAAGCTGGACCACGAGAAGAAGATGGAGCAGTTCGAACAGCAAATGCTCCATTTCCGTCAGATGTTGGAGGCCTCAATCAGTCAGGGTGCATCGGGCTCGAGCGTCCCCCATCACAGCAGCAATAAATTTTATATTTGGTTTTGTATAAACATTTTGAACAAATAGTTTTAATATAATATGTTTTTTTTCTAAAAAAAAATTTCAATATAATAATTATTATAATATTTCGTAATTCTGTTATTAATCAGAAATTTTTTTCAATTAAATTAAATATTAAATTAATTATTTTAGAACAAAAAGAAGTAAATTAATAATTTTTTTAAAAAATAAATTTTTTTAACTATTTTCGTCGAAATAGTCGACGCTAAAAGTTTGACTTTTGGCGTAGAAAATTTCGACGGTAATAGTTACAAAAAAATCGCCGTTGTAAGTATACAGATATTACTTTTTTAATATACTCTAGTGTCGAAAGGTGTCGACTTTCGTCGCCAAATATAACCTATAGCGTCAGAAAATTTAATTTAGCGTCAAAATAAATTGGACGCAAAATATAGTTTTTAGCGTCGCATTTATTTATTTCGACGCTAAAAGTTATTCTCGTCGACATTTCGGCGTCCAATTTTTGCGTCTAATTATTTCGACACTAATTATATTTTGCGTCGAAACTATGACTTTTGGCGTCGATGTATTTCGACGCTAAATGGTATAATTTTTGTAGTGTTATAAATTGGTGTTGGGCAATGATCATAACATAGTGGCTCATGGTATGGAGTTTGCGGATAATTCAAATTCAATTGTACATGGCATACCACTTGTAGTCACTGATATACGTGTGTCCATTGAAATTGCGATCCAAAAAAATATATCATTTTACCTCGGCCTGTCCGTGATGAGCTTGTACTTGTGAGGGATGTTGTTGGGTCAATTGTCTCTTGGCCTAAACAGTTTGTTATTACATATGATAGTGAGGTAATTAATTATTAATATGTTAAGTTTTAATATTTAAATAAGCTTAACCAATGTTATCTCTTATAAATATTAGGTATCTGATGAGCGGTTAAAATATACATATTTTACGCCCCCTTTATCTTAATGTTTTGTGAGTGATATTCGAGCTTTATGAGCAAATTGATGTATTTTGGGTGTGTTTTGCAGGTCGAAATAATATCACGACTCAACGGAATCAACGAGGGATGATAACGGCAAGATCAGAATAAATCGGGATTTATTTCAGAGTCAATACCACGTCTCGGCGCTGAATGCACGTCGAGACGCGCAAAAGAACAAAATTAAGGCATATTACAATTTGATAGGAGCGTTACGACATTGCCCATTAAGCATCGTGACGCGCCAATTTGAGGTTTCTGTCGCGACATAGGAAATTTATCCCCAATTTATCCTGAATCTGATTTTTTATCAAGAAACATCCCATAGACCTCCTATAGAAGCATAAGTTCGTCTCAAAACCTAAAAGAGAAGTCTCATGACATATTTTTGAGCCTCCAGAGCATAGAAGAACCCCTAGAGCAAGTAAAGAACAAGAGCTTTCTCCGTTGTTAGAGTTTGAAGACGAAGACCGCCAACGAGAGTTCATTCTTCCCTTCACTCTCTAATTTATCTTTTACGTGTTCATGGCTTGAAATAATGATTAGCTTATTTTTATTGAGTATTATGAGTAGGTAATTCATTAAATCTAGGGTTGTAATGGTTCTTGAGCTTGTTTAATTAATTTAATTTCATATTTTTATTCCTTTGGGTTTGTTATTGATTATTTATTATTCTCTGTGCTTGAACGCATATTTCATTTGTTTGGCCAACAATAGAATAAACTTTGTAAATCCTTAAGAACTCGACGGAGAGAATTTGGGTTAGCCGTGGGAATAATAGCTCGTGATCTTATTCGTTGAATAGATTTTCATGTAGGATAAGCATATACCTAAAGGGCATACGTAACAAAGATTAGAACCAGACCTTAATGAATTTGATTTTATTTAATTAACTTAGATATTAAGTTAATTGATTTATTCTGAATATATTTACACGACCATCGAAAGAGGCTTGTGAATAATTTAGTGTTCTAGGATAATAATTAGTAACGAGAACCCAATTGAATGAAAAATATTTGAACTCACTGCGTGCATATTTAGTTGAAGTTGCAATCCTCAGTTCTTCTATCTATAAGACTTTCAAGGTCCGTTATTTGTATTTTATTTAATTTCTATTAAATTTCGATAAATCAACTCTCTTTCTCAATATTTTAGTTTAAGTAAATAAGTTAGTCTTAGTATTAATAAGAGAAATATTAAGTCATTGTGGGTTCGATATCCGACTAATAGTCATTATATTACTTAAGCGACACGTGCGCTTGCATACTAGATTTATAAAATCGCGATCAATATCAAAGATTAGATCTCATGATGTATCGATCCCAGAGATGCATCATATTGTAAAAAGTGTGTTTGTATTTGTAAAAAAAAAAAATTATGTAAACAGACTGACTCATGTTATTGCATATTGATCCTCAAATATTTTCATCTAGCTTTAACATGATGTATATTGGTAAAGAAGATATTGATCAATTTTGCAGAATGGAACAAATATCAGTTAGTGTCATAAAGATTTATATGAGGTGATCTCTTATACTAAGTTTATGTTATTGCAATATATAACTGAGATCGGCCGGTTAATTTTTTCTTATATCCTATATTATAGGCTTCTATTTGATAAATTAAAGAATCAAAATTTGCCTAAGAAATTCTGATTTGCAGATCCATAAAATTTATCAGCTTAGAGTACCTATAATTGTGAGGAAAATGTGAAAATGCTTGGAGCTCTAATAGAGTCGGTCGAACAAAAATAACTTATCTTATTTCTATATTGTAAAATGTAAGTTGTAGATTTAAATTGAATATGTAATTTTAGTTTATTAAAAATATATAATATTGCAAATGATAAATTTTTTGTATGCAAGAAACATTGGATGTTGGTTGTTATTGATCCGTGTTGACGGCTGATTTTAGTCTCAGGGCGATATGGGAATATTACTCCTGAGACAATCCTCCCTCGATAGTGAATTTGTTCGGTTATGGTAGGGGTGGGCAAAAAAACCGACCGAACCGAACCAAACCGCAAACCGAACCAAACCGGACCAAATTTACGGTTTTTTTTCTAACGGTTCGGTTTGCGGTTCGGATTGGCCCACCCCAAACGGTTTACGGTTCGGTTCAGATGTTAAACCGAACCGCACCTGTTAAACCGAACCGAACCGTTATAATTAAAAAATTATATATTTTTATAAAAAGATTTGCATTTTCTTTTAATTTTACTTTATGTTTTCATTTTATTAGTATGTTAATACTTTTCTTCTTAATTTTTTGTTAATATATTTTTTGTTAATACTTTTATTCTTAAATTTATTTGTTAATAATTTTATTCTTAAATTTTTTGTTTTATGGTTTATTCTTGAAAGTAAACTGTTGGATTTGTCTCTTAATTAGAACGATGATAGCATCATTATTCAAGGTAATTTTTAAAAAATACAAGAATTAATTGTGCCTCATTTTTCAATCCTCTATTGAGTGCATGTGTTCTCTGGAGTCACAACTTACACCGTAGCACTTCATACTATTTGTTCGCTAGACTAGTTTTTTTTTTTTTATCTTCACTTAAGTGGATGGATTTTTTTTTAAGTAGAATAATCCGTAAACCGAACTGAACCAATCTGTAAACCGCTGGTTTAAAAAATTTTCAATCTGAACCAAACCGTTATTTAATGGTTTGGTTTGAGAGGTAAAAAACCGGACCGTAAAATATGATTTGGTTCGGTTTTTAGCAAAAACCGAACCAAACTGAACCGCGCCCACCTCTAGTTATGGGGGAACCAAAAGCAACTTTGGCAAAAAACAGATAAATACACCAATCAACAAGGAGATTTAACGTGGTTCGGCGGATCAGATCCAACCTACGTCCATGGACACAAAGCGAATAATATTTTTTATTACTGAGATATGCTTCTCTGATATCTCTTGTGTTTTACAAGTCTGATCGTAATGATCTTGATATTGATTCTGATACCTCCTACGCACACTCTACTCTCCTATTTATAATAGTGTAGAAATCAGATTCTTTCTCCTACAAGAATTTCCTAGTTGAGACAATTTTCTTTTCTCATAAGGATTCCTAATTTAAAACTACTTTCACATCAACGGAGGTAGCAGAATACTCACATCGATCGGTTGAGTCGATTTGAAGACGAATGAAGCCACTTTGCTCACTGCCATTCACGCCCAAGCTGTGCAGTCCACTGCCTTGACAGTTTCTGATTTTGAGCTGCGAAACGGAGCTCCGAGCTTCGTCGAATGGATCCCGGCTCATGGGTGAACCTCCCTACCACCTTCGCAAGACTCGTAAGTGTGCTAGCACTTGGATTTTCACCATGAAAATCCACTCTTGCTTCCCTTTAAGTCACGCCATTTCTGGTTCAAAACCAGTCCATGTTTGGCAGTTTGGGCGTGAGCCTTTTTGAGAGAAATGAGAGAGATAAAGTTGTGTATTAGTTGTGTTGAAAGTGTAAAATAATTACCTTATATATTTTCTAAAATATATTAAAGGATATACACAATTTGGCTTTCAAAAAGTCAAAGAAAAAGCTTTCCAACAACTATTACTATTGCAACAACTACCATCACTCAAAGTGATTAGTTGTCTTTCAATCAATCAATCAATCACATCAATCAATCATATCACTCAAAGTGACATTTGATTTGACGCTTGATGTGACGAATGATTTGACGCTTGATGTGACTTGCGTCGCCGCACTCGAATTCGAAATACGAATGCGCTCGCATCACACTCGGGCTCGGGTTCGCTAATTCCAAATTAACGAACTTTCCGTTGCGTCGTAATTAAATGATTACGCCTAGCGAATTCACTGTTCACGTCGCTAACGAATTAATTCTAAATTAATTCGTTCGCCCGAATTAAAATCTAATTTTAATTCCGCGTCGAAATCTAATTTCATTTAATATATCGAATATATTAATTCAATCGATTAATTCGAATTAATCGTTCTCTCTCTTTAGACGATATTTTATCCTAGATAAAATATCTCCGTTATTAATCCCAGATTAATTTTCTCTCCCTTCTATATAATCCCAGATTATTCAAGAGTGCGAGTTGTGCGTCATCGATGGATTATCGGGAAGCGACCCATGAGATCCCCGGATAAGTTGGTAGTAAATACGGTCGTCGGAGTATCCGAATCACGTACGTACCAAGTACTACGTTCTACCGATTTACGAGACAAGGTCGACTCCTAGCATAGCACCAAGTCTACCCAATTCTCCGGACATATCCATCTAAGAATATTAAGATCTGTATCAAGCGTAGTATACCAAGTATTTCGTATGTCGGTCTAGTATCGGATAGTCACGTGCTAGGGCTGGGGCTGGATAAGTGTCTGCCCCGTCCGAAGCACATGTCGGATGTCTGGTAACTAATCTCTATAATCAGATATTCATGACCTGGTCATAATATCACGATTGGATGCGCATCACTCAAGAGCACTAATACCATATCCTGCGTGACATCATCTCCACTATGACTGGAGTGATACTTCCGTCTTGACATCACACCCAATACTCTACGATTCTCAATATACCCAGTATTGGCGTACACAGAACCGGTTAGAGTCCTAGACGACCTCAACCAAAGTATATTGATTGTCGTAAGGATTAGCGGTGCAAGTCTCAGGTTAAGACCAAATACACCTACCCTGATGTCGGACTCCCATAGACACATAGTCATAATACCAATGGGATTCCGAGGGGGTCTATCCAGAGCGAAGCTGTTTCCCGTACCATCGGTGAAACACGACCTCCTATCGCACTTGCATAAGTATCCGATACTTATATATATGAGAACTATGTCGTTGTGCCCTCACAACGCACACAAGTGCAATACTAGCCTATTCCGCATTATCGACGTCCAGTCTCGATAATACTCCGGCTAGGGATATTTAATGATTAAACCTTCGGGGACTGATACTGTCTCATATCATTCTCAGTCCAGGAACTAATCATAGGGACCTCTCTTCATTTATATATCTATGGTGATCTAATCACAAATGATTAGAGTGCAATTTCCTTGTCACATAGTTAATTTGCTACAACAACACAATGATCTGTGCAAATAGTGACACTATGGGTCATTTTGTCCAACAATCTCCCACTTGGCACATAGCCAGTCACTCAAGTGTCCCACACCCGAACTATGTACGGTTCGCTCAAATTGCTGAGGAATGGTTTTCGTCAGCGGATTTGCTTGATTATCGTCTGACGCGATTTACACGATCATCACATCGCCACGATGTATGATCCGAACGAATCAGATGAATATAGAAGTATATATCTGGATCGTTGATGAGACTTTTAATTCCTTAGTCTGTGCTGACGCCTAGCTCAGCCGCTAAAAGAACTATATCTAATCTAATTAGATTTATTTTCGACCCAAATGACTTCTATTGCTGCCCCTCAGCTGCAGCAATAATCCGCATTTGTTGTTTATTCGGTAACAGTTATCTTGCTCGGAAGATTTCCTGCTCACTGTCCCGTTATTCAAACTTTATAGTACCCCAGTATTTAATAGTTTGGAAACTTGCAGCAGTGATCCCAATCACTTCAAGTTCTCATCTCCTAGTTTATGACAGCATCTTTAGTTCTCTGAGATACTAACAGATGTTCTTAACTTCAATCCAATGACTATCACTTGGATTGTCCTGATTGTGACTCCATATGCTCAAAGCGTATGAGACACCAGGTTATGTACATTTTAAATGTACAATTTCCCAGAGAGTGTTAACAAACTCCAAATCTATCCCAGTAGATCTTTATTCCTCGAATAAAGGTTGTTACTCCCCAGAATTCTACGGAGAATTTCTATTGAAAGAATGTCTATGAAAGCCAAGCTTTCAACAATAGTTTTATGGGATTTCATTTCCATGAAATGACATATATTATCATTATTTTATACATGACATTCATTGTCAGTGCGCTCCCACTAACCTCCATATATACAAGAATTATTTCGTTTTGAGTCAAATCATAAACCATTATGATTACTTCAAAACGTCAGTTCCAAGAACCTTATGCTTGCTTCAATCCAAACATGGATCGAATAACCCGCAAACCTTGTTTGTCGGTTATACAAAATCGTCAGGATGTTGTAAACATCCTCCAAAAGGTTTCCTTTCAGGAAAGCGATTTTGATATGTAACTGACACATTTCATAAATGAAATACGCAGTTATCAACAAGCATTTTCAAAATGGATTTACCATGGCAACATGTAAAAGGTTGAACCGTTATTAACACAATGTTGATAACGATACCTTTCTGTCAAAAGCCCAGCTTTGTACGTTGGTATGTTGCCTTCCATGTATGTCTTCCCTGAAGACGTTTAATGTACCAATAGGCACAATGCCTTGTGGTACAACAACTAGTATCCAAACATAGTTGTTATACATGGAATCCATTTCGGACTCATGGCACTTTGCCATAGTAGGAAGTCGATACCTTGTATCACTTCCTCAAACGTAGTCGGTTGGTATACCTCCATAAGATTGACATCTTTATGAGGTTAGATCAGAAACCCATACCCTAGGTTGTTTTCTGACTCTATCCGATCTACTAGTTTCTTGTGTATTTGAAGATTAATGGTGTAAATTCATCATAGATGAAATATTTATGTTCCATTAAGGACTTCGTGCCTTGAACAGTATTACTCCGATTTTCATCGAGTATCACTATCCTCCCACTGACCACTGCATATCGGTATTCCTCTCAGGAAAAACCGCATGGTGAGCAACAATCACATTGTTCTCATGTGAGATTTACAAGTACTATACTCATGGTTTCCCTTAGGATAACCTATATTGGCACTTATCCAATTTGGGTCCTTAGTTGGTATCATCCAAACATTATGCCTGGCATACCCAAATTATCAGGAGTGTGAAACCCTGTTTCTTTCCCTTTCATATCCAATATGAATTCTGTCAAACAGATTTTCATGGAACCTTATTCTAAATAAGTTTTGCACTGTTAATACATATCCTATTGAAGGAAACAGTAGCTCAGAGCGACTCGTGATAAACCTTATCATGTCCAACAAAATTCGGTTTTAGTTCGGACACACCGTCTAACTGACGTGTCTCGAGAGGAGTCCTCATATGAAAGAATACCATACTCTTTCATGTATGTATGAAACTTAATGCTTAAGCATTTTCATTACGGTCTTACCGCGACGGTATAATACTATGGCCGATCTGTTTGTCTACTTCGTGTCGAAACCCTAAAAGTTTCCGATTTGTGTTTTTCAACAGAAACACATAACCATAATGTGATGCCACATCCGTTAAGGTCACGAAATATTCATGTTCACATCTAGCCTTGCTAGATATGGGCCCACTATCTTCACAATGAATAGGGCTAACAGATCGGTGGCTTTCACACTATTACCAAGTAAATAGTATTTTAGGTGCTTTACCTAATAAACTAGATTCGTAGACTTTATTTGATTAGTCAAATCAGTCCAAGTACCCACTCTTCAAAAGTGTGGATATACGAGTCATGTTTAATTGTGTCCCAGACGACAATGCCACAAATAAGTCTCTATTGATCAAATCAATTTGAGCTATTTATTTGTCATTTTATATGTTTGAGATTTTAATTATATTCAAAATATAAATACTGTTTTTCACATCTAATGTGTTTATCTCAGTATCATCTTTATATAATGAAACACTTTAGTGTTCTAGAATATAAAGGTTTATCCGCAACGGATCAAACACTGATATAGAGATAATGTTACTAGTCCAAGTAGTTACATTATAACAGTTCCTAATTTAAGTACACACCGAAGGGTAGTTCCTAAACATAGGTATTTACAGTCGAAACAACGACTTTCGTCCCGTTTCCGATTCGTAGAGCAATCTCAGCTTGAAGTCAGTATCCTGCTCATGCCAGATTCTGAACATCAATACAAACATTTTATGTACCACACTAAGTATTTAAAATCTAATTTTAATACTAGTAGTGAACATAACTTTGACAAATATTTTTAAAGTCAGAGCCTCGCCCTTTCTTTATTTCCTTCGTGTCTGCCATTTCCAAACGACAGTCACTTTGGGATATGTCCTTTATCTTCCCAGAAGATCATAATGATTTTTCCTTTGCCCTTTCCAATATTTCAGAAGCCTTTGGCCAAGCCTTGGGTTTCTAGAATATTGAAGTAAGGTGCGCCTTGCGCTACTAGCCTAATTGCAAAGTTTGACTTTATCTCCTGAGATTGATCATTTAATTCTCCAAGAATTATTAATTGCAATTTTAATACTTCTTAAATCTAAACATAGATTTATGTCAAGTATAATGAATTAAGCACTAAAGTCATCATCACATAAGTCTTCCAAAGATTACGCTCTACTTATTTGCTTGATTCTGGGCTTAGGCATAATAGGTTATTTTATCAAATAGAATAAGTATTATTTATTTCCAGGACCATCCTGAAATTAATTCCCAATTTGAAAATTAAATCATTTAAAATATTTAATCCAAGGATTATATATATTTTAAATATTCAACTTTTCAATTCTTTCATGATTTTAATAGTCCAACTATTTAATCAATTTAATAAGGTACTATTTATTATAATGATTACAATAATCCAATTATTTAATCAATGATAATTTTAATATTGATTACTATAATCCAATTATAAAATCAACTATCATTTTAATTCAATTATATTGATTACTATAATCCAATTATAAAATCAACTATATATGAATGAGTTTGTATATAGTCCAACTATATATATTTTTAAAACAACAATTTAAATATTAGTCCAACTAATATTTAAAATTACGACGAATGATATTTGTTTGAGCGCGTATGGCGAGTAATTGAACGAATATTGCAAATTCAATTCTTGCCTCCCACTTTTCGGCGAGCCTCTAACCCTCTGTCGAGTACTCGGGAAACCGTGTTTCCTAGTGGGCTAGGATCCCGTTAAATATCACACAATCTTGACTTTGGCCAACAAATTGTATGGTAATTAACTAGGTAGATCTCGAAGATCAATTGGATCTCATCCAACTCCTAGATCCAGTAGGTGGACATCCAAGTCCGAAACATATATCTCATATATGCCTATATATCCAATATATATCCTAACCTTTTTCCTCTGAATCAACTAGGCCTTGGCTTTGGCACAACAAACCTAATGATCCCAGTCAAGCGCGGACCCATTGACCATGGAAGCTTCGTAATCAATGTCGATGGACAAGAAGTGGTCTTGACTTTGCCAACAAACCACAACTTGGACATGACACCAATATGGAACAAAGCTTCGTGACATTGGCAACAACACTCTTCGACGGACAAGGGCTTGACTTTGGCCAACAACCCATGCCAATCTAGGATCTTGAGTAAGAATCACTCAATGGAAGGAAAAGACGCATGATATTTGATGAGGGCTTTTCGCGTGCAAATTGGCTACCAATTTAATTATCTTTGTTAAGGTCTCATCATCATACACCCTTAAACATGCATTCTAAACACATAATAAAGTGCATATGAAAATAAAATAATAATGATATGCGGATGGATACTTTACACATTGATCCTAGATCAAATCTCTCCATTTCTCACTCAAGCTAGCACTTGTACTACTTCTACCCGTTACACTACACTTCTAAAGAAACCTCATATACATTGAGGGGAATAGGTGAGAAGAGAATACAAAGAGAATAGAGGTGATAAGGCTGGACACGCAGGTCCAATTTAATAAATCGAATTTATTACAACAATTTCTAAAATTGCTCCACCCTGCTAATATCCATCCGATATACATTATTCATTCATCAACCACGTATTCACAAAAAGCATGCTATCAATCAATCTAATCAAATTAATTAATCTGATAATTAAGTGATCATCCAATGTTCAAACAACGATTTGATTTTGCTCGAGTCAAACTCGTTTTTGCGAATAAGTACTTAAAGTACGAATTATTGAATTAAATTAAACTACATCATTAAATCCAATTTAACATGTATTTAATACTAATTCACTATTCAATTCCAAATTAAATATTACACTTTTATTTAATGAACCTTTTACGACTTAAATTCCAAATTTAATCGCTACGGGTCTCAAAGCCCGATTAACGTCCAACGTCAATTCAATTCAAGTCCAATGGGCTTTTAATTGATTTCTTAAGGCGTGGACTTTTGGTCAACTCGGGTCAAACCGATAACCAAAGTCCAATCCGGGATTTACCCCATAAGCCCATAAATCAATCTTGGCCCATTAGGCCCAATTTAAACTTTAAAGGTTCATTAGTCGCATTTGGGCTTAACGGAAGTGGTTTTGGGCCCAATTGGATCCAATCCATTTGGCCTAAACCCAACTTGATAAAATCAAGCCCAATAAGCCCAATAACAACTTTAATAGCCCAAATCCAATTTCAAGGCCTTAAATAATTAAATCACATAAATCCAATTTAGCAATTTAATTACCTAAAGTGTATTATATGATTAATCACCTAAATCAACATTTCCAAAACATCAAATTAGTCCAATTAATCATGCTCATCATCATCATCACATGTCCAACACATTAATGAAAATCAAACCCATATTACATGCTTCTAAGTCTCGGCCAAGGAAGGTTATTTGTCCGATTTGAATTCAATCCGATTAATTTCACAATCGACAACGTATTAACTTCCCGAATGATTTCATACACATCCAATGTTCATAAAATCAAAAATCCAAGACATTAAAGGCTTAAGTACATTCGGCCAAGGTGATTACATTTGGGGATTTTATGTTCAATTCCAAATCCAATCCAATTGATTCAAATTAACATTATCCTATATGATTCTAACTCATCCAATGAATCAAAATCAAAAAATTCCAAATTACCAAAATCAATTTCACATTCGGCCAAGGGGTAATTTTTGGGGAAAAATGTTCTAAACACTTTTTCTTGAAATTGATCAAATCAATCTTCAATTTACATATACTAAGCATGCTCAATCATCCAATTTCATTAAATCATGCTCAAATACAAAATACCCAATTTTAAGCCCTACATTTTTCATGCTTGAACCTAAGGCTCTTGATGCCATTGTTAGGTTTATTCTAGGTCCCAAGATCAAACAAGCAATGAAAATCATGTGTGAACACATCAACGGAGGTAGCGGAATACTCACATCGATCGGTTGAGTCGATTTGAAGACGAATGAAGCCACTTTGCTCACTGCCATTCACGCCCAAGCTGTGCAGTCCACTGCCTTGACAGTTTCTGATTTTGAGCTGCGAAACGGAGCTCCGAGCTTCGTCGAATGGATCCCGGCTCATGGGTGAACCTCCCTACCACCTTCGCAAGACTCGTAAGTGTGCTAGCACTTGGATTTTCACCATGAAAATCCACTCTTGCTTCCTTTAAGTCACGCCATTTTGGTTCAAAACCAGTCCATGTTTGGCAGTTGGGCGTGAGCCTTTTTGAGAGAAATGAGAGAGATAAAGTTGTGTATTAGTTGTGTTGAAAGTGTAAAATAATTACCTTATATATTTTCTAAAATATATTAAAGGATATACACAATTTGGCTTTCAAAAAGTCAAAGAAAAAGCTTTCCAACAACTATTACTATTGCAACAACTACCATCACTCAAAGTGATTAGTTGTCTTTCAATCAATCAATCAATCAATCATATCACTCAAAGTGACATTTGATTTGACGCTTGATGTGACTTGCGTCGCCGCACTCGAATTCGAAATACGAATGCGCTCGCAATCACACTCGGGCTCGGGTTCGCTAATTCCAAATTAACGAACTTTCCGTTGCGTCGTAATTAAATGATTACGCCTAGTGAATTCACTGTTCACGTCGCTAACGAATTAATTCTAAATTAATTCGTTCGCCCGAATTAAAATCTAATTTTAATTCCGCGTCGAAATCTAATTTCATTTAATATATCGAATATATTAATTCAATCGATTAATTCCGAATTAATCGTTCTCTCTCTTTAGACGATATTTTATCCTAGATAAAATATCTCCGTTATTAATCCCAGATTAATTTTCTCTCCCTTCTATATAATCCCAGATTATTCAAGAGTGCGAGTTGTGCGTCATCGGTGGATTATCGGGAAGCGACCCATGAGATCCCCGGATAAGTTGGTAGTAAATACGGTAGTCGGAGTATCCGAATCACGTACGTACCAAGTACTACGTTCTACCGATTTACGAGACAAGGTCGACTCCTAGCATAGCACCAAGTCTACCCAATTCTCCGGACATATCCATCTAAGAATATTAAGATCTGTATCAAGCGTAGTATACCAAGTATTTCGTATGTCGGTCTAGTATCAGATAGTCACGTGCTAGGGCTGGGGCTGGATAAGTGTCTGCCCCGTCCGAAGCACATGTCGGATGTCTGGTAACTAGTCTCTATAATCGGATATTCATGACCTGGTCATAATATCACGATTGAATGCGCATCACTCAAGAGCACTAATACCATATCCTGCGTGACATCATCTCCACTATGACTGGAGTGATACTTCCGTCTTGACATCACACCCAATACTCTACGATTCTCAATATACCCAGTATTGGCGTACACAGAACCGGTTAGAGTCCTAGACGACCTCAACCAAAGTATATTGATTGTCGTAAGGATTAGCGGTGCAAGTCTCAGGTTAAGACCAAATACACCTACCCTGATGTCGGACTCCCATAGACACATAGTCATAATACCAATGGGATTCCGAGGGGTCTATCCAGAGCGAAGCTGTTTCCCGTACCATCGGTGTAACACGACCTCCTATCGCACTTGCATAAGTATCCGATACTTATATATATGAGAACTATGTCGTTGTGCCCTCACAACGCACACAAGTGCAATACTAGCCTATTCCGCATTATCGACGTCCAGTCTCGATAATACTCCGGCTAGGGATATTTAATGATTAAACCTTCGGGGACTGATACTGTCTCATATCATTCTCAGTCCAGGAACTAATCATAGGGACCTCTCTTCATTTATATATCTATGGTGATCTAATCACAAATGATGAGAGTGCAATTTCCTTGTCACATAGTTAATTTGCTACAACAACACAATGATCTGTGCAAATAGTGACGCTATGGGTCATTTTGTCCAACACTCATCAGTTTACCCCATGAAAGTAGGATAACTTGTCATCTTATCCGTAAGAGTAGGGTATCTTATCTTCCGGAGCATGTCTTGCCACATGCTCGGTCTTCATGAGGTCGGTCATAATGGTCATTTGAACTGAGAATGCTTCTGCCGATCTGATAATTGCTCGGTCATTCGAACTCAAGTGTTCGGCCATTTACTCATGTGGTCGGGTCGATATTAATGATCATGACCAAGAAGGGAATTTACCTTTTTACCCCTGCCGTACTCCTTAAATAACATAGGACCTGAAAACACCATCAACATTTGTCCCCTAGTTCTCGGTTCCAACGAGTTATACAAGTTGGTGCCGGGAACTATATAAGAGTGGTATGGTTGATGAACTGATAGTCGATCTTCTAAAGGAGAAATTTTGTAGGACCACATTTACATCCTGATCGGTCTGACTCAGGTGTTCGGCCTGACTTTCTTCCTACAGAGGTGAAATCCCCTCATTGCCCTTCTGTAATTTTGCCCCTCGAGACGCGCAACCATCACATCCTTTTAAATGCCCATCAGATCACTTCTAGGGTTCAACGGAAGCCTGCCACTTGTCAACCGTCCGTCGTCCCCCCACTAAAAAGTGAACAATCTGACCGCTAAAGGACGTCCAATCTCATCCGTCCATTTAATTTTGGAAGATCATTTTAAAAGAAGACACGTGGCACATATCTGACGCTTTCGTTCAATCCAACGGCCACAAACGCACCGAACAGATTATATCAAAATGGAGTAAACACTGTTGCTTTCTTTTACGAACACTTCGACTTCCCTAATCGTGAGAACTCCTCCTTCCCAACTGTGACCAGTGAACTTGAAGAACAACCGGATCACACCGAGCAAACTTTCATCTTTTCGAAAGAAACAAGTAAGTTTTCAGACCGTCCTTTTTGCTTTGCTTTTTCATGAGTTGCGAATCCTGTTTTGTTTGTTGTTTTTTTTTTTTTGTGAAGCATGTCTCGATTTTTGGGATTAGAGACTTATAGGTCTGTTTTTTGGTTTAGCTCGATGTCGCTAGGGAGAGATTTATGGTTTGATGGATATCGTTAGGGCATTTAGAACCCACGGGCTCTAACTTTAGAAATTAGCTGTAGACTGACCTCCCCCATTTTTCTTCTATTTCTCAGATGTCAGAGATGTCTGACACCAGGTATTCCTCTGCAAACCCTGCTAGACCTCCGACCCCTCCTGTTGAAGAGCTCTCCTCGGGCTCAGGGGCACCAAGCATAGAGGACCTCGACACTACCCCCACCCATTCTGAAATTGAACAAGATACTTACCATCAGAGAAAACCTCGAAATGACCCAGAGCCCGGTGATTTTGACTGCTCGGCTTTGGATATGGATTGGCCATCCAAAATAACTGAAGATGACCTAGCACTGCTCCGGAAGCGATATGACATTCCGATAGATATCGCTCTTGAAGTCCCCGGTCTAATGGACCGTGCTAGTCAACCGGACGAGGGTTCGGTGGCACTTCTTCCGGCTTTCTTGGAGTGTGGACTCCGGTTGCCGATGCAACGCTATTTCGCCTGGATGCTGGCCGAGATGTAGATTGCCCCTTGTCAACTGAGCCTGAATAGCTGGAGGATTTTGGCCGGGCTTCATGTGATTTGGAGTCGGGCTGGACTCGGTGAACCTTCTGTTGAAGAAGTGAAGAGGCTATTGATGAGTGGTAAATCTATCACTATTTCCCACTCATTTAACCTAATATTTTCTATAGTTTCTTGAGTTTTGAGAATATTTTGATGTGTTTTGCGTTATTTTGTAGATAAATAAAGTTTCAGGACACTCTGAAGGTGATTTGGGCCAAAACAGTGAAAATTGGAAGAAAATGGCATTTTGGTAATTTTCCGCGTCGCGACGCCAAGACCTTTAGCGTCGCGACGTCTAACATGCGCCGAACAGTGCTAACATGCGCCGGGTCCACAAATCAGAATCTGAGAAAAGTTTGACATTGCTAACATGCGCCAGGTCCACAAATCAGAATCTGAGAAAAGTTTGACATTGCTAACATGCGCCGTTTCACGTGTCACCATCACAGTTGATCTGCTAACATGCGTCGTGCCACGTGTCATCATCCTACGGTGCCGACAGTCGCCATCGCCACGTGTCGCCATATGTCACTCCACGTCATTGCCACGTCATCATCCACATCACCAGGTTGACCGAGTCAAACTGCCACGTCATCGCCACATCATCATCAACCAATCACAGCGTGCCACGTGTCATAATTCTATGGTGCCGATAGTCACTTTGCCACGTGTCGCCACGTCATCGCCACGTCACCGCCACGTCATTGAATCTCTAATCCTTATCTGACACGTGGCGGATAAGAATCTCATCGACCAATCAGAAGCCGCCACGTGTCACAATAATTGAAGCCCAACCAATCTGCCACGTGTCACCTTATCATCTTATCCATAATCTGCAAACCGACGAACCAGAGCGTGCCACGTCGATCGAAGCTGGCGTAGCGACGCCAAGACCTTCAGCGTCGCGACTCCCAGAGCCTACCAGGGCCTATAAATTCAGCTCGAAATTTCAGTTTTAGAGGCACCACTCTCTATCTTCTCTTTGATGTAAAGAGAGAGTTTCTCTCTCTAGTTTCTTTTATTTTTTAGTTTTTTTTTTTAGTTTTTATTTTTGTAAATAATTTTAATTACGTTTTGTAAATATAATAATTTACTTTTTTACTTTTTACAGTTTTTACTATTCACTATGAGGAGGTAACTTCCCCAGCTAGGGTGAAAGGTAATTCTTTTACTGTTACTATTTAGATTAATCTCCCTTAAAAATAATATATTCACAATTTAAAATATTGACTTAAAAAGGATACCGCCAGATTGGTCGGTTGGTAATTCATTTTAATCTAGTTTAAACCTGACTAATCAAGGATACCGCCAGATTGGTCGGTTGGTAATTTAATTTTGGTTCCGCCTTTATGGCTGGTTGGACTTAATTTGACTTAATCAGGTTACCGCCTATATGGCTGGTTGGAAAAAGAATCACAAGTTAATATATTATATTAAGGGAGATATCTAAATAGTAAATAGTAAAAGAAATTTATTTTACCTTAGCATTTTATTTTACTTTTCAGCTTTTACTTTATGTCTTTTACTTTTCAGCATTTTTACTTTATGTCTTTTACTTTTAAGTCTTTACTAGCCCTAGTTATGTGTTAGTTATCTTGGGTTGTGATGAATTCTAATATCACGGTTTATAAGGGGTTATTTTATAGTTTGGGTAATTTAAAGGTTTACTTATTAAGTCTTAAGCTTAATGCTTCTTGTTGTCTGATCACCAATAAGATTGATCTGGTAAATCTAAAATGAACTAGACATAGTGATTTTAGGTTTCAGCCTTAGACTTAATAGCACACGATCTTCCTTGAGGATAGATAATCCTTTAATAGATTTCCTTACAGGATAGGCATATACCTGTCGGGCGGGGATAACCATAATTGGAACTTAAACTTAATGAATCCAGATAATTTGGTTGACATAGACATATGGTTCAATTGGCTTAAACTGGGTATTTGCGTCTGACCATCGACAGAGGCTTTTGCATAATTTCGTGTTCTAGGTTAGTAAACTGATTTATTACACAAACATAAAATAATCACTTCATCTTTTAAAAGATATTAGAATGATTTACAACCCTAGATCTTTGTGTCTTTTGTCTTTTTATTTATTTATTTATTTAGCAAATCTACAATCAACCAAATCAATCAAGCAATCATTCTCTTCTCCCTCAATTAGATATTTGTAAATAAATAGATTCAATAATTAATAACAACAGTAGGAATTAAGTCCTCGTGGGATCGATATTTTTATACTACTTGAACGATACGTGCGCTTGCGTTATACGCGTGTGTTTACGCCGGTCAAGTTTTTGGCGCCGTTGCCGTGGACTTATTTTTCTTGAGTTATTAATTTTGAAGCTATCTAATTTACTTGTATCTAATTTTCTTTATCAGTAATTTTTATTTCCTTCTTTTATTTTTCAGGTGATTGAAAAATGGAACATTATTGGGAGATTGAAAGATCACGAGCTTTATTAGAAGATACACCCCACATTTGGGAGAAACAATCCGGTTTTCTGAGGACTGTTGTCCAACCCAACAACTATCACTGGATGCCAGAACCAAGCAATACTTCATTTGCTCAACAGAACGTAATGGGGAGATGTGACATATGTAATGGTAACCACCCGAGAGATTATTGCGAGTATAACTACCATCCAGGGTGGCAGAGCTATCAAGATCCTTCATGGTATGACGAGCCATCACATTTCACAGAACCACATTTTCCATCTTATCCACCACCCACCTACAATGATCTTCATCAAAAACCAGAACCATCAGAGGAAAATCAGTTGCTAAACATGCTCAAAGATATGTTCATGAAACGAAAAGAAAAGTTGGATAAAATGCTTGAAACAAGCCAGAATCAATTTGAAAGTATTCAGAGACAATCAGAATTCATTCAGAGGATGACAGATCAAATGAGACAATTCACAGAAAACCAGAACTACATACCTCAAGAACCAGTTTCAGATGACACTGATGAAGCCTTTGAGTACCAATCATTTCACAATGACACTTCAACAGAGGAGGAGGCTGAGCAGTATCAACAACCAGAGGTATCCGTTCAGGAGCCCGAACCGGCAAAGTCTCAATTTGACTTTTATTATTCAGATTCTGACGATGATGAAGCTGATCTATTTGTATCAACTGCACCAACAACGGAGGATCAAACTTTCAATCCTCAAAATGAAGATCTTGGAGCATGCTTTACACTGATGTTTGAAGAAGATCCATGTGAACCATCCATTCCAGTCGTATCAGAGGATGAAAACCTAATGTCAGAAATATCTTTGCATCCTCAGGTTGACAATTTTGAAGCATGTATTTCACAGATGACAGATGAACAGCTGAATACATAAATTTTACAATTCATCTGTGAAGAAAAGGTGGAGCAAGAAGCAAAGAAAATGGAGGAGCAAATGTCTAAACTTATTAAAGATCCAGAGCATTCAAGAGAAACATCGCTGTTTTGGGGAGTACAAATCAAAGATATCGCTCAAAAGCTTGACAGAATGGAACTCCCATTCCAAGTCAAGCATCATACGAGACCTCCTGATTTTCTTTATTTCTTTGCAGGAACCACTGGAGCAACAAGGAGCAAAATGGTGGCACAAGCACTGAATGGGACAAAACTATTTTTGCCACTTTTCCGTTGGAAGAGACCCTTCAAAAGCAACGCTCACGAAATTGTCTTTAATCGGACATCCAAAACGACATTGAAACCTCCTTAAAAGATGGATTTCATTCACGTCTGGCTGAAGACAAAAAATTTAGCGCTAGCAGGGAGGCAACCCATGCAATTTGTTGTAATTTATTTTCATATTTTGTGTGTGAACTTTTTAATTTTGTGTGTTAGTCTTGCAGGAAAAATAAAAATGGAATTTTCAGGACAAAGCAAGCAAGTGCAAGCAGGATTTTCAAAATAGAAAAATTTGACAAAATCACGAAGATGTAAAGGCAATCCAGAAGAGACGTCCGAGTAAGGAGTCAGCTCGTGAGACGCGTCCCAGTGGATTTATCCGTCGAAAGACTTGGTTTTGCCAAAAAAAAAAAAATGTGTGTCCGATGATTTAATTGTTTGTTTAGCTAAAAGGTTTTAGGAAAAGATAAATGCTAATTTCACTTTTATCCCTAATTTGAATTTCTTATCTAGGTCAGACTCGTGCGCACTTTTAAAAATAGTCTTGTAAGCAGTTAGATAATAAGGAATTAAGAAAAGTGACTAGTTAAAATAATCAGTGGTTAATGAATGACCGTTTGCCTGAGTTTATGTTTATGTCTGCAATTATTATGTGCGGTATGTAAAAAAAAAAAAAAAAAAAAAACTAAACCAAGCTAGTACTTAGTAACCGGGCATCTTGCCTCAGTAAGTAGTGATAGTTCGCGTCAAACGGGAAAGCTTGTGTTAGTTTTTAAACATCCGAGATCCGGGTGATTAAGTCCGTAGGGGTGTTTTAACACCTAGTGCCCTAAAACCATCTGGTTTGGGAGTCACTGACCCAAAGCTCGCTACATGGATCAAAGATGTTATATATGAATAATATATAAAAAAAAATCAGAAAAATCACATACCTCACATGTGTTGATTATAGTAAACAGAACAACTTTAGATACTCAGATTGGTTTGACCCATTAACTACTGAGAATTGAGACGAAATCACCAAGTTGACAACTTAGAGTCGAAGCTGTTTACTGGACTATTCACATACACACTTTGAGTCTGATTTAGATATGTTGTTCAAAAGAAAGGATTTTAGTTGGAATATGCATTTTGAAGGTTCCTCTAACTTTGATGCTGAACATTCTCTGAGGACGTTGTTTATATATCTATTTTGTCTTTTTGCTTTTGTGTGCATTAGTTTTACTACCTTTTTACTTTTGTAAAATGTTTGTGGGTATCATTGCTGTAAACCCTCATGAGACTACAACTCGTCCACTAGGGACACCTAGGGGTTTAAAGGCTTGTTGCATACGCTAAATGCAACTGTGATCCCTACGAAAGTGGCTTAGTTAAATTTTACTATATTATGTTATTTTATTTTGTGTTTTGCTCGAGGACTAGCAAAATGTTAGGTTTGGGGGTGTGATGAGTGGTAAATCTATCATTATTTCCCACTCATTTAACCTAATATTTTGTATAGTTTCTTGAGTTTTGAGAATATTTTGGTGTGTTTTGTGTTATTTTGTATATAAATAAAGTTTCAGGACACTCTGGAGGTGATTTGGGCCAAAATAGTTAAAATTAGAAGAAAAGGGCATTTTGGTAATTTTCCACGTCGCGACGCCAAGACCTTCAGCGTCGCGACGTCTAACATGCGCCAAACAGTGCTAACATGCGCCGGGTCCACAAATCAGAATCTGAGAAAAGTTTGACATTGCTAACATGCGCCGTTCCACGTGTCACCATCACAACCGATCTGCTAACATGCGCCGTGCCACGTGTCATCATCCTATGGTGCCGACAGTCGCCATCGCCACGTCTTGCCATGTGTCACTCCACGTCATTGCCACGCCATCATCCACATCACCAGGTTGACCGAGTCAAACTGCCACGTCATCGCCACATCATCTTCAACCAATCACAGCGTGCCACGTGTCGCAATTCTATGGTGCCGACAGTCACTTTGCCACGTGTCGCCACGTCATCGCCACGTCACCGCCACGTCAGCGCCACGTCAGCATCAATCATTGAGTCTCTAATCCTTATCTGACACGTGGCTGATAAGAATCTCATCGACCAATCAGAAGCCGCCACGTGTCGCAATAATTGAAGCCCAACCACTCTGCCACGTGTCACCTTATCATCTTATCCATAATCTGCAAACCGACGAACCAGAGCGTGCCACGTCGACAGAAGCTGGCGTAGCGACGCCAAGACCTTCAGCGTCGCGACTCCCAGAGCCTACCAGGGCCTATAAATTCAGCTCGAAATTTCAGTTTTAGAGGCACCACTATCTCTCTTCTCTTTGATGTAAAGAGAGAGTTTCTCTCTCTAGTTTCTTTTATTTTTTAGTTTTTTTTTTTAGTTTTTAGTTTTGTAAATAATTTTGATTACGTTTTGTAAATATAATAATTTACTTTTTTACTTTTTACAGTTTTTACTATTCACCATGAGGAGGTAACTTCCCCAACTAGGGTGAAAGGTAATTCTTTTACTGTTACTATTTAGATTAATCTCCCTTAAAAATAATATATTCACAATTTAAAATATTGACTTAAAAAGGATACCGCCAGATTGGTCGGTTGGTAATTCATTTTAATCTGGTTTAAACCTGACTAATCAAGGATACCGCCAGATTGGTCGGTTGGTAATTTAATTTTGGTTCCGCCTTTATGGTTGGTTGGACTTAATTTGACTTAATCAGGTTACCGCCTATATGGCTGGTTGGAAAAAGAATCACAAGTTAATATATTATATTAAAGGAGATATCTAAATAGTAAATAGTAAAAGTAATTCATTTTACCTTAGCATTTTATTTTACTTTTTAGCTTTTACTTTATGTCTTTTACTTTTCAGCATTTTTACTTTATGTCTTTTACTTTTAAGTATTTACTAGCCCTAGTTATGTGTTAGTTATCTGGGGTTGTGATGAATTCTAATATCACCGGTTTATAAGGGGTTATTTTATAGTTTGGGTAATTTAAAGGTTTACTTATTAAGTCTTAAGCTTAATGCTTCTTGTTGTCTGATCACCAATAAGATTGATCTGGTAAATCTAAAATGAACTAGACATAGGGATTTTAGGTTTCAGCCTTAGACTTAATAGCCCACGATCTTCCTTGAGGATAGATAACCCTTTAATCGATTTCCTTACAGGATAGGCATATACCTATCAGGCGGGGGTAGCCATAATTGGAACTTAAACTTAATGAATCCAGATAATTTGGTTGACATAGACATATGGTTCAATTGGGTTAAACTGGGTATTTGCGTCTGACCATCGACATAGGCTTTTGCATAATTTCGTGTTACAGGTTAGTAAACTGATTTATTACACAAACATAAAATAATCACTTCATCTTTTAAAAGATATTAGAATGATTTACAACCCTAGATCTTTGTGTCTTTTGTTATTTTCCTTAGTATTTTCTTTTGTCTTTTTATTTATTTATTTATTTAGCAAATCTACAATCAACCAAATCAATCAAGCAATCATTCTCTTCTCCCTCAATTAGATATATGTAAATAAATAGATTCAATAATTAATAACAATAGTAGGAATTAAGTCCTCGTGGGATCGATATTTTTATACTACTTGAACGATACGTGCGCTTGCGTTATACGCGTGTGTTTACGCCGGTCAGCTATATCGATTGAAGGCCAACCCAAAAACGCACCATGGTTGGTATTACCTTTCTACTTATGCTGATTCGCCAAACATTTTCGGCAAGCTCCCCGACTCCAACAAGAACTTCAAAGACTTATGGTTTTGGGCCACAGGAGATTGGGGACAAGTTCTGAGATCATACGAAAATGAGGTCTCTGTCCCGGATATCTTTAGAGCGGGAGGTTAGGACTTTAACCCTTAGCGTTCTTACTTTTGATTTTATGATAGGATTTTAACTTCTTTAATTCTTCCTAACTTGTTGGGGGGACGCTCCCAAGGTTTCCCATCAGGTCCGGCAACAGGTACGCTGGGCTCGGCGTTATGCCGAACATTGGAAGCAATTGGTTAATGATGCGGCCTTTCTCGAGTCGGGCCTGATCCGGACTGTTCCTCCGAATGTCCCGGGGCGGATAGGTAGGCTTTACTAACCCTCTAACCAATCTCCTTGTTTGCTTAGCATAATGATAATTCGAATTCGCTTAGATTCTGGACTGACCACCCTTTTTGTCTTTTGTTTTTTCGTAGGTATGTCAAAAAGGCCAAAGTAATTGGATCAGCTGGTCGGTGTAACAAAGAAAAACGGCCACACTGGAGCCGGGTCCTCCCGGAAACGGCCAGCAACCGAGGCCAAAAAGGTGACTGAAGAGGCGGCCCCGTGAGCTACCCGAAGCTTGTCTCCCCAATCTAGGGTATCTCCAACAGTCTCCACCCATCATGCCAGCCAGCCAAAACCTACTAGGAAAATGAGGCGCCTGATCGGGACAGAAGAAACCGATCTATCTCGGGAGATGGCGGATGAGCAGGTCTTGAGTGAGAGGCAGGCTGCTCGAAAAGATAAGAAGAGGCCAGAGGGTACTTCCAAAAAATGGAAAGGCGCCGTGATTCTTGGTGTAGAAGACCTCAGACAGGGCATTAGGGAGGCCACTTCTCACCTGGTGCCGGCTATTAATGAACTGGACGAGGCGGTTCCTGCGTAGAAGATTCTGAGGTATGAGGATCTCTCTTCCGAGGACATCGTTACGGAGATATGCTCCCAAATGGGCAAGGTAGTCACATTTCCCTATTCTCACTTATGAGTCCATGACTTAATTTAGTTTTCTGACTTTCTATTTCTTCTCGGCAGACGAACTATATCACGTCCAAGACTAAAGACCTTCTTCTGAGCCTTTTGTCCGAGGGTGGCCAAGCCCAGAGGCTTCAGAGCCGACTCTCTGAAACGGAAGCTGAGCTGGTCCGCAAAGAAGAAAACATAAAAAATCTGGAGCTGGCTGCTAGTGAGGCCCATACAAAAACAAAGCTCTCCGGCGGCTGCTGCCTCTCTAGAGAGAAAAAATGCTGATGCCGCCAAGAAGGACTTGGAGGCTGGCTAAGCTAACAACAGGATCCTGCAGGTGGAAGTGCGCAGCGTTGAATCTAAGCTGAGGGCCAAAGATGAAGAGCTGGTGCGGGCCCGGGACGAGCTCAATAGGAAAGAATCTGAGTGGGAGGTCGAGAGGGACACAATCCGACTTGAGGGGGTCGGGGATTGCACCGAGATCATCCCGATGGTATTGTCCAGCCTTGATATGGGGCCTATCCACGCGGCCATCCGCTTCTGCAAGGGGGAAATCTCAGAAGAGGAGTTTAAAGAATGGCTGCCCCTTCTCCCGAAGAAGTGATGGACCCCGATCCTATTTCGATCGCCCCGGCTCCTGAAGAGGACCGACCTGAGGCTCTTGCTCTTGAAGAGGTTCGGTCTGAGGCTCATGTTCCTGCTCCTGAAGCCGTAACTTTCGGGGCCTCCCAAGCCGTCCCCGTGGAATCCATTGTCCCCTCTCCCGAGGCCGAGCCCAGCCAGTTGCCACCCGTACCTATTGAGGAAGAAACAATTGTCCCTGCACGGGCTAAACTGTAGGGGGTAACTCGAATGGGGCCCCGTGTAATCCCGAACACACTTTATTATTATTTTTTTTGTAATAACTATTTTTCACGACCCTATTTATGTGAATATCTTGTATACTTCCATTCCACTTTTCTTTTTTGATCCTTCATGACTTGCTCTGGTTGCTCTCCCAAAAACGTCCACTTGAGAACCGACTCCGAGCTAGGAGAAACACTTGGCTCACTGGGGGAATGTTACGTCCCCAGTTTGAGAAGATAGACTCGGTGGGATGTAAACCGACCCCGAGCTGAGAGAAACACTTGGCTCTGGGGGCATGTTACGTCCCCAGACCAAAAGGATGGACTCGGTGGGACGTAACCCGACCCCGAGCTGAGAGAAACACTTGGCTATGGGGGAATGTTGCGTCCTCAGACCAAAAGGACGGACTCGATGGGACGTAACCCAACCCCGAGCTGAGAGAAACACTTGGCTCTGGGGGAATGTTGCGTCCCCAGACCAAAAGGACGGACTCGGTGAGACATAACCCGACCCCGAGCTGAGAGAAACCAAGTGTCCTTGGCGGAAAGAAATCCAGCCCTGAGCCGAATAATATAGGTGGCCACGGCTAATCGAAATCCAGCCCCGAGCCGAATAACTAACTGGTCTCGGTGGAACGAAATCCAACCCTGAGCTGATTAACCAAGTGCCCTCAGCGGAACGAATCCATCCCCAAGCCGATTAACCAAGTGGCCTCGGCAGAATGAATCCAGCCCCGAGCCGATTAACCAAGTGCCCTCGGCGAAACGAATCCAGCCCCGAGTTGGTTAATCCTTTGGGTTTTATTCAGAAGGGAAGTGAATCCTCTTTTGAAGCCCTATCAGTTTTGGCATGGGCGTCCCCTTGTCAAACCTGATGAAATCGAAGACAAAACCTTGGAAAATGAAATCAAAACGCGGGGGTGATTTAACACTTATCCAAAAACAACAGCAAGGATGCCTCAAAACAGCGTCCTGTTTGAGGTCTCCAAAGCACAATTCTGAACCTTTCAATTCAGAGTCCCGGTGAACCAGGATTTGGATCAAAGAGCGTTTAAAATTGTAAGGGCACATCCTCTATACTTCAAGTCTTCATGGTGCCTGTGTACTGTTCGAGGGCTCCTCCTTACAACACTGGAGCAAGCATACGCTACGAGGGCACAATCCTTTCTCGTGCTATACTTCTCTTGGATCCAAATGATCAAAGAAATAGAGATCAAAGAGTGTCCGAGACATTAAGGGCATATTCCTCCTTATGTTTGGTAACACTGGAGCAAGCAATCGCCACGGGGGTATCATCCCTCCCCGTGCTATGCTTCCCACGGATCCGAATGATCAAGGAAATATGGATCAAAGAGTGTCCGAGACATTAAGGGCATTTTCCTCCTTATGTTCGGTAACACTGGAGCAAGCAATCTCCACGGGGGTGTCATCCCTCCCCGTGCTATGCTTCCCACGGATCCGAATGATCAAGGAAATAGGGATCAAAGAGTGTCCGAGACATTAAGGGCATTTTCCTCCTTATGTTCGGTAACACTAGAGCAAGCAATCGCCACGGGGGTATCATCCATCCCCGTGTTATGCTTCCCACGATCCGAATGATCAAGGAAATAGGGATCAAAGAGTGATCACGGATCAATAGTGTCCGAGACATTAAGGGCATTTTCCTCCTTATGTTCGGTAACACTGGAGTAACCAATCGCCATGGGGGCATCATCCCCCCGTGCTATGCTTCTCACGGATCCATTGGGTAGAAAAACATATGGTAACGCATTCCTTGCATTGTATTTCCCAAACCGGTCAGGCAGGTTATCCTACGGGGGCACTCCCTCCCCGTGGTTACTATCCTGGAATGTCCCCCGTAAATATAAGTTGTGGGGTAGTTGCGCTCCGGCTACTGCGAAGGGTTCTCGTGCTCATTTATACTTCTTATCCCTTGATGTGGTCTTAATTTTTGAAAGTGGAGCGAGTTAGGTCGGATTGTCTATGCCTGGGATTTTTATGGTAGAACTTGTGATCGGTCTGTCATGGGTTTGATGCCTCGACCTCTGATCATCCCTCCGTATCGAGTATGTCCCCAAAATTTTGAATATTGCTTTCAATTTTAATTAAAAGAGTGGGTGGAATTTTCTTTTTTTGGAAAGAGAAAGTTTTATTCATATTCGGGGACTTACTACGTTCTCTACAACTCTCTGCGGGGTATTTCGAGAGGGGTTTTACACTGTGCTCTTAACCCTTGTTGGGTGTGCTGCAAAAAAAAAAGGAAGAAAGGGAATCTATTGGAAATACTTTCTTAGCATCTCGGCATTCCAAGGTTTCCTTAATCGGGTGACGTCCATCTGTTCTAAAATGTAGACCACTGGCCTTACCACCTCTACAATTTTGTTGTAGAAGCGGGCCATTCTTTGTTGATATATTGTTGTTTTTATAGCCGACTTCTCCCTCTTTTCTTCGATTAGATCGAGGTGACTTCTGATAAGTTCTTCATTTCGTTTGTCCTCAATATGATGGACCATGTGGGTAGTCATTCCGTTCTCTGCTGGGATGACATCTTCGCATCCGTATGATAAGGCAAACGGAGTTTCCCCTGTGGAGTTTTTATAGGTTTTCCGGTGTGCCCACAACACTTCCGATAATTCCTCGACCCATAAGCCCTTGAAGGATCCGAGCCGAGCCTTAAGATTTGCCTTAATGGTTTTGTTTGTGGCCTCAACCTGCCCATTTGACTTGGGATGGGCTGGTGAGGCGAATTGTAAGGCGATCTGGAGGTCTTCATAGAGCTTCTGGAAGCCTTTTCTATCGAACTGCTTTCCGTTATCTATGATGACGGCTCGAGGGATTCCGAACCTGCAGATAATATTTTTCTTCAGAAACTTCGTAGCCTTCTTCTCTGTGATGGTGTATAGGGGTTTGGCTTCCACCCATTTGGTGAAATAGACTATGGCCACAATGGCGTACTTCGTCTGTCCTCGTCCCCTTGGCATTGGTCCGATGATATCTAGCCCCCACTAAGCGAACGGCCAGGGACTGGACAGGGTGGTTAACTGCTCTGCTGGTTGGTGGTGAATATTGGCATTCTTTTGGCATCCTTCGCATTTCCGGGCCACTCTCATGTCGTCCTGATGCATAGTCAGCCAATAGAACCATTGCCTTAAAGTTTTGAAGGCCATCGATTGTCCTCCGGCGTGACTCCCACAGATGCCCGCATGAATTTCCCTCAGTACATAATCGGCCTCTTCTTCCGCTAAACATCCTAGGAGGGGTACAGTGTGGCCCCTCTGGTAGAGCATAATTCGATCAGGGAGAACTTGGTGCTTTTGAATTTTAGTTTCCTGGCTTCCTTCTTGTCATTGGGTGTCTCCCATGTTTCCAAATATTTCTTAATTGGCTGTATCCACGAGGTTTTGTCTTCCTTATCCAATACTTTTACTTCGAGTTCTCACACGCTCTTTTCTCGGAGGCAGATTAGAGGGACTATTATGGGGTTCTGTGCTTTTATCGAAGATGCGAGCCGTGCCAAGGAGTCTGCCTCACAGTTGTCTTCTTGACTGATTTGCTCAAAGTGTACGTTCCTCATTCTTTCCACCAACCTTTTTACTTCAGCCAAGTAGGCTATCATACTCGGCTCCCTGGCTTGGAATTCTCCTTTCAGCTGCTGAACAGCCAACTGAGAGTCACTTTTTACCACTACGTCGTCGACTCCCACCACCGTGCATAGCGTAAGACCGGCCAAAATTGCCTCATACTCTGCCTCATTGTTTGTGGCCTCGAAGGCGAACCTCAGGGGGAACAACACCTCTTCACCTTTGTCGCTATTCAACACGATTCCAGCTCCATTGCCTTGTGAGCTGGCAGATCCGTCTACTGACATCAGGGTTATGTGAATTCTGCGATAAAATCTGCCAAAGCATGCCCTTTACTGCCACCCTTGGGAGGTAAGAAATGTCGTGTTCACTTAACTCTACCGACCACTTCATTAACCTGCCCGAAACTTCTGGTTTCTGCAGAATCTGTCTCAGAGGATAATCGGTGTAAACCCCAATAGGATGGGCTTGGAAGTAGGGTCGTAATTTCTGGCTGCAGTGATCAATGACATGGCGACCAGTTCATGTACCGGATATCGGGTCTCAGCATCTAACAAAGCTTTGCTGACATAATATACTGGCCTTTGGACCTTGTCGACCTCTTGTATTAGTACCGAACTTACTGCATGCTCTGAGACAGCTAAGTACAAGTATAAGGTTTCCCCTGGGAGTGGTTTTGCTAGAAGTGGGGGCTGTGTTAGGTATTGTTTTAACTGTAGGAAGACATCCTCGCATTTCGGCGTCCAGTCGATTTCCTTTTTGGCCTTCTTGATGACTTTGAAGAATGGGTGACACTTGTCTGTTGCTCGGGAGATGAATCGATTGAGCGCGGCCAATCTGCCGGTTAGACTTTGCACTTCTTTTACCGTCCTAGGAGACTTTAAGTCCAGTACGGCTTGGATCTTCTGTGGATTTGCTTCTATGCCTCAGGAGCTTACCATGTAGCCCAAAATCTTCCCTGAGGACACTCCGAAAGCACATTTCTCCGGGTTGAGCTTTAAATTGTGTTTCCTTAGTAATTCGAAGGTTTTCTTTAGATCGGTCACGTGACATTCTGGCTCTTTAGACATTGTTATCATGTCATCAACATATACCAACATTGACGTGCCAATGAGCGGTTTGAAAATTTTGTTGACCAGCCTTTGAAAGGTTGCCCCTGCATTCTTCAGTCTAAAGGGCATTACTTCATAACAGTAAAGACCTTGATCGGTGACAAAAGTTGTTTTCTCCTCGTCCGCAGGGTGCATCTTGACCTGGTTGTATCCTGAGAAGGCATCCATAAAGTTTAGCAGTCCCTGGCAGGCTGTTGTATCTACTAGCTGGTCTATGTTTGGTAGTGGGAAGCTGTCTTTCGGGCATGCCTTGTTGAGGTCGGTGAAATCCACGCACATCCTCCATTTTCCGTTTGACTTCTTCACCAATACCACGTTTGATACCCACTCCGGGTATTTTACTTCTCTGATGAAACCAACTTTCAATAATTTGTCCACCTCGGTAGCTACTGCCCTACACCGTTCCTGATTTAAGGTTCTTCTTTTTTGCTTGACTGGCTCGTGTGACGGGTTTACTGCCAAGTGGTGATTGATGAACTTCGGATCAATCCCGGGCATGTCGTCGTGCCCCTATGCGAAGACGTCCAGGTACTCCTTTAGACACCTCAACAGGCCTTGTTTCAGGGTTTCGTCTAAGTTTCCCCCTATCTTTACGCTCTTCCCAGGCCCAAAAAGTTCCGTCTCTTATAATTCTTCGACCGTCCCTAACCGGTAACTTTATTTGGCCGAGGACCTGTGTTCCCCTTTGCTTCTTCTCTGTCTTCATTCACTTGTCTTTTTTGGGTACCTCCTTCAACGCAGAGGGTTTCCCGTGAGAGGGTGGCAAAACAGCTCCGGGCTATCCTCTACTCCCGCACACGATTCTGATCCCTTCCCGGGTAGGGAATTTTAACTTTAAGTAATAGCAGGACATTGCGGCCTTTGTCTTCATCATGAAAGGTCGACCGACAATGACTTGGTAACTGCTCATGCAGTCCACCACCGTGAAGTTTATCATAATCGTCCGAGTCCGGGGACGAGTTCCGATTGTCATTGTTAATTGTATTCTCCCCAATAGGACGACCGTTGAACCCCCGAAGCCGTATATGGGAGTGCCATCGTCGGTTAGAGCTGGATACTCCACTCCAAGGCCTTCCAGAGCCTCTTTGGAGATTATATCCACTGCGCTCCCGGGATCCACCAGGATTCTGTCTACCTCTGAACCGCTGATTGTTGCTTTGATTATTAACGCATCGTCGGGGGGGAAACTCACCCCTCGGGCATCCTCGTCAGTGAACATTATTGGTACCGACCGACCACATTTTATTCCCGAGGACTGTTCTGCTTCTAGTACCTCCGACCCCCGAGCCTGGCTGTAGTTTATTTCTCTTATCTGGGGGAATCTCCTGAGGTTAGGCTCTATTAAGAGGCCTTTTTCCTGAATCTCCATGACGATTTGTCCTAGTGGCTTGTTCAGAGGAATGTATGATTCTTCCCTGACTACGTGGTTTACTTGGTTCAGGATTCCTCTTTCCTGGTCATTCCGAGGTATTGGCTTGAATTCCTTGTGTCTCGGGGGCGGTTTTTTGAATTCCCTATCTGTCCGGCGGGGGGCCTCTGCCCTTATTGTCCTATCTCTGATAGATGTCCCCCTCCGAGAGATTTTCTCTTCGTTCTCCAACAAAACAAACTTACGGGCTATTTCCAGGGCGGTTGCATAATCCGGCGTATCTTGGATTCTTAGGTAAGTCCACAGCTTTCCGACCCTTAAGGCCCCCTTTAAACTTTCCAAGGCCTCGAGGGACTCATATCCCCCGACCTCGAGCACCATATTATGGTATCTTTCAATGAAAGCCTTCAGGGGCTCGTCATCTCCCTGCTTCATGAGTCTTAACTCTCCAATTGTCTTTTTAGGAACGCAGGCCCATTTGAAGTGCCGCACAAACAATTTTTTGAGTTGCGCGAAGTTACTGATGCTCACTGGGGCTAGACTTCTGTACCATAGAATGGCGGATCCGCCTAAGGTTAGGGGGAATACTTTGCAAACGGCATCCCCTACCACTCATTGGACTTCCATTATTAGGACAAAGCTTTCAATATGGGATTTTGGGTCAGAATGGCCCTTGTAGGGTGTCATAGTGGGCATGTTGAATCGTCTCGGGAATTTTGCCGACCTTATTTCTTCTGTGAGGGGAGATTCCTCCTCACCGTCCCGGGCATCTCCTGCATCGGTCTTGAGGTTTACTCCCACTTGGCCATCTCTTTCCTCAACCAAGATCTCATGTCGCTATCTGAGTTACCATGCCGCCTCTGCGGCCTTCTTCGTGTCTATTTCCCCAGGTGTGGCGCTCCTCATGACTTGAGGTCTCTCGTTCAGCCTCGCCATACTTCCTTTTTTCCCCTTCTAATGTTTCGGGGACTATCATAGGAGGAATCTGGTGCTTTCTTTCTTCCCTCTTCTTCTTCCCACGTGTCCTCTGTTTGCGAATCTTTTTCTACCACTACGGATTTTACCCCGTAGGGGCCCCTCCTTCTGGGTCCATCGTCTTCACTCGTATCCATAACCTTTTTTCCTTCCGCTGTCTCACCTCTTCTCTGACTGGTTCCGGCTTAAAATCTCTCGCTGTTCCTCCCTTCCATCCTTTCTAGTCGGTCCATCATGGATTTTAGAAGGGCTTGGTTTTCCTCCCTATCTCTCCTCATGTTTTCTTCTATCTTCTCTACCCAGTCCGTAGTTGGACTTCCTGATGATCGGTGATTTCCGTCTTCTGCCATTGTCTTACCACGTGTACTGCTTTTTGTCTGAAATTCCCCACAGACGGCGCCAACTGTTGACGGCTGATTTTGGTCTCGGGATAATATGAGAATATTACTCCCGAGACAATCCTCCCTTAATAGTGAATTTGTTCGGTTATGGGGGAACCAAAAGCAAATTTGGCAAAAGACAGATAAATACACCAATCAACAAGGAGATTTAACGTGGTTCGGCGGATCAGATCCAACCTACGTCCACGGACACAAACCGAATAATACTTTTTATTACTGAGATATGCTTCTCTGATATCTCTTGCGTTTTACAAGTCTGATCCTAATGATCTTGATCTTGATTCTGATACCTCATACGCACACTCTACCCTCCTATTTACCTATTTATAATAGTGTAGAAATCAGATTCCTTCTCCTACAAGAATTTCCTAGTTGAGACAATTTTATTTTCTCATAAGGATCCTAATTTAAAACTACTTTCACTTCCTTTATCCTATTAGGACACTAACTCATCAGTTTACCCAATGAAAATAGGATAGCTTGTCATCTTATCCGTAAGAGTATGGTATCTTATCTTCCGGAGCATGTCTTGCCACATGCTCGGTCTTCATGAGGTCGGTCATAATGGTCCTTTGAACTGAGAATGCTTCTACCGATCTGATAATTGCTCGGTCATTCGAACTCAAGTGTTCGGCCATTTACTCATGTGGTCGGGTCGGTATTAATGATCCTGACCAAGAAGGGAATTTACCTTTTTACCCCTGTCGTACTCCTTAAATAACATAGGACCTGAAAACACCATCAACAATCCGCATGAAGGGCAAGGTTATTTAAATTGGTAAAGATCTACGACAAAAGTTGAAAGAGTTTGTAAATTGGTAAGCTATGAAATTTTGGTTTATTTTTTCACTTGTTATATGAGTAACTAATGTGTGTGTCTTTTATATCTTTAAGTGCACTGAGAATGTTTAATCTACATATAGAAAGAATGGTCGAAAATTTGTTCATGGAAAACGATCAAAGTAAGGAACTTTAGATGTCAATTCAAATATATCATAGTTTTAATTATTATTTTATGCAAACTTAGATTATTTTCTCTTTTGTAGTGTCCTCAACAATCCAGAAATGTTGAGTGTGGGTATTATGTGATGAAATATATGAGGGACATCATTGATAATAATACCGACAATGACTCAATTTTGGAAAAAGGTATATTGATATTTATTATCAATAGTTAAATATAATACTTTATAATTAAAAATTAACATATCTCGCAATTACCATCAGTTTAGCGGAATAAAACCCTACCAGTTTTCTTGTAGTGATTCTTGTTATTTGAATGCATTGTAGGTAGGCTGGTAATTCTACTCTTATCAGCAACAATGTTTTTTCTCTTGTAAATGACTTTTATGGTTGGTCTTGTGTAAATGGCTTTTGTGGATGGTTTTGTTTCATGTAAGAGGTTATAAGGAGTAACGGAAATTTAACATTATTTTTTAGTTGTTTTAAGATATTTGTGCTTACGATGATGTATTAGAGCAAAGAGTTGAGTTCACAATCAAATTAGTTATTTCAATCAGATGATGTAATGAGTATTTGTTTATATGTTATACGTGTAATTGTTCTAATTTTGACAGGTTATTATAGTTAACACACAACTTATATTTATTTATTTATTTATTTATTTTACACATAACATAACGGTTATTATAAAATAGCCGTAATATTATTTTGTACAAATAATGACGGTTATTTCATAAGAACCGTCATTATTTTATCGTAATAGATGACGGACATATGAAATAAACGTCATGAAATGTGGCAAAATAATGACGGTTTCTTTAAAAGAACCGTCATATAATATTTTAAATTATGACAGTTAATTTAACCGTCATTAAAATATTTTGCCTTTTGATGATCCTGCCTAAGATGATGGTTTAAAAATCATTTAATTTTTTAACTATCATCTTTTTATAGTTTTGTAGTAGTGTGATAAAAATTCGAACAATGAATTTATGCCAAAATAATCCTAAAACGAAAATTTGGTGTCAAAAACTTTTTTGAAGTGCGATGCTAATTTATTGGTTTGAATGCATGCACATACGTGTATTTATTATTTTTAGATAGAAAAAAATGTGGCAGGGCGGCATTTGCATCCACGTGCCTATCATGGAACAACGACTATGAGTTTGTTTTCATTTCTACCAAACTTTTATTCTCTCTTTTCCTTTTTTCAAAAACAAACCATATTATTCTTTAAATTTTGTCTGAAGCCACATAATTAATGGGTATTTATGTATTTTTCAGTCACGTGACTTCATGGATATCGACAAATAAACCACTTCTTAACCGAATTTATTTTTTTGAAAAAATAAAAATAAAAATAAAAGAGGGGAATAGAAGTTGGAAAAAATTCGATTTTTGGCCCACTTTTATTAGATGGAATAAAATTGAATGATGATTCGGAGCTAAACTCAATTTAATAATGAGTACTGAATTAATTATCATCCATCCTATATGATTCCTACTTATATGCTTAACTGTTGATGAACGTGATTGGAAATTCTCTATACAAATTGCAGATAGCTTTATTCATCCTACCGTATCAAATAAAAAGCAAGCTGAAATAAAATACCATAAATCCCATTGTAAAAATGACAAAATTGTTAAACGTTTGATTTTATTTATAATATATAAATATATGTATCTTAAATTCATTACAGGAAATAAGATCTTTAACGTCTAAAGTTTTAGTTTTGCTGCGAAAATCGTCGCCAAATTTATAATTTAGTGTCTCCGAAACCTTACGACGCTAAAATTACACCATTTAGCGTCGTCAACTAAATTTTGACGTAAAAAATATTGACATTTTACTGCCACTACCTAATTTTCGATGCTAAATACGAAGAATCGTCAAAATTTAGCATCGAATATATTAGCGTCGACGCTAAATGTCAATATTTTTTGGGTCGCTAACAATATTTGACACTAAATCTTACTACATTTATCATCAATATCTAACTTCAACGCTAAAAAACGTAATAATTTAGCGTCGTTATCTAACTTCGACGCTAAAAACGTAGTAATTTAGCATCAAAGTTACGTTGCGACACTAAATGTAGTAAGATTTAACAACAACACTAAAAAGTCTTCAAAAATATCACCTACCCACGACCCCTTTCTTCTATAAATACCCCCTTATTATTTTATTTTCTTCAATACCAACGTAAAAAAAAATACTCATTTTCATAATTTTCAACCACAATTATATATATATATAAATATCACTATTATTATAGTAATTTATTTACCCATTATATATTTTAATTAAATTCCCTAAAATTAGGATTTAGAATTTAATTAGGTAAATATTTTAGTTTATGAATTAAGCTAATTAAGATATGTGTTTTCTCTGATGTATCACTATTATTGTAGCAATTTATTTACCCATTATGTATTTTTGAATAAATCCCTTAAAATTAAGGTTTAGAATTTAATTAGGCAGATATTTATAGTTTATGAATTGAATTGATGGTGCATATAATCTAAATTACTCTAATAATTTGTTTACCCGTTACGTAATTTGAGTAAATCCTAAAATGAGGGTTTAAATTAATTAGTTAAATATTTAATTTATGTATTTAATTGATAATACATATAATTAATATGGATAATTTCATTTTGGATAAGTATGTATGAATAGGGTTTGATTTTGGATTACTATTTAATCGTTAAGTGAATATATCGTATATATATTAATTTTAATTAAATTATCATTTTTTCTTTATATTTTTGTAGAAATTTTTTGTTGATATGGATAGTATTGGGATGAGTGTACCCAATAGATTGAGTATCGAAAATTGTGAAGGGGTGAAATAATTTATGGAAGCAGTTAAACGAGTTGTTGATATGGAAGGTCATATGCGTTGTCGATATAATAACTGTTTGAATATGAGAAAGAAATATTTGAGCGAAGTTATTGATCACTTATATATGCCAGGAATTTCAGCGACCTATCGGATGTGGGTTTACCATGGAGAAAAATACAACTCTGACTCCTAGTATACTCATTCAAAAGCTAGTACGAGTTATCACGAGCATCGTCAAGAAAATGATGATATGATTGCTGCTTTGCATGACTTATAATTCGACGTTTGGTGGAGAAACATCATATCCATAGGAGAATGAAAAACATAAAGTGTTTAGTCAGTTACTTAAAGAAGCTAAAAAGATATCGTTTGGTGGTGTTGGCGTGTCGACTTTGAACTTTGTTGTCAAGCAACACCACATTAAAGTAAGTAATAGAATGACCGATAAAAGCATTGATATGATGTTAGAGTTGCTTGGATAAATATTATCAGTCGACACATAATAGCCAAAATCATATTACGAGGCGAAACAAATATTGCGCGATTTCGGATTGGGGTATGAATTGATACACGCATGTAACGATGATTGTGTATTATTTGGAATAGAGTATGAATTCCTTGAGAATTATCCAATCTTAAGTAATATATGTCATTAAACAAGTTTAATATGCAAATTACCAAAATCAGAACAATAACCAAAAGACTTAGAAAAACTTGGAAAATGTTGAAGATGATAAAAGTTGTATCCAAATCTAATTGTCTTTGTCCTTCAGAACTTATTAGCCCCGCCTCGGTGTTCCAAGGATTTCTTGTGGCTAACATTCTCTCAGGATTACTTGGATGCTTCTTGTAGAAGGGGCACTCCTTTCACAAGAACTTGAACATGGACAAATGGTGGAAACTCTCTTGATTATGAAAACTCAAGACCTCATATTATGCAAGGCTTGTAAGAGAATGTATAGGAAAATTCAGTAAATAGAAATGAGAATTCAAGGTCTTATTTATAAACATGGAAGGTTACCATTGAAATGTTGGACAATTATGACCCATAGCGTCACTATTTGTACAGATCATGGTGTTGTTGTACAAATTAACTATGTGACAAAGGAGATTTCACTCTCATCATTTGTGATTAGATCACCAAGATGTATAAATGATATGAGGTACTTATGATTTGTTCATGGATTGAGAATGATATGAGACAGTATCAGTCCACGAAGGATAAATCATTAAATATCCATAGTCAGAGTATTATCGAGATTGGACATCGATAATGCGTAAAAGACTAGTATTACACTTGTGCGCGTTCTGAGGGCACAAACGGCATAACTCTCATATATTTAGGTATAGGATACTCATGCAAATGTAATAGGAGGTTGTGTTTTACCGATGGTACGGGAAACAGCTTCGCTCTGGATAGAGCCCCTCGGAATTCCATTGGTAGTATGATTATGTGTCTATGGAAGTCCGAAATCATGGTAGGTGTATTTGGTCTTAACCTGAGACTTGCACCGCTAATACTTACGACAATCAATATACTTTGGTTTTGGTCGTCCAGGGCTTTAACAGGTTCTGTGTACGCCTCTGCTGGGTATATTGAGAATCGTAGTGTGTTGGGTGTGATGTCAAGACGAAAGTATCACTTCAGTCATATGGAGATGAAGGTCACGTAGGATACGGTACTAGTACTCTTATGTACTGCAGTCATCGGGATAAAATGCCAAGGTCATGTTTATCCGATTATAGAGACTAGTTACCAGACATCCGACATGTGCTTCATACGGGGCAGACACAATTCCAGCCCCAGGCCTAGCACGTGATCATCCGATACTGGATCAAAATACACAATACTACGTATACTACGCCTGATATAGATCGCTTATTCCTGTAAGCATGTTTCTGGAGAATTGGGTAGGCATGTCGCTTTGCTAGAAGCCAACCTTGTCTTGTAAATCGGTACAAACGTAGTACTAGGTACTTACATGTTCGGATAGTCCGACAACCGTATTTACTGCCAATATATCCGGGGATCTCATGGGTCGCTTCCCGAAGATTCACCGATGACGTATGACTCGCACTTTATTAATCTGGGATTAATTGGATGAGAGAGAAAATTAATCTGGGATTAATCGCGGAGATATTTTATCTGGGATAAAATATCATTTAAAGAGATAGAACGATTAATTTGGAATTAATCGATAAAATAATATATTTGATATATTATAAGAAATTTGATTTCGACGCGGAATTAAAATTAGATTTTAATTCGGGCGAACGAATTAATTTAGAATTGATTCGTTAGCGATGTGAATATTGATTTCGCTAGAAATAATCATTTAATTACGTCGCAACGGAAAATTCTTTAATTTGGAATTAGCGAACCTGAGCCCGCGAGTGTTTGCGAGTGCATTCGCATTTCGAATTCGAGTGTGGCACGTAAGTCACGTCAAGTGTCAAATCGCTAGTCACATCTAGCGTCACATCATTCGTCAATCAAGTGATGAATGTCTTTCACTTTGAGTGATTGACACCAGTCACTATTCATTGATTAATGAAAGTTGATGTTGGTAGTTGGCAAGCATTTATGGCTTGACTTTTCAAAGAGAAAAAATTGGTATATGGTAAATTGATTTTAGAAATCAATTAATCTAATACACAAATCTCTCTCTCTCTCCCATCTTCTCTCTTTCTCTTCCACTCAAACACGCCCTTGGGGCTGTTTCTTCTTCTGTTTTCTGCCCAGAAAACCGTGAGCATGTAGAAGGGAAAAGAGTGATTTTTATGGCAAAAATCAAGGTGCTAGCACACATAGAGTTATCCTTAGGTGATAGGGAAGTAATTTCGTGAGCTTAGAATCCATTTTGTAAGCTTGGAGCTTGAAGATTTCTTGGAGGACAAAGCCGAATTTGGAGGCCATTTTTCAGCCACTACTGAGTGCTTCTATGGAGGGCAGAACGTTTTTTATCTTCACTGCATCGTCTCAACCGCTCGAAGTAAGTATTCCGAAACTTCGTTGATTGTATTCACATGTATTTTCAATGCTTGATATGATCTTGGGATGCTTAGACAATTCCAACAATGGTATTAAAGCAAGGTTGAGCATGAAAATATTTTAGGGTTAAAATTGGGTAAAATGAATTTGAGCATGATTTAATGAAATTGGATGATTTAGTATGCTTAAATGTTGTTGAATTGAAGATTGATTGGATCAATTTCAAGAAAAATTATTTGGAACAAATTTCCCCAAAATCCTTAGCTTTGCTGAATGGATAAGAAGCTCTAATGTCTTGGATTTTTGATTTTTTGATCATTGGATGTGTTGGAAATCAATTGGAAATATTGATTTAATGTTGAATTGAATTTAATTGGATTGAATTTGATTTGGACATAAAATTCCCCTTTGGCCGAGACTTATATAGCATGTATATGGGTTTGTGTAACGACCCAAGTTATTTTAACATTTTTGCATAAATTTTATTGAGATTGTGTCCTTTGTAGATATATTAGTAATGAGGTTAGGATTCTAAGTTCAATTTGGTAATTGTATCGAATATTTACATTGAACCTTTGTGGTGATGGAAAAGTAGGAAATGAAACTTAGATATTGTGAATCTGTGAATTGAGAACGTTTAGTATAAATGGATAATTTTGGAAAAAAGTTAAGTAAGACCGTTATTGAAGAAGGTTTTATTGCTTGAATATACGATATTAATGAGTAACATAAAGGAATGAACAAGTTAGATATGTATACTAAGTCATGCATTTATTTTTGTTAGTTGAATAAGAATAAATGAATATAAATTATCTGTTGGATTGCTGATGAGTTGTTGATACTATCTATCATGAATGTAAGCTAAGCTATGTCGATGTAGATGTGAATGAAAGTATGAAAGAATAGAATGCATATGTTATTTAAACTATAGATAAGCATGAACATGTGCATGATAAGATTGAAAGAAAGCATAACAAAATCATATGCATTTGTATGATATTACATTCAGAAATTAAGTTGAAATTGAGAATGGTTTTGAGATTTAAAAAGTGTTTTAAAGAAAAGCTTCAAATGCTTTTGAAAGTAACATTTTTTTTAGAAAATATGTCCTTACAGCTTTGAGATACAAAGTACGGTTCATTATATTCGGGGCATGAGGTAAAACCTCACTCCAGTATGTAACTTGACATTCAGTTGGAATTGACGGGTTCTTTGGAATTGACGGATTCAGAGACATGTGCACATGTCGAGGACTAAGGGGACGCTCTCAGATCCTCCAGATGGGCTAGGGGGACGGCGATACGTAACGCCCCTAGATCCCAATTTGAGCTTGGGTGGTAGCATAGATCCGCACCCCCAGCTCCAGTTTGTGGCTTGGGGGACGGCGATACGTAACGCCCCAAGACCACCAGTTTCAGGGCAGGTATGGCATGCTTTGGGGGACGGCGATACGTAACGCCCCAATGTCATGGGTTTGCATATCTGGCTCTAGGGCGTATGGGGGGACGGCGATACGTAACGCCCTCATACGTCAGTTTTTCTACAGACACTCAAAGATTAGTTTTCAGAAAAGAAGTTTTGAAATATCAGATTTCCAGAATACAGTTTTCAGAGACACATAACTCAGAGAAAATTTTCAGTTTTCAGATATAGCTTTCGGATTTCAGAGGAACAGATTTCAAATAGAAACTTCAGTTTTACAAAACAGTTTTCAGTAGAATAGTTTTCAGATGAACAGTTTTTAGAAAACAGTATTTCAGAAAGACAAATTTTATAAAGAAAGTCAGAAAGCAATTTTCAGGAAACAGTTTCAGAAAGATTTTAAAAAAAAAAGTATTTTCATTATGCATGGCATAATTAAGAAAAATCTAATTCATAAGTTATGCATATTGACCATATATATATATCCTAGAAATCATTTAAGTTGTATATAGTTGAAATGATGCATGATAGCATTAGCACACTTACATGTATAATTGGTCAATGTTTGTGTGAGTAGTATATGTACATAGGAAGATTCTATCATCAAATAATAGTGCATGATAACATGGCCATATATGCATGCATATATAATTGATGATAGTGTGATGAATGCTTGAAAGAATGATTATGTTATAGATCCGATTGGATGATATTTCAATGTGATAAAACTAGTGTTCTAAAACGCGCTAGGCGTTAGTCGGGCGGCGACCCAGCGCCTAGTGCCTAGGGCGCCTAGGCGGGGCCTAGACAATTAGTCGGCAGACAGTTAAAGATATAATATTTTCCAACATCATAATTCATAAATAATCCAAATCATATAAATTCAATCAAAATATAATAAACATAAAACCATTAATCAAACTCAATCAACCATATAATGATATAAAATATCATTTAATTAAGTTCATGTTCATCATCCTCTAACAAAATTAAACTACATTAAATATCTAATTCTTCATCTAATTCGATCTCATCATCCTTGGGTTCTTCATCCAAATCAAAATCTTCATCAAGTTCTCTATATTCAACATTTCTAGCACTTTTTCGAGGTTGTAATATGTCATCGGCACCAGATGCTTCTCCAACCATCCTCCAAGTAAGCCCCGAACCGGGCTCTACTTCTTCATCATCACCAGAGTCACCACCCTCAACAATCCATCCTTGTGCATTAGTAGCATCTTTGGCTTCTAATACATCCACTTTCAAATCCCTCTCCCTTTTGCGCTTGTTCTTCAACTTGGCATTAAAGGAAACATAGACAATATTGTTTAATCGATTCACATCTAGTCTATTCCTTTTTTCGTGTGAATCTACATAAATAATTTAAATAAATCAATTAATATTAATAATTACAAAATAAAATAATCAAAAACTTAGCTAATGTTAAATATTTACCCCCTCAAAAGTGCCCCAATTTCGTTCGCACCCGGATGAACTAGTGGTTAATGACAGTATCCTTTTTGCCACTTTTAGCAAGTTCAGTGTATGATGTCCATATGTACGCCACCATGAAACTACAAATGAACATAAATAGTTTGAATGAAATATAAGATTTTTATATATTTTTAAAAAAATAATCAAATGAATATTTTGTTTTTACCTGGATTAAAAACATCAATCGATACTCGACATGCTTTGAGCCCCACTTCTTTACCAAAAGCTTCATCTTTTTCCTTGTACGAAGCCAACTCCTCATTTATCACCTTACTCTGCATGTCAATATCATTGGGGAAGAAAGCCTCCACAACCGTAAATACTACATCCATTACTTTCACATCGTACTCAATACTTGAATCCTTATAGTAGTAGTAAGGATTTAAAAGATAAGCAACACAATGTAATGGAGTATCAAGCCGCCCTTCAATTTTACTATTAATAATCTCCAAGATTGGCCGATAATTACTCTCAGTATTGTTCAATGCATCCTTGATCTCTTCTTTTGCATTCTTTAGCTCTCCATAAACAAACCCCATGGATGGCTTTCTATCCCCATCAACTAATCGAAGCACCCTCACCAAAGGTGCAAACACCTTCAAACATTGGGTCACCCTATTCCAAAAAGTGACACTCATCACCGTGGTAAATGCAGCTTTCACTTTAGCTTGCTTCAACCATATGCACTCATCCCATTCCGTGCTAGCAAACATGGTTCGCAAACTTTCTTTTTTCTCAATCAAACTTTGTAAGGATAAGAAAGCTGAAGCAAACCTAGTTACTCCCGGTCTGACTATGTCTCTCTATTTTGTAAACGATCTCATCATGGACAAAGTCTTGTGATGGGCATACACGAAAATGGTGAAATACTTGGCACTATCAATGGTTTTCTTGTATCTCGGCAATTTCCCAATACTTTCAAGCATTAGGTTGATGGTGTGAGTAGCACATGAACTCCAAAAAATATTTGGCATCTTCGCCTTCAACAACTTTGCCGCGACCATATTGTTCGAGGCATTGTCTGTTACAACTTGAACCACATTTTCCGCCCCCACTTGTTCAATGCCTGTCATCACATACTCATAAATGTGCTCCGCAGTATGCGCCACATCAGAACTTTCCTTGGAAGAAAGAAAAGTGGTGCCTATTGTGCAATTAACACACAAATTCATTATGCTTCTCCTTTTCCTATCACTCCAAGCATCTGTCATGATTGAACACCCGTTCTCCATCCACTCCTTCTCATGTAGTTTCAGGAAATCTTTAACACTTGCAACTTCCTCTTTCAACAATGGCTCCCTCAACTCATATTGGCTAGGACCTCTAAAACCCGGTCCAAATCGACCAACTGCCAACATCATCGCTATCCAACTGTCATTGTCAATAGCATTGAAAGGAATCCCGGATTCATACACCCACTTTGCAATAAATCGCTTCACATTATGTGTTTTCTCTTTAAATAATGCTTCATTAATATTCTGTTGCCTCATTGTTTTACCATCACTAGTTGAAGAATCAGGAGGGGTTGCCACTGTCCACCTAGCTAAAGGGCCGCGATGTCGTGGGGGTCTTGAATCTAACCCTTCTTCTATTTCACGAATTTCTTCTTCTTCTTCTTATTCTTCTTCATTGCCCCCAATATTAACTCCTTGTCTTATCTCACTAACATGTCTGTCTTTTCTTTTCTTTTTATTCCTTGCCTCCAAAATGGCTTGTCTACACTTCTCTTGATCTTCTTTACTAGACTTTGGACACTTTGCAACATTCCCCGATATATGCCCAATATGTTCTTTCATTCTATAAACTCCTCCGGAAAAAAATTTAGAACACAACTTGCATTTCACTTTATCCAAGTTATTCGGATCCACTAAAGCTCCATACTCACATCCAACATCATTTGAATTCCGTTTAAGAACGAGACTACTCTCCGAATTAGAAGCCGCGGAAGAAGAAGCCATTAACCCTACTAATAATGAATCAATCCATTTAATTAATAATATGCTCAATTAACAATATAATTAATTAATATTATTGTAAATTCTAAAATTTAAATACTTTTATCTTTTAATTACTAAAAATGTACTACTAATTGTTAAATACTAATAGCTAACTACTTATTAATTAAAATACCCTAATAACAATTTAATAGCTAATTACTTATTTAATATCACCAATTCACAAATTTAATAACTAATTAGTAATTACTTATTAACTAAAAATAAATAAAAAACTCAAGTTATATAACTAATTTGAATGTAATAGAACTTAGAAAAAAAAAAAAAAAACAGAACCGAAATTGCAGTTTTAGGAAAATGTAATTTAGGGTTTAATTAACTTATATTATGGTTATTAATTCAAATGCCCAAATAAGAATTACTTATTTAATATCACCAATTCACAATTTAATAACTAATTAGTAATTACTTATTAACTAAAAAAATAAAAAACTCAAGTTATATAACTAATTTCAGAGAAGCAGAATGTAATATAACTTAGAAAAAAAAAAAAAAAAAAAAAAAAAAAAAAAAAACAGAACTGAAACTGCAGTTTTAGGAAAATATAATTTAGGGTTTTCCTAAATTAATGTAATGTAATTGTAAATATAACTATTTTCCATTAAATCAAGTTGGAACAAAAAAATAAAATAATAATTTTACCTTAGTAACCAAATTGACGTGAAATGTAGAAGAAGAAGTGCTGCAGAGAGAACAGAGAAGAGAGAAGCCGTAGAAACCAGAAAGAACTGAAAATGGTAGTAAAATTAGGGTTTTTTTTTATTTATAACCACCCTCCAAAACGACGACGTTTTGGGGGGTCTTCTGACTCCCAAAATGTCGTCGTTTGGGGGGTTAAATGACCCCCCAAAACGACGTTTTGGGGAGTCGTTTGAGGGGGTCTTTTAACCCCCCCCCCATACGACGACGTTTTGGGGGTCAGAAGACCCCCCAAACGTCGTCGTTTTAGGTATCATCTGCAAAAAAAAATAAGCGCCGATACACGACCGATTATCGGCCGTGTATCGGCGCATAGTCGGCCGATTGGGGGTGAAATCGGCGCCTAGGCGCCGATTTCACGCCGCCCAATCGATCGGGCGACTACCTCCAACGATTTGAAGGTAGTCGCTGCGCTTGGCCGACGTCGAGCGATTACGCGCCACCTAGGCGGCGCGTTTTCGAACACTATAAAAGTAAGATAACTATAGTAAAAGTCCGAATTAAAACCGGTAGAGGAGTAAGTAGGAAAGTATTAAGATATCAGAGTAGCGTAGCGAAAGCAAGTGTTTTGAGTTTTACAGGTTGGTTATCCGATCGATCGACCACAGATACCATATCTTGAGGAGCCGGGTAGCAGCGTTGCAGTCAGCCAGTCACCAGGTCTTGGGAGTTTCAGAGTCAAGTTGTATAAGTGTAATTGTATAGAAGTTAAATTGTATAAGTGATTATAAAAGTTTTCGTTTTTAAGTATTTTCGGGCGCGGAGCCCAATTATATTTGTTTGAGATCATTATTTTAGTGATGTGTTATGTTACTACTGGGCCTGTTGGTTGTCTGAGGTGCTGGACTTTGATCCAGGATGCATGACTTTTAGCAGAGGTCATGCCGAAATTTCGTCAAGTCAGAGGCTTATGGAGTCAGGATTAGCCTGTCTCCTGCCGGTAACATCCTAGTCTAGGCGGGATGTTACAAAGATGGTATCAGAACCGAGGTCTTAGAGTGTCGGTGACTGCAGCTGCTGGCTATTCGACTATTTAGTAACTGTATGTTTTGTTTGGACCATATCGGTCTTTGCTTGTTGTTTGATGCTTGACTTTTAGTTCTTGCTTGTTATTGGTTTTAGAATGCCCAGGTCAGGATTCGATGACGAATCCTATATAAGGAGGGGTGAATGTAACGACCCAAGTTATTTTAGCATTTTTGCATAAATTTTATTGAGATTGTGTCCTTTGTAGAAATATTAGTAATGAGGTTAGGATTCTAAGTTCAATTGGTAATTGTATCGAATATTTACATTGAACCTTTGTGGTGATGGAAAAGTAGGAAATGAAACTTAGATATTGTGAATCTGTGAATTGAGAACGTTTAGTATAAATGGATAATTTTGGAAAAAAGTTAAGTAAGACCGTTATTGAAGAAGGTTTTATTGCTTGAATATACGATATTAATGAGTAACATAAGGAATGAACAAGTTAGATATGTATACTAAGTCATGCATTTATTTTTGTTAGTTGAATAAGAATAAATGAATATAAATTATCTGTTGGATTGCTGATGAGTTGTTGATACTATCTATCATGAATGTAAGCTAAGCTATGTCGATGTAGATGTGAATGAAAGTATGAAAGAATAGAATGCATATGTTATTTAAACTATAGATAAGCATGAACATGTGCATGATAAGATTGAAAGAAAGCATAACAAAATCATATGCATTTGTATGATATTACATTCAGAAATTAAGTGTTTTGAGTTTTACAGGTTGGTTATCCGATATGCAAGTGTTTTGAGTTTTACAGGTTGGTTATCCGATCGATCGACCACAGATACCATATCTTGAGGAGCCGGGTAGCAGCGTTGCAGTCAGCCAGTCACCAGGTCTTGGGAGTTTCAGAGTCAAGTTGTATAAGTGTAATTGTATAGAAGTTAAATTGTATAAGTTGATTATAAAAGTTTTCGTTTTTAAGTATTTTCGGGCGCGGAGCCCAATTATATTTGTTTGAGATCATTATTTTAGTGATGTGTTATGTTACTGGGCCCTGTTGGTTGTCTGAGGTGCTGGACTTTGATCCAGGATGCATGACTTTTAGCAAAGGTCATGCCGAAATTTCGTCAAGTCAGAGGCTTATGGAGTCAGGATTAGCCTGTCTCCTGCCGGTAACATCCTAGTCTAGGCGGGATGTTACAGTTTGATTTTTGTTAAATTGTGTTGGACATGATTTATTGATGATAAGCATGATTAATTAGGCTAATTGGTGTTTTGGAAATATTGATTTGGGTGATTAATTATGTAATGCACTTTGAAGTAATTAAATTGTGAAATTGGATTTTGTAATTTAATTGAATGGGCTTAAATTGGATTTGGGCTTGAAATGTTGTTATTGGGCTTATTGGGCTTGGTTGTACCAAGTTGAGTTTAGGCTAAATTGGTTGGATCCAATTGGGCCCAAAACCGCTTCCATATAGCCCAAATGCGACTAATGGACCTTTAAAGTTTAATTGGGCCTAATGGGCCTAAATTGATTTCTAAGCTTATGGGGTAATTCCTTGATTGGGCTTTGGTTATGGATTTGACCCAAGTTGACCAAAAGTCCACGCCTTAAAGAAATTAATTAAAAGCCCATTGGACTTTAATTAAATTAATATTGGATGTTAATCGGGCTTTGAGACCCGTAACGATTAAATTTGGAATTTAAGTCGTAAAGTTTCGTTAATAAAGTGTAATATTTAATTTGGAATTAAATAGCGAATTAGTATTAAATACAAATTGAATTGGATTTAATTATGTAGTTTAATTTAATTCGAGAATTCGTACTTTGAGTACTTATTCGCAAAACGAGTTTGACTCGCGCAAAATCAAATCGTTGTTTGAACATTGGATAGTCATTAATTATCAGATTAATTAATTTGATTAGATTGATTGATAGTATGCTTGTGTGAATACATGGTTGCGATGCATGAATAATGTATATCGGATGGATATTAGATGGGTGGGGCAATTTTAGAAATTGTTGTAATAAATTTGGAATTTATTAATTGGACCTGCGTGTCCAGCCTTACTACCTCCTTACTCTTTGTATTCTCTTCTCACATATTCCCCTCAATGTAAATGAGGTTTCTTTAGAAGTGTAGTGTAACGGGTAGAAGCAATACTTGTGCTAGTGGGAGAGAGGAAAGGGAGAGATAAGATCTAGGATCAATGTGTAAAGTATCCATCCGCATATCATTATTATTTTATTTATACGCGCTTTATTATGTATTTAGAATGCATGTTTAAGGGTGTATGATGATGAGACCTTAACAAAGATAATAAATTGGTTGCCAATTTGCACACGAAAAACCCTCATACAATATTAAGCGTTTTTCCTTCCATTGAGTGATTCTTACTCAAGATCTAAGACTGGCATTGGTTTGTTGGCCAAAGTCAAGGCCTTTGTCCGTCAAGGATGTGTTTGAATCATGAGAGCTTTGTTCCATATCGGTGTCTTGTCCAAGTTGTGGTTTGTTGGCCAAAGTCAATACCACTTCTTGTCCATCGACATTGATTACGAAGCTTTCCATGGTCAATGGGTCACGCTTAACTGGGATCACTAAGTTTGTTGTGCCAAAGCCAATGCTTAGTTGATTCAGAGGAAAAATTTAGGTAATATATTGGATATATTAGCATATATAAGATATATGTTTCGGACTTGGATGTCCCCCTACTGGATCTAGGAATTGGATTGGATCCAATTGATCTTAGAGATCTACCTAGTTAATTATCATACAATTTGTTGGCCAAAGTGAAGATTGTGTGATATTTAACGGGATCCTAGCCCACTAAGAAACACGGTTTCCCGAGTACTCGACAGAGGGTTAGAGGCTCGCCGAAAAATAGTGGGAGGCAAGAATTGAATTTGCAATATTCGTTTAATTACTTGCCATACGCGCTCAAACAAATATCATTCGTCAATAAATTATTTATTAGTTGGACTAATATTTAAACGTTGTTTTAACAAACAGTTGGACTGTATTCAAACTATTCATTTATAGTTGATTATATAATTGGATTATAATAATCAATATATTTGATTTAATTAAATTATAATTAAATATATAGTTGGACTATAATAATCATTATAATAAATAGTGCCTAAGTCATTGATTAAATAGTTTGACTATTAGAATCAAGATAAAATTGAAAGATTGGCATTAAAACATAATCCTAAGGAAAATGTATTTAAATGGTTTAATTTTCAAATTGGGAATAAAATTTCAGGATGGTCCTGGAACTGATAAGTTACTTTATTTGATAAAATAACATATTAGGCCTAATCCCGGAGTTAAGCAAATAGTAGAGCATAATCTTTGGAAGATTTATGTAATGATAACTTTAGTGCTTAATCCAATAAGCTTGTCAAGTAGACTCCTTAATTTCTTTGTCAGAACTAAGGTTAGATCCTTAGAGTATGATAATGAAATTGAAGGATCTTCATAGATCTATTCTTAGATCTTAGAAGTACTAAATTGCAATCATAACTCTTGGAGAGTTAATGACTATTCTCAAGGAGACAAAGTCAAAGTTTGTAATAAGACAAGTAGCGCAAGGCGCACCTTACTTCAATATTCTAGAAACCCAAGGCTTGGCCAAAGGCTTGTAGAATGTTGAAAAGGGCAAAGGCAAAATCATTATAATCTTCTGGGAAGATAAAAGACATATCCCAAAATGTCTTCCTAAATTGTGGCAAACGGGATCGCGGAAGCGTGACTGCCGTTTGGACATGGCAGACATGAAGGAATTGAAGAACGGGCGAGGCTCCGACTTCAAATATGTTTGTCATAATTATGTTCATTACTAGTATTGAAATTAGATTTTAAATACTTAGTGTGGTACATAAATATGTACTGATGTTCAGAATCTGCTATGAGCGGGATACTGACCTTCAGTTGAGATTTAATCTGCGAATTGGAAACGGGACGAAAGTCGCTGTTTTAACCGTAGATACCTAAGTTTAGGAACTACCTTCGGGTATGTACTTAAATTAGGAAACTGATATAATGTAACTAGTTTGACTAGATATATTATCTCTATATCAGTGTTTAACCCACTGGGGGTGACCTTTATATTCTAGAACACTAAAGTGTTTTATTTTATAAAGATGATATTGAGATATACACATTAGATGTGAATAACAGCATTTATATTTTGAATATAAATAAATCTCAACATATAACATGACAAACAAACAGCTCAAACTGATTTGATCAAAAGAAACTAATTTGTGGCATTGTTGTCTGAGACACAATTAAACAAGACTCGTATATCCACACTTTCGAAGAGTGTGTACTCGGACTGATTTGATTCTACTCAAATAAAGTCTACGAATCTAGTTTATTAGGCAAAGTGCCTATAACACATTTACTTGGTAAAAGTGCAAATGCCACTGATCTGTTAGCCCTAGTTCATAGTGAAGCAAGTGGGCCCATGTCTAGCTAGGCTAGATGTGGATATGAATATTTCGTGACCTTTCCGGATGTGGCATCGCGTTATGGTTATGTGTTTCTATTGAAACACAAATCGGAAAATTTTAAAGTTTCGACACGAAATAGACGAACAGATCGGCTATAGTATTAAACCGTCACGGTAAAACCGTAATGGAAAATACTTAAGCAATAAGTTTCTAATATACTTGAAAGAGTATAGTATTCTTTCAATGAGGACTCCTCTCGGAACACGTCAATTGACGGTGTGTCCGAACCGAGTAACCGAATTTTGTTGGACATGATAAGGTTAATCATGAGTCGCTCTGAGCTACCATTTCCTTCAACGGATAACGTTTAAACAGTGCATAACTTATTTTGAATAAGCTTCCATAATAATCTATGTGACAGATTTCATATTAGATATGAATAAAAATAGAAACCGGGTTTCTCATTCCTGATAATTTGGGTATGCTAGGCATATGTTTGGATGATACCAAACTAAAACCCAAATCGGATAAGTGCCAATTGTAGGTTATCCTAGGGATACCAAAGTATAGTACTTATACAACTCACAAGAGAACAATTTATTGTTGCTCAACATGCGGTTTTCCTAAGAGGAATACCGGTATGCAGTGGTAAGTGGGAGGATAGTAAAACTCGATGAAAATCGGAGTAATACTATTCATGGCACCGATTCCTAATGGACACGTAAATAGTTCATCAAGGATGAAACTATACTATTAATCTTCGAATACACAAGAACCGCGTAAGTCGGAGAGAGTCAGAAAACAACCTGGGGTATGGGTTTCAGATCTCACCTCATAAAGATGTCAATCTTATTGAGGAATACCAACTGACTACGTATGAGGTAGTGATACAAGGTATCGACTCCCTATTATGGCAAAGTGCCATGAATCCGAAATGGATCCCATGTATATCAACTTAGTTTGGATACTAGTTGATGTACCGCAAGGCATTGTGCCTATTGGTACTATATAAGTCTTCAAGGAAGACATACATGGAAGGAAACATACCAACGTACTAAGCTAGGCTTGTAGTGGAAAGGTATCATTATCAACATTGTGTTGATTACGATTCAACCTTTTACCTGTTGCCACGGTAAATCCATTTGGATAATGCTTGCTAAAGCTGCGTGTTTCATTTATGAAATATGACAGCTTAACGGGAAAATCGCTTTCCTTAAACGGAAACCTTTTGGAGGATGTTTACAACATCCTGTCGGTTTTGTCGTACCATAACTAGCAACAAGGTTTGCAGGTTATTCGATCCATGTTTGGATTGAAGCAAGCATTAGGTTCTTGGAATTATCGTTTTGATGTAATCATAATGGTTATATGATTTAATTCAAAACGAAAAAGATTCTTGTGTATATAAGAGGGTTAGTGGGAGCGCACTGACAGTGGTTGTCCTATAAATAATGATAATATGTCATTTCTTGGAAATGATATTCCCATAAAACTATCGGTGAAAGCTTGGCTTTCGAGAAAAATCTCCGAGAAATCGTACATTGAAAAATGTACGCGACCTGGTGTCTCATACCTTTGAGCATATGGATTCACAAACAGGCCAATCCAAGTGATAGTCACTGGATTGATGTTAAGAACATCCTTAGTATCTTAGAGAACTAAGGATGCTGTCTTAATTATATGGAGAAGGAGAACTTGAAGTGACTGGGATCACTACTGCAAGTTTCCTAACCGATAAAACAACTATAAGTCAAACACGGTACTATAAAGTTTGAATAACGGAACAGTGAGCTGGAAATCTTCCAAGCAAGATACTGTTACCGAATAAACAACAAATGCGGGTTATTGCTGCAGCTGAGGCGGCAATAGAAGCCTTCTGGTCGATAATAAATCTAATTAGATTAGATATAGTTCTGTTAGCAGCTGAGCTAGGCTACAGCACAGGCTAAGAATTAATGTCTCATCAACGATCCAGATACATACTTCGATATTCATCTGATTTGTTCGGATCATACATCGTGGCGATGTGATGATCGAATAAATCGCATCAGATGATAATCATGCAAATCCGCTGACGAAAGCCATTTCTCAGCAGTTTGAGCCAACCGTACATAGTTCGGGTGTCAGAACACTCGAGTGACGGCTATAGGCCAAGTGGGAGATTGTTGGACAATTATGACCCATAGCGTCACTATTTGTACAGATCATGGTGTTGTTGTACAAATTAACTATGTGACAAATGAGATTGCACTCTTATCATTTGTGATTAGATCACCAAGATGTATAAATGATAGGAGGTCCTTATGATTTGTTCCTGGATTGAGAATGATATGAGACAGTATCAGTCCACGAAGGATAAATCATTAAATATCCCTAGTCAGAGTATTATCGAGATTGGACATCGATAATGCGTAAAAGACTAGTATTACACTTGTGCGCGTTGTGAGGGCACAACGACATAACTCTCATATATTTGGGTATAGGATACTCATACAAGTGTAATAAGAGGTTGTGTTTTACCGATGGTACAGGAAACAGCTTCGCTCTGGATAGAGCCCCTCGGAATTCCATTGGTAGTATGACTATGTGTCTATGGAAGTCCAAAATCAGGGTAGGTGTATTTGGTCTTAACCTGAGACTTGCACCGCTAATACTTGCGACAATCAATATACTTTGGTTTTGGTCGTCCAGGCTTTAACAGGTTCTGTGTACGCCTCTGCTGGGTATATTGAGAATCGTAGTGTGTTGGGGGTTGATGTCAAGACGGAAGTATCACTTCAGTCATATGGAGATGATGGTCACGTAGGATACGGTACTAGTACTCTTAATGTACTGCAGTCATCGGGATAAAATGATAAGGTCATGTTATCCGATTATAGAGACTAGTTACCAAACATCCGACATGTGCTTCGTACGGGGCAGACACAATTCCAGCCCCAGGCCTAGCACGTGATCATCCGATACTGGATCGAAATACGCAATACTACGTATACTACGCCTGATATAGATCGCTTATTCCTGTAAGCATGTTTCTGGAGAATTGGGTAGGCATGGCGCTTTGCTAGAGCCAACCTTGTCTTGTAAATCGGTACAAACGTAGTACTAGGTACTTACGTGTTCGGATAGTCCGACAACCAATATTTACTGCCAACATATCCGGGGATCTCATGGGTCGCTTCCCGAAGATTCACTGATGACGTATGACTCGCACTTTATTAATCTGGGATTAATTGGATGAGAGAGAAAATTAATCTGGGATTAATTGCGGAGATATTTTATCGGGATAAAATATCATTTAAAGAGAGAGAACGATTAATTGGAATTAATCGATAAAATAATAATTTGATATATTATACGAAATTGGATTTCGACGCGAATTAAAATTAGATTTTAATTCGGGCGAACGAATTAATTTAGAATTAATTCGTTAGCGATGTGAATAGTGATTTCGCTAGGCATAATCATTTAATTATGTCGCAACAGAAAATTCGTTAATTTGAATTAGCGAACGAGCCCGCGAGTGTTTGCGAGTGCATTTGCATTTCGAATTTGAGTGCGGCACGTAAGTCACGTCAAGCGTCAAATCGCTAGTCACATCTAGTGTCACATCATTCGTCAATCAAGTGATGGATGTCTTTCACTTTGAGTGATTGACACCAGTCACTATTCATTGATTGGTGGAAGTTGATGTTGGTAGTTGGCAAACATTTATGGCTTGACTTTTCAAAGAGAAAAAATTGGTATATGGTAAATTGATTTTAGAAATCAATTAATCTAATACACAAATCTCTCTCTCTCTCTCCCATATTCTCTCTTTCTCTTCCTCTCAAACACGCCCTTGGGGATGTTTCTTCCTCTATTTTCTGCCCAGAAAACCGTGAGTATGGAGAAGGGAAAAAAGTGATTTTTGTGGCAAAAATCAAGGTGCTAGTACACATAGAGTTATCCTAAGGTGATAGGGAAGTAATTTCGTGAGCTTGGAATCCATTTTGTAAGCTTGGAGCTTGAAGATTTCTTGGAGGACAAAGCCGAATTTGGAGGCCATTTTTCAGCCACTGCCGAGTGCTTCCATGGAGGGCAGATCGTTTTTTGTCTTCACCGCATCGTCTCAATCGCTCGATGTAAGTATTCTGCAACTTCGTTGATTGTATTCACATGTATTTTCAATGCTTGATATGATCTTGGGATGTTTAGACAATTCCAACATGTAAAGGTACCCTTATTTCAATTAAGACAATTCCTAAGATTACGCTCTTTCCCCTTAAATGACATACCATTCCCTTAAAACCAAATTTTTAATCTCTTCACTTAAGGATTACATCTTTCATTTTCTATAAAAACTATTATAACCATCTTTAGAAAATTTTCCTACAATCCCCCACAATTTTCTAAATATTCATGTAGACACTTAAGAGAATTTCCGTGAAATAGAATTCCATCAAAATAGTAACTTTCGCCTTAAACCTTTCCTAGTGAATGACAATCGGATTTACTTGGCGAACCAATGACCCATTGTCTTGAACTGTTCTGCCGTTGGTGTAAACCAAGACAATTGCCAACACACTGATTCACTTCAACTATTTCTCATTCTAAGGTTGTGTTTAGTTCGACCATGAACATCGGTTCTGGATTCATCAAGTATTTTAGAGAATTCATCCTTTAAAATTCTTACGGAAGCGGCCCCACTTCTTACTTGAAATAGGTGATCTACTATAAAGAGATAATCTGCATTTACCCTCATTGAGACTCTTCTCCTAATATAGTGATCATTAAAAGACTTAGCTTATCTCAACCTTGACAGAAAGCACTATGCATCATTACATGAATTGGAAAGAGTATAAAACTCTACATTGCTTGTTTTGAATTGGACAAAGTTTTTGTTGTTCCTTTTGAACCTAAATCTTGGGATCTCCAGTCAGCTAGGTTTTATTTCCACAGTGACAATTCTTAATTTATATGCTTCAAGTCCATTCCCCCCGATGACTACTCAACTTGCTCTCTAGGTAAACCTTTAGTAAGTGGATCCGCTAGGTTTTCCTTCGATTTGACATAATTTATCAAAATTACGCCACTTGAGAGCAATTGTCATATGGTCTTATGTTTGCGACATAGGTGTCGAGACTTACCACTATACATTATATTTTGGGCTCTCCCAATAGCCGATTGACTATCACAATGTTTGCTTATACTTGGCACTGGTTTTGACCAATTTGAAATATCCTCTAGGAATTTCGAAGTCATTCCGCTTATTTTGTTGTTTTATCTGATGCTATGAACTCAGATTCCATAATAAACCGGAAATACGTGTTTACCTCGAGGAATTCCATGACACGACTGCACCAACCAAATGTGAAAATAAATTAACTCGTGGATTTGGAATCAACTGTATCAGATATCCAGTTAGCATCGTTGTACCCTTATAGAACAACATAATATCTTGTATAATGCAGACCATATTTTGAAGTTTTTCTCAGATACCTCAAAATTCTTACTATGGCTTTCCAATGGTTATGTCCTAGATTACTTATATATCTGCTAAGCCTATTTACAACTTGAGTGATATCAGGTCATGTACAATTTGTGAGATACATCAGACTTCCGATGATTCTCGAATACTTTAATTGCGATACGCTTAGGTCAGTATTCTTTGATAAATGAAGAGTTAGATCAACATGAGTTTTATCCACATTTAGATCTTCTTTATTATATTTCTCAAGTATCTTCTCAACATAATGAGCTTGAGATAATATGTACCCTTCTGATGTTTTGGAAATCTTAATTCCTAAGATCACATCAGCTACTTCTAAATCTTTCATATCAAACTTGTTGGTCAATACTTTCTTAATAGACCGAATCATCTCATGATTACTACCAATTATCAGCATATCGTCTACGTAGAAATACATAATGACATGTCCTTTTCGAGTTGATTTAGTGTATACACACTTATCAAACTCATTGATTTTGAATCCACTTGACAACATCTCTTTGTCAAATTTTTCATGTCATTGTTTAGATGCTTGTTTTAATCCGTATAAGGATTTTACAAGTTTGCACACCTTCTGTTCTTGTCCAGGAACATTGAAACCTTCTGATTGTTCCATGTAAATCTCTTCTTCTAATTCACCATTTAAGAATGTCGTCTTCACATCCATTTGATATATTTCAAGACCAAATATAGCTGTTATGGCTATAAGAATTCTTATTGACTTGATACGAGTCATTGGTGAATAGGTATCAATGTAATCAAGGTCTTTTTTTGTCTATAACCTTTTATAACTAGTCTTGCCTTGTACTTATCTATTGATCCATCTGGCTTCATCTTCCGTTTGAAAATCCATTTGTAGCCCAGTGGCTTACAACCTGGAGGAATACCAACCAACTCCCAAGTATGGTTTTGAAGGATAGAATCAATCTCGCTATTGATAGCCTCTTTCCACAAAAGTGCCTCTAGAGAAGACATTGCTTCTTTATAGCTTTGAGGCTTATTTTCTAACAAGTATGTTTGAAAATCAGGTCCAAATGACTTAGAAGTTCTAGCTCTTTTGCTACGTCTAGGTTAATTTTCCTCAATATTTTCATGTTGATCTGATTCTTGGTCACCTTGATCACTGCCTGTAGCAGTATCAATAGTTCTTTTGAGAGACTATGTTCTATGTTTTTCCTTACAAGGAAAAGTCTTTTCAAAGGATGTCGCATTCCTTGACTCAATTATCATATTTTGATTGATGTCAGGAATTTCATACTTATGTACCAAGAATCGATAGACACTACTGTTGTGAGTATATCCAATGAATATACAATCAACAGCCTTGGGTCATATTCTAACCTTTTTAGATTTAGGAACCATTACTTTGACGAGACACTCTCACACTTTTATATATTTATAGGAAGGTACGTGACCTTTCCAAAATTCATAAGGTGTCTTGTCCAATCCTTTGTGAAGTAGCTTATTCAGAACGTAGTTGGCAGAAATTAAGGCTTCCCCCCACAAGTTCTGGGGTAAATCAGACATTGGCATTCATCATTTCTTTCAACGTTCGATTTTTGTGTCCCGCAACCCCGTTTTGTTGAGGCGAATAAGGAGCAATAGTTTCATGAATAATTTCATGATTGGAACAATATTCACCAAATGGTGACACATATTCACCTTCTGTATCAACCTGATTCTTTTGAATTTCTTGCCAAGTTAATTTTCAACTTCGTTCTTATAGTGTATAAAGCTCTCAATAGTTTCATTTTTACTCCTCAGCAAATACACATAACAGAATCTTATGCTATCATCGATAAAAGTGACAAAGTACTTTTTACCGCCTCTTGTTTGCACAACATTAATATCACACACATCGATGTGTATAAGTTCCAAGGATTCAGAACTTAGTTCTATGGAATGAAATGATGCTCTATGTATTTTTACTTCAACACATACCTCACATTTATGTTGGTTGTCAATTGTTAATTTAGGTATAATGTCCATGTTAATTAACTTGTATCATAATTAACATGTCATAACCTCGCATGCCATATATTTTGTGACTCAATAATATAAGGAGAAGATGTAGCTTTATTATTAGCACTGTGTCGATTGACAGTCATTATATTGAACTTGAAAAAGGCCCTTAGTGAGGTATCATTTTCCTACATAGACATCATTCTTGGTCAGTACAAACTTATCAGAAATAAATACAAGCTTGAAACCATTATTGTTAAGGAGTGAACCTGAAACCAAGTTCTTCTGAATATCAGGAACATGCAAAATATTCTTCAATGTAAGATTTTTCTCAGATGTCATCTTCAGAACCACTATACCTTGTCCAACCACTTTAGAGGTAGACAAGTTTCCCATTGTCAAATGATCGCCACCATCGACTTTCTGACATGAGGAAAACATCTTGCTATCAACACAAATATGAAGAGTAGCCCCAGTGTCTACCCAACATTCTCTCAGATTCCTAACCAAAGTGGCTTTTGTTATAGCTGCTGAGAGGTTCATCTCTGAGATCGCATCAGTTAGTTACTCATCCTCAGTGACATGGGCTTCATTTTTCTTTTTCTTGCCTTTTTACTAAGACTTTTTGTTTCTACAATGCTTTGCCATGTGATCGCTTTTTCCACAGATGTAGCACTTCCACTTGAACTTCTTATTTGTTTCAGAAGAATCAGCTCCACTGTTCTTTCTCTTTTTGCTACCTTTTCCACCCTCGACGATGTTGGCCTTAGACTACATAGTCTTGTAGCTGGCCTTCTTTATGTTGTCATCTTTGATCCTCAATCGAACTCCAAGGTCTTCAAGACTCATCGGCTTCTTTTTGTATTTCAGATAGCTTCTGAAGTCCTTCCATGATTGAGGTAATTTTTCAATGATTGTGGCAACTTGAAACGTCTCGCAGAGTTTCATTCCTTAATCCAATATTTCATGAATAATCAACTGTAGTTCATCGAAATGAGATATCACCATTCTTAAATCTACCATCTTGTAGTCTAGGAACCTACCTATGATAAATTTCTTCTTTCAGACATCCTCGATTTGTATTTCTTATCGAGAGATTCCCAGAGAATCTTCATATAAGTCATTCTTTGGTACACATTATACAAGGTATTGTCAAATCCTCCCCAAGAGGTAATTCTTACACAAGAAATCGCCTGATGACCATGTCTCTTCTCATAGTTGCTTGGTTGTTTTTGTTTCTCCCCCCCCCCCCACGGGACCCGGAGGATCTTTGTGATATTTAGCCAACAACAATGTTGTCAGGTAGAGCAATAGTTTTCTCTGCTATTGTTTGAAGTTTGCTCCACCAAACTTATCTGATTTCTCTCCATGAGCAACTGGTATTGTGATATTTCTGCTAGCCATGTGTAACTGGAAAATTACAGTTTTTAATAAGTTTACAAAAGATAATCACACAGCGATTAAACGTATGATCTTGCTTAAGTGATACACTAAGAATCCATTTGTTGTTATATTGGAGAGTAGTACCAAATAACACAAGTCTTGAAATTATGACTAAGGTTTCTTATGATAAGTGAATAAAGGAAAATCCTCATAGGACGAGGGGGTCCGGTGTAACCACTTAAATCCCTAACCACTTAGGCTCTTATCATCTTGTTGACAAAATATCCTTAAACACTTTCTCAATAGAATATCTTAGATGTTCAATCTTAGTGTTCACTTCAATTCACAAATACAATAAAAAATATGTGTAAATTTGTATGTGTATATATATAATTCAATCAAGATTGGACGTAATTACTCGAGTAAATTACACTTTTAATTCTTAGCCAAGTATGCAACACACAATTAATTATCAACTTTATCACATTTATAGACTATGTGTATGCTTGTGATAATTGAATACCCTAATATTAACTTGCACCTATACTACCAAGTTTATAAAATTCAGTATATGATTTTACTAAGTTAACATTACTACATATATTATATACATGTATATCATATTATAATATAAATTAATCTAAGTCTATGTTATTATTTTTGAATATAAAATAATTCCAGGATTAAATGCGTTAGTGTCACGTTCATTCATCCGTTCAAACGAAAATTTCCAGTGAGTTCACATTCGTGTAGCGTTCGGTAACGCGTTCGAATGAATTTGTCCAGAGAGTTCACGTTCATATTGCATTCGTAAATATGTTCAAACAAAACTGTCCAGAGGACTGGCGTTCAAGTTGAATTTGAATACGCGTTCGAACGTTTCTTTACAAAAGACTAGTGTTCGAGTTGCGTTTGAAGATACAGTCGAACGAAACTGGATAAAACAGAATTTTTACCTACTTGTTCGTCGGGCGTTCGAACGCCCATGTGTATTTTTCATGCACATAACACATTTTCCAGGAAGAATACAATTAAAACATGCAAAATTCAATTTAACAACACATAAAAAGTAATAAGTTCTTAGGATTGTTGGGTAATATTTGTCATTAAACAAGTTTAACATGCAAATTACCAAAATCAGAACAATAACCAAAAGACTTAGAAAAACCTGGAAAAGGTTGAAGATGATAAAAACTGGATCCAAGTCGAGTTGCCCCTGTCCTTAAGAACTTATTAGCCCCGCATCGGTGCTCCACAGATGTCTTGTGGCTAACGTTCTCCCAGGATTACTTGGATGCTTCTTGTAGAACGGGCACTCCTTTCACAAGAATTTGAACAAGGACAAATGGTGCAAACTCTCTTGATTATGAAAACTGGAGACTTCATAATATGCAAGACTTGTAAGAAAATGTATAAGAAAATTCAGTAAATAGAAATGAGAATTCAAGGCCTTATTTATAGACATGGAATGTTACCATTGAAAAGGTACCTTTATGTCAATTAAGGCAACTTCTAAAAGTTATGTTATTTCCCCTTAAAGGACATACCATTCCCTTTAAACCCAATGGTTTAATCTCTTCACTTAAGGATTACATCATTTCATTTCCTATATAAACTCTTATCCATATTTAGAAAATTTTCCTACATCCAATTTGTGGAGAAAATCGATATCAGATCCATGGTACTAGGAAGAAGATGCCTCATAAGGTGTTGCTTTGTTTTCCATTGACATATAGACTACAAAATTATTTATGTTACATCAAATCGTATCTGACATGAGTTGACATCATGATAAGAGAGTTGGTGATGAGGACCCTTGTAATCTCAGATTAGGCCTCGCATCTGATGGTTTGAATCATTTAGGAAACATTTATAACTCTTTCATGTGGCTTGTGGTAATTATACCTTATAACTTACTATTGTGGAAGTGTATGAAAAACTCTTTCATATCCATGCCCTTATTTATACTAGGATCACATTCTCCCAGTAAAAATATTGATATTTACTTGAGGCCGTTGATTGAAGAGTTACATACATTGTCGAATATCTATGTAACTACCTATATAGACAGTTGGGCTGCCACAATCCAAAGTTCACCAATGCAATTGGGACTACTGTGCAGTGTGACGCTCCTCAGTAGCACACATCATGGACGAAGATACCGGAGTGAACACGCAACAGTTTGTTTGTGGTCTTGTCAGTAAGTATCATTTTAAACATCAATTTTACTCTTTTTTTTTAAATGAAGCCTTTAATTATTGTATTTTTTGTGTATGAGTGGTTCGACGTTGACTTGACCACTCCAAATAAAGGTTGGGTGAACGATATCACCCCAAAGTGTGTAAGTATTTAATTACATAAATTATATAAAATTTCAGTATTTTCATAAAATGAACCTTAAAATGTACGAACGTACGATGGACATCCTGACACAAAACCTCACGCAGGGCAATCGACCTTTGGTTGATGAAGAACTTTCGCATCAGATGTTTTAAAACACTACCTCTTACAACGTCAGGCTTGACACTCGTCGAAAGGCGACATCGGCTACTTCTCGATTGTCCAGCTCCTCAGAGGAGGTCACATCTTGAGGGAGCAGTTGAAGTTGACTCAAGACCGGTTGAGCCGGCTAGAGGATAAGAAGAATGAGCACGATTGATAAATGGCGAGCTTGCGAGCGCTTGTGGAGAGATCGTTTGCTCATGGCAGTACTGTAGGATCGACTTCCATGGTTCTTTCAAGCCCAACAGACGTAGTACCGACCCCGACCGATCGTCATGCATGAGTTTTTTATTTAATGTAATAAAAAAAATTATTTTATATATATAATAATAATTTTAATTTAATTTTTTAAAAAAATATTATTAATGTTTTATTTTTTTATAATATATATAACTTTAATTTTATTATATATATAATAATTTTAAAATATTTATTTTTAAAATTTTTTTAAAAGTATTTAGTGTCGCCAGGATGGCGATGCTACACTTCTGCATTTGGCGTCGACAACATAAATATCGACGTTAATAGTTGTTTATTTCATTGATATTTAACATTGCTAGAGTTTTACGTTGCAGAATGGTCCAATTTATGCATCGTCTAATATCGGGTTCAACGATGAAGATTGGCGACACAAAAATATTTTAGCGTCACTTATGCTATAGCAACGCTAAAACGTTTCTTTGACCAGCCTTTATCATCAACTTTTTGCATCACTTTATTTTGACGTTAAGATATTTAGCGTTGACGTTGACATTTTTTAGTGTCAACATTGATGACGCTAAAAGACTGTTTTCTTATAGTGATTATTGAAGGTCTTTGAATGGCTTTCATTATATGCATGTTAAATTGGTGAAGGTATTAGTTTCAGCCTCTATATTTTAATTTAATTTCTCTTTGATAAATGTAGGTGAAAGTATATTTATCTCCATAAAATTTCGTGAAAGTATATATATCTTCTCAAGTATAAAGGTATGAATAGCTAAGTAGTTTAATGAAATTGATTGAAGGATTTGCGATTAATTATAAATAATTGGTGATTAATTGGAAATTAATCGGGAATGGTAAAATTGATATTTTGTATAGTTGAGAATAAAAAAATTTCAAATTATCTCTCAAAATTCTCTGAAAATCACTAAAAATCATTCATTGACTAAAAAATATTAAACAATCTTAGAATTTTATTATCCGGTATTAATTAGTTTAGATCAAAATATTTTTTTTTTCCCATTTTAATCATTAATAATAAAAAATCAATCTATTTTATAATATAAAATCTTCAATTAAAACCCCAAAAATTATTGAAAATTTTAAAAATATATTAAAAAATGAAATCCAAAGATTTTATTGGAAAATCATAAGTCAAAATCATTGTATATCGTTGTCAATTTAAATAATCTAAAATAAACTGGGTCAAATCGCTATAACGATTTGCGATTAATCGTTCAAGATTAATATGATAGACGTAGAGGTCTCGCCTTTTACTTAAGCATATTTTTTAGTTAATATAATATTTTATTAAAAAGAATAACAATAATTTTTTAGGAATTTTACGATAATGACCCATTTCATATCTTCATTATAAAAATTGACCTACTTTCTAGTTAATAGAAAACATAAAGTTCTTACACATCGTAATCACAAAACCTCACTAATCTCCACACATCTTTGATGAAATTTTTTCACAACTTCTCTCATAAAATCCGGAAAAGCTCATTTCTTTAGTTGCAAATTAATCAAATAAGATTTGTAAGTTTAATTTTTTTTTCAGAAAATTGATAAATTTTATGATGGGTGACGTACCGAGCGCTCGAATGTTGTTTCGAACGCCCACGGTGGCACCCGAGCGACATCCCATATTAGCACCCCGAGCGTCATTTCGAACACCATGTGGGTGCCCATATTCTTGCTTGGTCGCTCGCACGAGTGCTCAAATTGTTATGTGAGTACCTGCACGAGCGCCTGTAGGACACAGAAATCGGCGACGATGTTCTAGGCTCGCGGCCCGGTTGGGAGTACGGAGTAGCCCACGGGGGAACTAAACCAGAGAAATAAAATGGAGTCGCCACCCATTTTGAACTGGGACAAAGATTTAAGACCATACTCACCCCTCGCAAGGGAAGACCTCAAACCATTGGGTTCGAAATAGTCCCTTACTTATGCCACTTGTAATGAACAGATTTGTTCAATAATTTAACCAAGTCTACGCAAAATATATTCCCAAGCGTATTCTATTTCTACGTTCACATGCATGAAAATAAAACCTATATCTAAGTTTGCATGCTTTAAAAGTAAATCATCATAACGGCAAACACACGACAACACACAATAATCTCATGAACATATTGAATTATCAAACACAAAAAAATAAATAACAACATAAACATAAACGTAAATTAAATTCCTAATGCGAAAGAAAATAACTAAATCATGCATAAAGAAATAACATACTAACGACTAAATCACGCTTAAAAATAATAACATACTAACGATTAAATCATGCTCAAACACAAGGTTGGATGAAACAAAATATGTGTGTCTCTCGAGGGGTATGTGGCATTGTATCCAGAGTGCAAACCGCAATACCATCCATTCGGATTCAGCTACGGAATTTACGTACGGGTTTCCATCCGATATACCGCAAGAGAGGACACATATTCCATTCATCAGAAAGTCATATCATACACCAACCAACAATACTCATGCGAAGTAAAATAAGATAATAAATAAAAATAAAAAGAGAATAAATAAAAAGGGTGCCCTCAGGTATAACCTCTCAAGTCGTCTTTTGGAAGTGCGTTTCACGGCCGTCGGAAGGGTTAATACTCCGCAACTCCTCCCGTTTACTGGTTTGTTGTTTTCTTTCGCTGCCTTGCTGTTTTGGGCTGCTATTTTCACTATTTTTTTGCGGTAATTAGGTGCAGTTTTATGGACAGATTTTGGTGGTTTTAGGGGGAGATTTCAGGGGCTGATGGTGCAGTTTCAGGGGTAGATCTCAGGGGCTGATGGTGCGGTTTCAGGGATAGATTTCAAGGGTATTTGGGCGTGTTCAAGGGCTGGTCTTCATGGGTATTTGGGCGTGTTCACGGGCTGGTCTTCAGGGGCTGATTGAGGGGTGAATGCGTGAGGTTGAGGGGCTGTTTGAAGGGTGTTTGCTGGTCAGAGGCTATTGCGTGAAGGGTTGCTCGTAAGGGGCAGCGTGAATGGCTGCTGGTCAGGGGCTGCGTGAAGGGCTGCAGGTCAGGGGCTGTGTGAAGGGCTGCTTTGACGGGCCAAAGCGGGCAGTTTTATAGGTGATGTGCGTGAATATCAGGCAGTTTATGGAGGGTTTTGGTGCGTGAATGCAAGGCAGTTTGTTAGAGGCTTTTGGCGTGAATGGACTTGGGATTTTTGAGAGCTTGGGCGTCAATGTCTTGCTGCTATTATGGGATGATTTGCGTGAATGATCTAGGGTTGAAAAGGTTGGGTTAAGGCTTCTTTTTATAGGCAAAGGTTAGGGTTTACCTTGTATGAATAGGGAAAGGATTTTGTAATTATGGGGGTATCTTCTTATTTAGTATGTGATAAGGAAAAATCTATTTAATTAGTGATGCGATTTGATTGATTTGATTTCTTCTCTTTTGATTAGGGATATGATTTAATTGAATTAGGAAGGTATTTGATGAGATTTGATTTGATTTTATTTAATTAGGGAAGGTGATTTGATTTATTTTTAACATGTGTTTAATGTGTGATTTTGTTATTTTGGACATGTTTGGCGTGATTTAGGTGATTTGGGTTTTGTTTGGTTTGGTGGGCTTGTGTGTGTGGTTTGGTGATGTATGGGCTTGGTGTGTGACTTTCGGGGGTTTTGGGCTAAGGATGTGTTTTAAAACAGAGGTCCAACAAGCAAACCCAAGCTAAGCAAACGCATTTAGTCCAACAGGACATGGATTTCTGATTTTCCCTTCAGACGTCCGTTTCCCGCGACTTCCAAAACTTAAAGAGGAGTGTCTCCTTATGAGACTCATCATAGGGACTTATATGTAAAAATACAGTGCCTACAGCACTTTGACGGGCAAAAGCGGGCAGTTTTATAGGTGATGTGCGTGAATGTCAGGCAGTTTATGGAGGGTTTTGGTGCGTGAATGCAAGGCAGTTTGTTGGAGGCTTTTGGCGTGAATGGACTAGGGATTTTTGAGAGCTTGGGCGTCAATGTCTTGCTGCTATTATGGGATGATTTGCGTGAATGATCTAGGGTTGAAAAGGCTGGGTTAAGGATTCTTTTTATAGGCAAAGGTTAGGGTTTACCTTGTATGTATAGGGAAAGGATTTTGTAATTATAGGGGTATCTTCTTAATTAGTATGTGATAAGGAAAAATCTATTTAATTAGGGATGTGATTTGATTTGATTTGATTTATTCTCTTTTGATTAGGGATATGATTTAATTGAATTTGGAAGGTATTTGATGAGATTTGATTTGATTTTATTTAATTAGGGAAGGTGATTTAATTTATTTTTAACATGTGTTTAATGTGTGATTTTGTTATTTTGGTTTTAGGGCACTAGGTGTTAAAACACCCTTACAGACTTAATAACTCGGATCTCAGACGTATTTTTTTTTAATTCCATCACTTTTTTGAGATGTTTCCTCCAAATGAACTAGAGTACTTGATATTACAAACTTTTCAATTTTAGCTCATGTCCGTATGTTTCCATGTATGTTGATAATACCTGCCAACTGAACATATGATGATCCATTTTAGTTTGTTTTATGGAGAATTTACAAATTAAATATTTCAGAAGGAAATAAACAAAAATTAACTTTTTTCGAAATAGGTTTGAAATACGTATCAGGAGTGAGAATTCCTTACACAACTATTTCTTACCAATTTTACCATGATTAGTCAAATAAAAATGCAAAATATTTTTGTAATTTTGAAAAAATTTCAATTTTTTTGTATTTTTCGAAAAAAAATTGGACTAAAAATAAAAATAACACAAACTAAAAACAAGGTACTGATCAACTAATTCCCTCCCCCAAACCTAAATGAGACATTGTCCCCAATGTCTTAAACAGTAGAAGAAGAGTTAAGAAGGTCGTACCTGGTTAGCTGAAAATCTACAGGAAATTAAAGGTTAAGATCCAGATTAATCCTACGCCTCTTACCACGATCGTCCTCGGACCAATTTATCTTTGAAAGGATAGGGTCAACTTGTGGTTCATAGGCTATGAGTTGGTCAATTAGATCCGGAGTAGTTCTGGCAGTAAAGAGGAGTTCTTTTAAAGGTTTTGACACGAACCCATTTCTCCGAGCATCATCAAGAAACACACAAAGAAAATCATAAAATCCATCAACGTTAAACAGCCCAATTGTTTTCTCGTGTATGTTCAGGTTCGCCCAAGATAACACTATAAAAATTTCCTCCAATGTACCCAAGCCACCTGGCAAAGCAATAAAAGCATCAGCACGGTTAATCATTTCTACCAGTCGTTCAGACATACCTGGCACGATTAGTTCCTCTCTTTTTGATGGTTCAATAAGATTTGGCTCCGCCAAGGGTTTTGGGATGATTCCCAAAACATGACTGCCTCCTTCATGTACGGCCTTTGAAACGATCCCCATTAGTCCAAGATTGCCTCCGCCATATACTAAGTGCATATTTCTTGCAGCTAAGACTCGACCCAATTCTTGTGCTGCTTCTACGTATTGTGGTTTAGTACGAACACTACTACCGCAAAACACATAGATGTTTTCAACTCGTCTTCTTGAAGTGGCTTCCATGTTTTACTCTGGATGTCTTCAAAAGTGCAATGATGAGTTGAATTTATAATACCTGAAAAGGGTGAGTAAAATAATAGCACTAGTACCTGCCAAATGACAATTATTAGTTAAACAGTAAAATAAATTGTGGTAGTAAAAAAGGTATGGATCCTGTCGGAGAAAATATAAGAAAACAACAAAACAAATCACAATTATTAGGAAAAGATAAAGATATATAATATTACAAGAATTTACAGGTTGATTAACGTCTATGCGTCAAGGAAAAGCTTCCCATCCAATTTTCTTATAAATTGGCAAATAGGGTCTTTTTTTAGTCAGATTCCCAAGACTTAACTGTTGTCTTTCTTTTTGGAATTTTGTGTGTAACTTGTGAATGGTTATATGAACATATCCACTGGGATGCGTCTCAAGAGTCGAAGATATATCATCTACAGACTCCTTGCTCAAGCCATCCCTGATGAATTTAATTTTATCTTCACGATTATCAGACATCATTCCTAAATAACGACAACGAGTATTGCAATTCCAAAGCGCACATTTGAAACAAACACCCATTTTCTTAGCTCTACGTTTCTTTGCATAGGTGCTTCTTCCAAAACCAGGTAAATAAGAACTACAAGTCTCAAAATACTCACCTGCTAAACGGATTCGTGCTTTGATTACCCAACAAATATCAGTAGGAATACCTTTGATCATCAGTAGTCTCATTCGTTCCAAGCGAGCTTTGTAAACTTTCATCAAAGATTTTTGAGGGAGAGAAGGAAATTGCTTGTGAAGATTTGCGAGAACTTCTTCCATCCTGAAATGTCTTAACCTGAAAAAACTAAACACACAAAATAAAATCAAACCAAATGCAATATATACAAAAATTGCATGGGTTGCCTCCCTGCTAGTGCTAAGTTTAATTGTCGTCAGCTAGACTTGACTTCTCGAACGTTATGCTGAATCTGAAAGTGTGACACTTTCTTTTTGTAGCTCCAACGGTTCTCCCCAGTAGTGCTTGACACGCTGACTGTTAACCTTGAATGTGTTGTTGGTGTTGGGATCCAGTAACTCAACAGCTCCATATGGTAAAACCTGAGTGAATGGACCTGACCACCTTGATTTCAACTTTCCAGGGAAAAGTTTCAACCTCGAGTTGTACAACAACACCTGTTGCCTTGGTTTCAACTGTCTGTGCACTATTTTTAGGTCATGCCATTTCTTGGTCTTTTCCTTGTACAATTTGGCATTCTCATAAGCTTGTAGGCGAAATTCCTCCAATTCATTGAGTTGGTGAAGTCTTTTCTTTCCTGCAGCTTGTGGATCAAGATTCAACTTCTTCAGTGCCCAGTACGCCTTATGTTCAAGCTCAACTGGCAGATGGCATGCTTTCCCAGACACCAATTGATATGGGGACATACCAATAGGTGTCTTGTAAGCTGTACGGTAGGCCTATAATGCATCATCCAGTTTTGTAGACCAGTCTTTCCTTGTTGATCCAACGGTTCTCTCCAAGATTCTTTTGATTTCCCTATTTGAAACTTCAACTTACCCATTTGACTGTGGATGGTAGGCTGTTGCAACCTTGTGAGTAACTCCGTATTTGGATAGGAGTGCATCAAAATATATGTTGCAGAAATGTGTGCCATCATCACTGATAATTGTCTGAGGTGTTCCGAAGCGAGTGAAAATATTCTTTTTCAAGAATTTGATCACCACTTTTGAATCATTGGATGGTAGTGCAATTGCTTCAACCCATTTTGAGACGTAGTCTACAGCAACCAAGATGTACAGGTTTCCGAATGATGGAACAAAGGGTCCCATGAAATCAATTCCCCAAACATCGAATATCTCCACTTCCAGAATATTTTGCAACGGTATTTCATTTCTCTTCGAAATATTCCCCATTCTCTGACACCTGTCACATTGAAGAACAAACAAGTGAGCATCTTTAAAAAGAGTGGGCCAGAACAAACCTGATTGAAGGACTTTAGCTGCAGTTTTATTCCCGCTGAAGTGTCCGCCGTATGGTGATGAATGAAAGTGCTGTAAAACACTATTGACCTCTTCCTGTGGAACACATCGTCTCAGTAATTGATCAGCACATCGTTTGAACAGGTATGACTCATCCCAGACATAATGTTTGACTTCTTTGAAGAATTTCTTCCGTTGCTGAGTTGTCCATTCCAACGGCCATTTTCCTGACATTATGTAGTTGACATAGTCAGCATACCAAGGGACTTCCTACTATTTTATGGAAAACAGCTGTTCATCGGGAAAAGTTTCTTTGATTGATAGTTCTTTGCCAGTTGTTTCTCCATTCTCGAGCCTCGATAGATGATCTGCCACTTGGTTTTCTGTTCCTTTCCTGTCTCTGATCTCCACATCGAATTCTTGCAGAAGAAGTATCCAACGGATCAATCTGGGTTTGGAATCTTTCTTCGCGATCAGGTTTTTGATTGCTGAATGATCTGTGTAGACCACCACTTTGGGACCCAACAGATAAGAGCGAAATTTGTCAAAAGCGAACACAACTGCAAGCAACTCATTTTCAGTGGTTGTATAGTTGAGTTGAGCTTCATTCAAAGTTCTGCTGGAGTAGTAAATGGTGTGGAATATATTTGTTTTGCGTTGTCCCAAAACTGTACCTACAGCAAAATCACTAGCATCACACATTACCGCAAATGAAAGGGTCCAATCTGGTGCTACTATGATGGGGGCAGAAACCAGCTTCTGTTTTAAGATCTCAAAAGCTTCCTAGCATTCTTTGGTGAATTTGAAAGACACATCCTTTTCCAGAAGATTGTAAAGAGGTTTTGCAATTTTGGAAAAGTCTTTGATAAATCTTCGTAAAAACATGCATGTCCAAGAAAACTCCGAATTCCTTTGACTGATGTTGGTGGAGGTATTTTTTCAATTGTCTCTATCTTTGCTTTGTCTACCTCGATTCTCTTTTGTGAGATCCGGTATCCAAGAACTATGCCTTCCTGCACCATAAAGTGGCATTTCTCCCAGTTGAGTATCAAATTTGTATCTTCACACCTTTGTAACACATGTTCCAGATTTTGCAAACAATGATCAAAAGAATCTCCAAACACAGAAAAGTCATCCATGAAAACCTCCATACTCTGCTCCAGCATGTCTGAGAAGATGGCCATCATACAACGCTGAAATGTGGCAGGGGCATTACATAATCCAAATGGCATCCTGCGGAAAGCAAAAGTACCATAGGGACATGTAAATGTGGTTTTCTCCTGATCTTCTGGGGCGATAGCAATCTGATTGTACCCTGAATATCCATCCAGAAAGCAATAGAACTCATGTCCCGTATCTGATCAATGAATGGCAGCGGAAAATGATCCTTCCTCGTGGCTTTGTTTAGCTTCCTGTAGTCCATACATACTCTCCATCCAGTCACCGTTCTTGTTGGGATTAGCTCATTCTTTTCATTGGTAACCATAGTAGTTCCTCCTTTCTTCAGCACACACTGCATAGGACTCACCCAACTACTGTCTGAGATGGGGTAAATGATGCCAGCATCTAACCATTTGATGATTTCTTTCTTCACGACTTCCTTCATGATTGGATTGAGTCTCCGTTGATGTTCCACTGTGGGTTGTACTCATCATTCATCAGGATCTTGTGCATGCAGAATGATGGACTAATGCCTCGAATATCTGCTATAGTCCAGCCAATGGCTTTCTTGTGCTCTCGTAACACTCTCAACAACTTTTCTTCCTACTCCAATGTTAGCGAAGATGAAATAATAACAGGTAATTCAGAAGATTTTCCAAGAAATGCATACCTGATATGACTCGGAAGTAACTCCAGCTCCAACTGTGGTGGTTCTTCAATCGAAGGCTTGATCCGGTCTTTCTTCGGTAGTTCCAAACTTTCAATTAGTTGTGTCACTTTGAAACGAAATGGCTTGTCAAGATAGTTAATACATTCCAGAATTTCAGCATCTAACTCAGTGTCAGTCATGTTGGTGATGCAAGCTTCAAGTTTGTCCGTGGGAACTGTATCAGTATCATGAATGATACTATCAACAACATCAATTCCAAAACATTCTTCCTCTTTTTCTTCACTCGGGAGTTTCATGGCTTTGAAAACATTGAAGGTAACTTCTTGGTCCTGAACTTTCATGGTCAGTTCCTCCTTTTGTACATCAATCACAGTTCGACCTGTTGCTAGAATGGTCTCCCAAGGATGATTGGCACATCTTTGTCTTCATTCATGTCAAGGATAATGAAGTCTGGTGGGAGAATGAGTTTATCAACTTTGACTAGCACATCTTCAACGACTCCTCTCGGAAATGCGAGCGTTCGATCAGCAAGTTGCAGTGAGACTGCAGGTAGGCATTGCTTCTCCAGTTTACAGTTTCCTGTAAATAGAAAAATGCATTAGATTAACACTTGCACCTAAATCACATAAAAGCCTTACCGAAGTTATGTTCTTCTATGATGCAAGGAATGGTGAAACTTCCAGGATCCTTCAACTTTGGGGGAAGTTTTCTCTGAATGATGGCGTTGCATTCTTCTGATAATGTTACTATCTCATAATCTCCTAATCTCCGTTTTCGTGAAAGAATGTCTTTCATGAATTTAATATAGCTGGGCATTTGTTCCAAAGCTTCTGCAAATGGGATGTTGATGTGCAGCTTTTTGAAAACCTCCAAGAATTGAGCAAACTGCTTGTCCAGTTTGATTTTCTGAAGACGCTGAGGAAAAGGTGGAGGTGGAGTGATTTGTTCTTTTTCCTTTGCTTCTTTTTCCTCCATCTGTTTATCTGTTTCTTTTGGAACATCTTCAATGGTTGCCTTGATTCCAACATCTTTGTTGATTTCAGTACCACTTTTCAAGGTGATGGCATGATATTGTTCCTTCCCTCGGTTCCTTGGATTTGGTTCTGTATTACTGGGAAGATTTCCTGGTGGTCTGTAACTCTGAGCATTGGCCAGTTGTCCAATTTTATTCCCCAGTGCTTTGATGGAAGCATATTGGGTTTGAAACATAGCATCATCTGCTACTTGTTGCTTTTTGAACATCTCTGCAAGCCAATCTTTCATTTCTGGGTCTTTTTCAAACTCCTGGCTTTTGTTCTGTTGCTGGAATCCAGGTGGTGGATAATTCTTTTGCCCTGAATTGTTGCTCCATGAGAAATTGGGATGATTCTTCCACCCTGGATTGTAGGTGTTGGAATATGGATTGTTCCCCTGTCTGTTGAAATTGTTGACATAATTCACCGTTTCTTCAAGTTGATTTTGTTCTGGTGCTTTTCCATATGGTGAATTTGTGGTTCCAATGTTGCTTTGCATGCTGAGAGTCTCCATGAATTTGCATATCTGATCCAATTTGGCACTGACGACTGTATTGGCTCCAACTTCATAAATTCCAGTAATTCGTTGAATCATGCTCCTTTCTGTTGGCCATAATGAATTATTGTTGGCCATTTCTTTGATTAGGTCCCAGGCTTGATCTTCTCCTTTTGCCATCAACGCTCCTCCAACAGCAGCATCAATTGTGGTTCTCATTATTCCAGAAAGTCCATTATAGAATGTTTGGACTTGAAGCCATTTTGGAATCTCAAGGTGAGGACATTTCCAGAGAAAATCTTCGTACCTTTCCCAAGCTTCGTAGAGAGTTTCTGATTCTTGTTGTACAAAGGATGTGATGTCATTCCTCAGTTTTCCAGTTCTGGCTGGTGGAAAGTACTTTGCAAGAAATTTGGTGGCTAAAGTGTTCCAAGTTCTGATAGAACCTGGTGGAAGTGAATGTAGCCAAGCTTTAGCTCTGTCCTTCAAGGAGTATGGAAAAACACGCAGTCTCATTGCTTCTTCAGCTTCTCGGTTGTAATTGAAAGTGCTGAAAACTTCCAGGAAGTTGCTGATGTGGGTATTAGGATCTTCAGTTCCTTTTCCCCCAAACTGCACTGATTGCTGAATCATTTGAATGCAAGTTTTGATTTCACCTGCATTTGCTGGTAAGGGAGGAAGTACAATACATGAAATGAGGCCATCAACCACCGGAATAGTTCTGTCTCGAATGGGAATTGGTGGTGCAACCTCTAAGGTTCAGGTTCCATGTTAACAATTGCTTCTTGGCCTTTTCGCCTTTCCCTTCTCAACTGTCTGATGGTTCTTTCAATTTCTGGGTAAAGCGGTCGTAGTTCAAAGCTTCTGGTTCGTCTCATTAAGAATCTGATAACCTGAAACACAATAAAACGAAAACAATAAGTAAAATGAAAATTAGATATAAGTAACGTATCTAACCTCAAAACTAATAATGAAAGATAAATAAGTCCTCGGCAACGGCGCCAAAAACTTGACTGGCGTAATCACACACGTATAACGCAAGCCTACGTATCGTTCAAATAGTATAAAAAGTATCGATCCCACGAGGACTTAATACCTAAGCTATTAATTTTATGAGGTCAATGATTACTAGTATCTAACAGGTTGTTTGTTTGATTTGAAATGGAGACAATTCTAAATTTAAAACAAGTAAATGAAATTGCGTGAAAGTAGATTAATGAAAATTCAATTTATAAAACTATCTAGGGCTGTGAATTCTTCCAATATTATTTAAAGATGAAGTGGTTATATTATAGTTGGGTAAAATATTGATTTGTTAATCTGGAACATTAAATTATGTAAAAGCCTCTTTCGATGATCATTTACAAATACCTAGTATAATCCAATTGAACCATATGTCTATGTCAACCAAATTACCTAGATTCATTATGATTAAGTTCCAATTATGACTACCTCCGCCCAACAGGTATATTCATATCCTGTAAGGAAATCTATTAAAGGGCTATCTATCCTCAAAGAAGATCGTGGGATATTGAGTCTAAGGTCTTTAAACTTAAAATCCTTATGTCTAGTTCATTTTAAGTTTACCTAGTCAATTTTATTAGTGGTCAGTTAATAAAAAGCATTAAGATTATGACTCATTAAATAAATCTTTTAATTACCCAAACTATAATCTAACCTCTTATAAACCGGTGATATTAGATTTTATCACAACCCTAGATAACTAACTTAGTGGCAACACATAGCTAAAGCTGGTAAAAACTTAAAAGACATAAAGTAAAATTGCTAAACAGTAATTGTGGAATAATAAATTGCAATAAAATGAAATGCTAAGGTAAAAGGAATTAACTTCTACTATTTACTATTTAGATATCTCCCATAATATAATATATATACTTGTGATAATTTTGCCAACCAGCCATATAGGCGGTAACCTGATTAAGTCAATATTAAGTCCAACCAGCCATTAAGGCGGTAATATTGTCAATAAACCAGCCATAAAGGCGGAACCAAAATAAACCAGCCATACAGGCGGAACAAAAATAAACCAGCCATAAATGCGGAACCAAAATAAACCAACCGACCAGTATGGCGGTATCCTCATTAAGTCAGGTTTAACCAGATTAAATTGAATAACCAACCGACCAGTATGGCGGTATCCTCATTAAGTCAGGTTTTAAATAGTTTATATATTATATTTTAAGGGAGATTAATCTAAATAGCAATAGTAAAAGAATTACCTTTTTACCTTAGCATGGAGAAGTTACCTCTTCATGGTTGAATAGTAAAAGTAAAAAAGTTTAAGAAGGAAAATTATTATTTATAGAAGAAAATTACTATTACAAAACGTAATTAAAACTGAAATTTAAAGAAATTAAGAAGAGAATTCCCTATTTACATCAGAGAATTCAGAGAAAAGTGGTACATTTGAAACTGAAAATTCGAGCCGAATTTATAGGCCCGAGTAAGAGGTGCGCGTCGAGCCGCGCAAGCCTTGGCGCGGCGCGACGCGCTGATGTGGCAGTCTTTGATTCATTGCTTCGCTTCTTATCTGACATGTGGCAGGGCTGCTGAAGCGATAAGGTGACACGTGGCAAGGCGGCTCGTTGAATTTTTGACACGTTGGCACGCGGCGCACGTTAGCAGATCGCTTGTGATGATGACACGTGGCACGGCGCACGTTAGCAAAGTCAAACTTCTCAAACTCTGACTTGTGGACCCGGCGCACGTTAGCAGCCTCCGGCGCACGTTAGAGGTCGGGACGCCAAGGGTTTTGGTGTCGCAACACGCCAAAATTACTAAAATACCCTTTTTGCCAATTTTCACAGTTTTACTCCAAATCACCTCCAGAATGTCCTGAAACTTTATTATCTACAAAATAACACAAAACACATCAAAATATTCACAAAACTCAAGAAACTATACAAAATATTAAGTTAAATGAGTGGGAAATAGTGATACATATACCACTCATCAAACACCATGGATTGTTAGTAATCTCATCCGTTCCAAGCGAGCTTTGTAGACTTTCATTAGAGAGTTTTGATGGAGAGAAGGAAATTGCTTGTGAAGATTTGCGAGAACTTCTTCCATCCTGAAATGTCTTAATCTGCAAAAACTAAACACACAAAATTTAAATCACAGCAAATCACAATATATATACAAAAATTGCATGGGTTGCCTCCCTACAAGCGCTAAGTTTAAAGTCATCAGCTAGGCGTGACTGCTCGAACGTTTATGCTGGATCTGAAAGTGTGAAACTTACTTTTTTTTCGCTCAAATGATTCTCCCCAGTAGTGCTTCACACGCTTGTTTTTAACCTTGAAAGTTTTGTTGGAGTCAAGATCATGTATCTCAACGGCTCTGTCTGGTAAAACCTTGGTGATCACAAATGGACTTGACCACCGTGATTTTGTCTTCCATGGGAAGAATTTCACCCTTGATTTGTTTAACAGTACCTTCTGCCCTGGTTCCAGTTGTATGCGCACTAACTTCTCATCTTGTCTCTTTTCTTGGCCTTTTCTTTGTACAATTTGGCATCCTCAAAAGGCTGATTGTGAAATTCCTCCAATTCGTTGAGCTGGTGGAACTTTTTCTCTTTTGTTGCTTGTAGTAGAAGAATTGGCTTTTTCAGTGCACAAGACGCTTTATCTTCAGGCTCCATAGGCAATTGACATGTTTTAAGTTTGTCAGTAGAACTTTGCATTGCATTGGAGGTCTGAATGGTACTGTGTATCACATCAAGTCTGAAACATTCATCCTTCTTTTCATCATCTGGGAAATTCATGGCCTTGAAAACATTGAATGTTACTTCTTGGTCATGTACCCTCATGGTTAATTCTCTTTTTTTTTACATCAATAATGGTTCGACCTGTAGCCAAGAATGGTCTCCCAAGGATGATTTGCACGTCTGGGTCTTCCTCCATATCAAGGACAATAAAATCTGCTGGGAAAAAGGAATTTGTCAACCTTGACCAGCACATCCTTAACTACGCCTCTTGGAAATACGAGCGTTTTATCAGCAAGTTGTAGAGAGACTGAAGTGGGCATTGTTTCTCCAATTTGCAGTTTCCTGAAAATAGCAAAAGGAATCAAGTTAACACTTGCACCTAAATCACATAAAAGCCTTACCAAAGTCATGTTCTCTTATGGTGCAAGGTACAGTGAAACTGCCATGATCTTTCAACTTTGGAGGAAGTTTTCTCTGAATGATGGCGCTGCATTCTTCTGTCAATGCTACTGTCTCGTAATCTCCCAATCTCCGCTTTCGTGAAAGAATGTCTTTCGTAAATTTGGCATAGCTGGGCATTTATTCCAATGCTTCTGTAAAATGGAATGTTGATATGCAGCTTTTTGAACACCTCCAGGAAACGAGCAAACTGCTTGTCCATTTTGTTTTTCTGAAGACGCTGAGGAAAAGGTGGAGGTGGAGTGATCTGTTCTTTTTCCTTTGCTTCTTTTTCCTTCATCTGTTGCTTTATTTCTTTTGGAATATCTTCAATTGTTGCCTTGATTCCAATATCTTTGTTGATTTCAGTACCGCTTTTTAACATGATGGTATGACATTGCTCATTTCCCATGTTCCTCGGATTTAGTTCGGTGTTGCTAGGAAGGGTACCTGGCGGTCTGTAACTCTGAGCATTGGCCAGTTGTCCCATTTGATTTTCCAGTGCTTTAATAGAGGCTGAATGGCTTTGATTCAATGCTACTTGATTTTGAACCATAACTGCTAAAGCATCATATTTTGCTTCTTGCTTCTTCAACTGGATCAGCACTTATATTATTTCTGGTTCTTTTTCATGCTCATGGCCTTTGTTCTGTTGCTGAAATCCGGGTGGTGGGTTGTTCATTTGCCCTGAATTGTTGCTACATGAAAAATTGGGATGATTCCTCCACCCTGGATTGTAGGTGTTGGAATATGGATTATTCCCCTGTCTGTTGAAATTGTTAACGTAGTTCACTGTTTCTTTATGTTGAATTGGTTCCGGTGCTCCTTCATATGGTGACCTTGTGGTTCCAGCGATGTTCACAACTTGAGTGCTAAGTGTTTCTAGACATTTGTATATCACATCCAGCTTGGAATTTAGTGCTGTGTTGGCTCCAACTTCATAAATTCCTGCAATTCTTTGGATCATGCTCCTTTCTGTTGGCCATAAAGAATTGTTGTTAGCCATTTCTTCAATTAAGTCCCAGGCCTGATATTCTCCTTTTTCCATCAAAGCTCCTCCAGCAGCAGCATCAATTGTGGTTCTCATTATTCCAGAAATTCCATTGTAGAAGGTTTGGACTTGTAGCCACTTTGCGATCTCATGATGAGGACATTTCCGGAGTAAATCTTTGAATCTTTCCCAAGCTTTGCAAAGGGATTCTGAATCTTGTTGTACAAAAGATGTGATGTCATTCATCAACTTTGCAGTTCTTGCTGGTGGAAAGTACTTTGAAAGGAATTTTGTGGCTAGAGTGTTCCAAGTTGTGATAGAACCTACTAGTAGTGAATGTAGCCAAGCTTTAGCTCTGTCTTTCAGGGAAAATGGAAAAACTCGCAGTCTCATTGCTTCTTCAGCTGCTCGGTTGTAATTGACAGTATCGCAAACTTCCAGGAAGTTGCTGATGTGGGCATTAGGATCTTCAGTTGCATTCCCCCCAAACTGTACTGACTGCTGAATCATCTGGATGCATGTTTTGATGTCACCTGCATTTGCTGGCAATGGAGGAAGTACAATACAAGAAATGTGTCTGTCAACCACCGAAATGGTTATGTCTTGAATGGGAATCGGTGGTGCAACGTTCAAAGGTTCAGGTTCCATGTTAATAATTGCTTCTTGGCCTTCTTGCCTTCCCTTCTCAATTGTTTGATGGTTCTTTCAATTTCTGGGTCAAGCGATCGGATTTCAAAGCTTCTGGTTCGTCTCATGTAGTTTCTGAGAACCTAAAACACAAGAAAACAAAAACAATAAGTAAAAAGAAATTAGATACAAGTAACGTATCTAACCCCAAAATTAATAGTGATAGACAGATAAGTCCCCGGCAACGGCGCCAAAAACTTGACCGGTGCTTACACACGCGTATAACGCAAGCGCACGTATCGTTCAAGTAGTATAAAAAGTATCGATCCCACGAGGTCAAATGATTACTAGTATCTAACAGGTTGATTGATTGATTTGAAATGATGAAGGTTTTGAATTTAAAAACAAGTAAATAAAATTGCTCGAATGTAGGTTTAAGAAAATTCAATATTAAAAACTATCTAGGGTTGTGATTTCTTCCATTATCATTTTAAAGATGAAGTGGTTATTTTATGTTTGTGTAATAAATCGGTTTACTAACCTAGAACACTAAATTATGCAAAAGCCTCTGTCGATGGTCAGACGCAAATATCTAGTTTAACCCAATTGAACCATATGTCTATGTCAACCAAATTATCTGGATTCATTAAGTTTAAGTTCCAATTATGGCTACCCCCGCCTGACAGGTATATGTTAATCCTGTAAGGAAATCTATTAAAGGGTTATCTATCCTCAAGGAAGATCGTGGGCTATTAAGTCTAAGGCAGAAACCTAAAATTCCTTTGTCAAGTTTATTTTAGATTTACCACATCAATCTTATTAGTGGCTAATTAACAAGACGCATTAAGCTTAAGACTTAATAAGTAAACCTTAAAATTACCCAAACTATAATTTAACCCGTTATAAACCGGTGATATTGGATTTCATCACAACCCCAGATAACTGGCTTAGTTACGACACATATTTACGGGTAGTAAAAAAAACTTAAATAAAATAAAAGACATAAAGTAAAATACTGAAAATTAAATACTGAAAATTAAATGCTGAAAAGTAAATGCTGAAAGTAAATGCTGAAATTAAATACTGAAAATTAAATGTTGAAAAGTAAATGCTGAAAGTAAATTACTGAAAAGTAAATTGCTGAAAAGTAAATTGCTGAAAAGTAAATTGATGAAAGTAAATTACTGAAAAGTAAATAAAGTAAAATTACAATAAAAGAAAATGCTGAGGTAAAAAGATCCACTTTTATTACTTCTATTTTAGATATCTCCCTTAATATAATATATTAACTTTGCATGATAATTACCAACCGACCAATCAGGCGGTATCCAGTTTAGTCAGGTTAAAACCAATTTAAATAATTACCAACCGACCAATATGGCGGTATCCTCGTTAAGTCAGGTTTTAACTAGTTTATATATTATAATTAAGGGAGATTAATCTAAATATTAGTAATAAAAGTTTTACCTTTTACCCCAGCAAATGGGAGTTACCTCCTCATTACTGAAAAGTAAAAACTAAAAATTAAAGAAAGAAAAGTATTGTGCGTAAAAGTAGATTGTGGAAAGTAAAAACTTGAAAGTAAAGAAAAGAAAGTGCGAAAGCAAAAATTAATTACTGAAAGTTGTAAATAAACAAACAAGATACAATCTTATTAGTATTCTTAAGGAATTCCTTAGAAGAAAGTATGAATTTACAAATGAAATGGCTTGGTATTTATAGGCAAAATTTTGCCTCCTTCAAATCATCCACCAAATCAATTATTAATTGCTCCACTAATTGCTTATCATGTTTGGTGGTGATTTTATAATTTTTATTATTTATTTATTAATTTAGTTTTTGCTTTGAAAATGATTGAAAATGACTTTAATAATTACATACAACAAACTTCTGGATGGTTCATCAACTTCGGGCATGATATCTTCAGAATTCGAAATTATTTTATCTTTCAAAGTTGTAGATCTTTGATTCTTCTTTAATCTTGAACTTGAATCAGCTCAATCCGATATCGGAGTAAAAAGTTATGCCCAAAGTACGACAGATGCGCAAAACTGGAATTTCCAAAACTGCACTTTGTTAAAACGCTCTTTCAAGTTTCCAATCTCCAAAATTAATATGTCAAGTCCAATTTTTACCCTTATTTGACCCACATTTCGTCCTAAATGATTTCATTGTGTCCCAATATTATTTTATCTGTAAAATAAACTAAAACACATCAGAACGTTCATCAAACCCGAGAAACTAAACAAAATATTAAGTAAAAGGGGCGGTAAATATTGATATATTTTCCGCTCATCACAGTGACCTCGGCAATAGCAGGATTGGTTTCAGAAGGCCCCCCAAAAGTATTTCTATTCTGGCCTTAAAACTTTCTGTTCTCAGCTTCTTCCTCCTCAATATCAATAACAGTCTCCATCAACTGTCGAAAATCGCCAATCATAGAGGTCATCCTCCTCAGCTTGCCATAAATAGAGGGCTTGGTGCCCTTGATAATCATATTTATCTGGTCTTTCTCTGAAGGCCGAGTCTGCATCTTCAAAAGCTGGCTCCTCCAGCGATCTACATATTCCTTGAAGCTTTCCTCCGGCTTCTGCTTGGTATTCTCTAAGTCACGGAGTGACAAGTCGATCTCCAAATCCGTGACATACTGTTTCAAAAAGGCTTCCGCTAATGCCCTCCAATCATCTTTGACCTTTCTCTCCAGTCCATGATACCATACCACGGGTGCCCCCTTGAGCAACATCCCGAACATTTTCTGAACTTGACGCTTTGATAGACCCACTGAACTCATAACTGAAACATACTGTCGGAGATGGACCCTCGGATCCCCATTCCCGTTGAACTTGGCCATATCAGACATCTTGAACTGAGCCGACAGCTGTTCTTCAAAAGTCATTGCCTCATAATCTAGCAAGCAATCTTCATATTTTCCCATCATTTTTCGGATAACCGATTCTACCTGATCCCGGAGCTTCTGCAACTCTGCCTGAGACCCGATTATTCTTCTTGCAGTATATTCAGCCATGTCATCATCAAAAGCGGGGATATCATCCCCCAACCTGTTCAGAGGCTCCTCACGCCTCACATTCTCAGAGTTTCCCCCAGCACAGGGCACAGCCATATTAGCCATAGCAATAGTCAAGGCTTGTAATTGTTCAGTAACATTGGTGAGATTGGTCTCCAACTGATCCATACAGGATACCTCGTTCTCTAATTCGCTCATGTTTTCTATCGGCCTTTTGATAAGTCTTCCCTCTTTCCTAACCCAACGAGAATCTATAATGTCTTTTAAAATTCTCAGTCATCATGTATATGTGCAATGCATGGAATATATAAGTCGGCCTCTTGTCATTTTAAAGCTTCAATAACATTATTTCAAGGTGCAAACTTGTCCCAGTTGAAAAGGTCCAACAGGTTTACAACTTTGCGATAACATGGCTAAACAACTTCAAATGATAAGGGGCCCAAACACAGGATGGCCCAACGACATTTTAGAAACTTTTAGCCCAATTGTCATAAGATACGAACTCATCCCAGTTTAAATGGCCCAACAAGTTCGCATTTCTGACAAGAAGTCCAACTAAATCCAAATGAAGATGGTCCTAAGCATAAGCATAAAGAAACAATTTCAACAGAGTGGCCCATCGGCATTTTAGAAACTTTTAACCCAATTGTCATAAGATACGAACTCATCCCAGTTTAAATGGCCCAAAAAGTTCGCATTTCTGACAAGAAGTCCAACTGAATCCAAATGATGATGGTCCCTAAACACAAGCACAAGGAAATAGTTTCTATTGGTCATACAACTATGGTCTACGTGTGGGTTTACGGAAGTGTAGACAAAGGCTCTAGTTGGCGAAGGATTTCCCTCAACTAGGTCTCCCCACTCAAGGGTTCAAGCGACCAAGTGAGCGCACCTTTTTTTATACCTTACGGTACGTGACAACGAGTTATGATACGTGACTAACTGTCAAATGGATTTCCTATTGAAGATTCCACAGAGGGAGGGTGGAGCGAACTCTCTTAAATACCCAAGCATCTTAGGCTCTTATCGCCTTGGTGACAAGAATAAACAACAAGTCCTCCAAATTAGTCCATCACATTAAGCTTTGAGTAATGATTATCTAGGTGTCTTTGCAGCTTTTCCTTATAGAGAGGTGGTGAATGAAGAAAGACACCAAACCATTACTTAGCTCTAATAATGCCTTTGATTAAACCCCTTCAACCCACGATAGACACAGTTAACTAAAGCACAAATCACAAACATTACAAGACATTATTTCGGGGCCGATTCTCTATCCCCAGTGGAGTCGCCAGACTGTAGGACACAAAAATAGGTGAAGTTGTTCTAGGCTCGCGGCCCGGTTAGGTGTATGGAGCAGCCCACGGGGGAAGTAAACCGGAGAAATAAAATGGAGTCGCCACCCAGTGTGAATTGGGATAAAGATTTAAGGTCGCACTCATAAGGAAAAGAATTAATGGTCTCATCAACGATCCAAGTATATACTTCAACTATTCATCTGATTCGTTTGGATCATACATCGTGGCGATGTGATGATCGAATAAATCGCATCAGATGATAACTTTACAAATCCGCTGACGAAAGCTTTTTCTCAGTAGAAGTTTGAGCGAACCGTACATAGTTCAAGTGTAAGACACTTGAGTGATTGGCTATAGGCCAAGTGGGAGATTGTTGGACAATTATGACCCATAGCATCACTATTTGTACAGAACATTGTGTTGTTGTACGAATTAATTATGTGACAAAGGAAATTGCTCTTTTATCATTTGTAATTAGATTACCGGGATATATAAATGATAAAAGTCCATATGATTAGTTCCGATTGATAAGATATGAGACAGTATCAATCCATGAAGGTTTAATCATTAAAACATACCTAGTCGGAGTATTATCGAGATTGGACATCGATAATGCGGAATACACTAGTATTGCACTTGTGCGTGTTATGGGAGCATAATGGCATAGTTCTCATATATTTAAGTATTGGATATTTATGCAAGTGTAATAGGAGGTTGTGTTTACCGATGGTACGGAAACAGCTTCGCTCTGGATAGACCCCTCGAAATTCCATTGGTAGTATGACTATGTGTCTATGGAAGTCCGAATCAGGGTAGGTGTATTTGGTCTTAACCTGAGACTTACATCGCTAATACTTGCGACAATCAATGTACTTTGGTTTTGGTCGTCCAGGGCTTTAACCGTTTGTGTACGCCTCTTCTGGGTATATTGAGAATCGTAGTGTATTGGGTGTGATGTCAAGATGGAAGTATCACTCCAATCATAGTGGAGATGATGATCACGTATATACGGAACTGGTGCTCTTATATGCTGTAGCTATCGGGATAATATGACTAGGTCATGCTTATCCGATTATAGAGACTAGTTACCAGAGATCCGATATGTGCTTCGTACGGGGCAGACACAATTCCAGCCCCAAGCCTAGCACGTGACATCTGATACTGGATCGCAATATGCAATACTACGTATACTACGCCTGATATAGATTACAAATTCCTTTAAGAATATTTCTAGAGAATTGGGTAGGAACGGTGCTTTGCTAGAAGCCAACCATGTCTTGTAAATCGGTAAAAATGTAGTACTAGGTACATACGTGTTCGGATAGTCCGACGGCCGGATTTACTGCCAACATATTCGGGGATCTCATGGGTCGCATCCCGAAGATTCACCGATGATGTATGACTCGCACATTATTAATATGGGATTAATTAGTAGAGAGAGAAAATTAATCTAGGATTAATTACGGAGATATTTTATCTGGGATAAAATATAATTTAAAGAGAGAGAAAGATTAATTTGGAATTAATCGATAAAATAATATATTCGATATATTAAACGAAATTAGATTTCGATGCGGAATTAAAATTAGATTTTAATTTGGGCGAACAAATTAATTTAGAATTAATTCGGATAGCGACGTGAATAGTAATTTTGCTAGGCATAATTATTTAATTAAATTTGATTTAATTACGTCGCAACGGTAAATTCGTTAATTCGGAATTAACGAACCCGAGCCCGGGAGTGTTTGCGGGATCACTCGCATTTAGAATCAAGTGGGGCCCACAAGTCACATCACGCGTCACATCATTAGTCATTCTTGTGATGTAAATCACATCAACTTTGAGTGATGTGATGCTTGTCACTTTTTGTGATTGATGGGGGTGGTTGAAAGCTTTAATGCTTGTACCATTTTTTACTTTGGTTTTTGGTATTAGATTTTAGAAATCTAAATACACAAAACAACCAACTCATCCTCTCTCTCTCTCTCCTCCTACCTCACGGCCAAGGGCCATATTCTCTCTTTTATCTCTCTCAAAACCGAGAGCAAGAAGAAGAAATAAGGAAGATTTGTGGTAAATTTTTCCAATGCTAGCACATAAAGAGTTATCCAAAGGTGATAGGGAAACAAACCCTTGAGCATGGATCCACTCAAAAAGCTTGGAGCTTGTAGATCATTCATGGAGGGCTTGACCGAAAATCAAAGGAGCACAAAATGGAGGATTGCCGAGAGCTTCAAAGCTTGAAGAAATTTTTTATTGTTCCTCGCATCGCAAAAGCCGATCAAAGTGAGTATTCCGCAACTTTACTTTGATGTATTCACACGTTTAAATGCTTAAATTGATCTTGGTTTGACCTAGAAAACCCAACAATGGTATCAGAGCCTTATTTAAGCATGAAAATGAATTAGGGTAAAATTGGGTAAAATTGATTTGAGCATATTTGGATGAAATTGATTGTTTGAGTATGCTTGAATGATGATAACTTTGAGTTATTTGTGATCAATTTGATGAAAATTGAATTGGATCAAATTTTCCCCTAAAACTTGGCTTGGCCGAAATTTTGAGTGCCCTAAAGTCATGGTTAATTTTTTTTTTGAATCATTGGATGAGTTTAAAAGACTTGGGAAATGTTGATTTAGGATTTAATTGATTGAAATCGAAATCGGACAAAAACCCTAAATTACCGTGACCAAAAGCATGGAAACTGAATTGATTTTGATTCAATAATGTTGGACATGTGTTGATGATGATTAGCATATTAATTATGTAAATCGATATTTTGGAAATGTTAATTTGGTTAATTAATTATGGCTATACACTTTAGATTAATTTAATTGGGAAATTTGGAATTTTGTAATTTAATTAATTGGGCTAAATTTGGAATTGGGCTAATAAAGTTGTATTTGGGCTTAATGGGCTTGGTTGGGCCAAGTATGGTTTAGGTTAATTGGTTGGATCCAATTGGGCCCAAAACCATTTCATAAAGTCCAAATATAATTAAATGGACCTTTAAAATTTTAATTGGGCCTAATGGGCCTAAATTGATTTTGGCAAATAAGGGTGATTCCTTAATTGGGCTTTGGTATTTGGGTTTGACCCATATTGACCAAAATACATGCCTTATAAATTAATTGAAAGCCCATTGGACTTTAATGAAATTAACATTTGATGTTAATTGGGCTTTGAGACCCGGCATGATTAGATTTAGAATCGAAGTCGCAAAGGCACATTAATAAAGTGTAATTATTTAATTTAGAATTAATTAAATAAAGAATTAGTATTAAATACAAATAAATTGGATTTAATATTATAGTTTGATATAATTCAAGAATTCGTACTTTGAGTATTTATTCTTAAAACGAGGTTGACTCGCGCAAATCAAATCGTTGTTTGAACATTGGATGGTCATTAATTTCAGATTAATTATTGGATTAGATTGATTGATAACATGCTTTGTGTGAATACATGGATGTGATGTATGAATAATGTATATCTGATGGATATTAGATGGGTGAGGGCAATTTTGGAAATTATTGTAATAAATTTAGAATTTATTAAATTGGACTTGCGTGTCCAGCCTATTATCTCTTGACTCTTTGTATTTCTCTTCTCACCTATTCCCCTCAATGTAAATGAGGTTTCTTTAGAAGTGTTATGAATTGGGTAGAAGTAAGATTTGTGCTAGGGGAGAGAGAAAAGTGAGAGATTTGTTCTAGGAACAAAGTGTTTTAAATATCCATCCACATATCATTATTAAATTTATTTACGCGCCTTATTATGTTTTAGAATGCATGTTTAAGGGTGTATGATGAGACCTTAACAAAGATAATTAATTGGTTGCCAATTACGCGAAAAAACCATCAACATATATTAAGCATTTTCCTTCAATTGAATGATTCATTCTCAAGATCCAAGATTGGCACTGGTTTGTTGGCCAAAGTCAAGACCTTTGTCCATCGCGGATGTGTTTGAATCATGAAGGCTTTGTTCCATATCGGTGTCTTGTCCAAGTTGTGATTTGTTAGCCAAAGTCAAGATCAATTCTTGTCCATCGACATCGATTACGAAGCTTTCCAAGGTCAATGGGTTCCGCTTAACTGGAATCATTAAGTTTGTTGTGCCAAAGCCAAGGCTTAGTTGATTCAGAGGAAAAAGGTTAGGAAAATATATCAGATATATTGGCATATATTAGATATGTGTTTCGGACTTGGATGTCCACCTACTGGATCTAGGAATTGGATGAGATCCAATTGATCTTAGAGATCTACCTAGTTAAATATCATACAATTTGTTGGCCAAAAGTCAAGGTTGTGTGTTATTTAACGGGATCCTAACCCACTAGGAAACAAGGTTTCCCGAGTACTCAACAGAGGGTTAGAGGCTCGCCGAAAAAAGTGGGAGGCAAGTATTAAATTTGCAATTTCGTTTAGATACTTGCCAATACGCGCTCATTTCATTTTTTCGTCATTACTTAAATAATTATTAGTTGGACTAATATTTAATCATTGTTTTAATTAAACAGTTGGACTGTATTCAAATTACTTCAAATTATAATTGATTATATAATTGGATTATAATAATCAATATATTTGAATTTAATAATTAAATTATAGTTGATTATATAGTTAGACTATAGTAATCATTATATTAAATAGTACCTGAAATCGTTGATTGGATAGTTGGACTATAGCAATCAAGATAAATGAAAGATTAGCGTTTAAAACATAAACCTGGGTAAAAATGTCTTTAAACGGCTTTAATTTTTCAAATTGGGAATAGAACCTCAGGATAGTCCTGAGAACTGAGAAGTTATTCTATTTGATAGAATTACATCTCGGGCCTAAGCCCAGAGTTGAGCAAATAGTAGAACATGATCTTTGGAAGATTCATGTGATGATAACTTTAGTGCTCAATCCTTTATACTTGATGCAATGACACTTTAATTCCGTCGTCAGAATTAAGGATTAGATCCTTGTACCATGATGATGAAATTAAAGGATCTTCATTGATTTATTCTTAGAAGTACAAATTGCAAAAGAAGCTCTTTAGCTCGTGTATGTCAGAGGGTACATCTGTCGAGCACTAGGTGTCACATATGATTGCTGACATCGATCAGCTAGGTTAGTTGGGCATTACCTACGTGGCTGAGACTACCAAAGATTTGATCTTATAGTCTCTACCCGAAAGCTGGGGCAGGTTCATTATGAACCAATAGAAAATTCTTGGAGAATTGATGGCTATGCTCTAGGAAGCAGAGCCAGAGCTTCTAAAAGGAGCAAAGGCAAAATCATCACAGACTTCTAGGAAGACAAAGGACATATCTCAAGATGTCTGCCTAAATTGTAGCAAATGGGGTCACTGGAAGCATGACTGCCGTATGGACAATGCAGACATGAAGGAAGTAAAAGCGGGGCAAGGCTCCGGCTTTAAGCATGTTTTTCATAAACATGTTCACTACTAGTTTCAAAAATGGATTTTGATACTAGATGTGGTACATAATATATGTACTGATATGCAGAATCTGCTGATTAGCAGGATACTGACTTCAGTTGAGATTTACCTGCGAGTCGGAAACGGGACGAGAGTCGTTGTTTTAACCGTAGAATCCTAAGTTTAGGAACTACCTGGTATGTACTTAAATTAGAAAACTGTTATAATGTAACTAGTTTGACTAGAAATATTATCTCTATATCAGAGTATAACTCGTTACGGGTATACCTTTATATTCTAGAACACTAAAGTGTTTTATTGTATAAAGATGATATTGAGATAAACACATTAGATGTAAATAACAGTATTTATATTTCGAATATAAATGAATCTCAAACGTATGACATGTCAAACAAATAGCTCAAACTGAAATTAATCAGATGAGACTTATTTGTGGCATTGTAGTGTGGGACACTTTAAACAAGACTCGTATATCCACACTTTTGAAGAGTGGATACTAGGACGGATTTGATCCTATTCAAATGATGTCTACGAATCTAGTTCATTGGGCAAAGTGCCTAAAACACCTTTTTACTTGGTAAAAGTGCAAGTGCCACCGATCTGTTAGCCCTCGTTCATAGTGACGTAAGTGGGCCCTTATCTAGCTACGCTAGAGGTGGATATGAACACTTCGTAACCTTTACGGATGTGGCATCGCGTTATGGCTATGTGTTTCTTTTGAAACACGAATTGGAAACTTTTGATAAAATCAAAGAGTTTCGACACGAAGTAGACAGACAGATCGGCTAAAGTATTAAACCGTCACGGTTAAACTGTGGTGGAAAATACTTAAGCAATAAATTTCTCAAATACTTGAAAGAGTATATATTCTTTCAATGTGGACTCCTCCCGGAACACCTCAATTGACGGTGTGTCCGAAGGAGAAACCGAACCTTGTTGGACATAGTAAGGTTAATCATGAGTCGCTCTGAGCTACCATTTTCCTTCTTGGGATACGCATTAAACAGTGCAATACTTATTTTGAATAAGGGTCCATGAAAATCTGTTAGACAGACTTCATATTAGATATGAATAGGAAAGAAACCAGATTTTCTCATTCCTGAAGATTTGGGAATGCTAGGCATATGTTTGGATGGTACCAAACTAGAACCCAAATCGGATAAGTGCCTAATTGTAGGTTATCCTAGGGTAACCAAAGTATAGTACTTATACAACTCACAAGAGAACAATTTAATTGTTGCTCGTCATGCGGTTTTCCTAAGAGGAATACCTATATGCAGTGGTAAGTGGGAGGAAAGTAAAAATCGATGAAAATCAGAGTAATACTATTACAGGCACCGAACCTTAATGGAACACAAATAGTTCATCAAGGATGAAACTGTAACATAATCTTCGAATACACAAGAACCGCGTAAGTCGGAGAGAGTCAGAAAACAACCTGGGAGGTATGAGTTTCTGACCTCACCTCCTAAATATGTCAATCTTATTAAGGAAGACAAACCGACTACGTATGAGGAAGTGATACAAGGTATTGACTACCTATTATGGCAAAGTGTCATGATGTCCGAAATAGATTCCATGTATACCAACCAAGTTTGGACACTGGTTGTTGTACCGGAAAGCATTGTGTCTATTGGTACAATATGAGTCTTTAAAGAAGACATATATGGATGGCAACAGACTAACGTACAAAGCTAGGCTTGTAGCGAAAAGGTATCGTTATCAACATTGTGTCGATTACGACGAAACCTTTTACTCGTTGTCATGGTTAAATCCATTTGGATAATGCTTGCTAATGCTGCATGTTTGATTTACGAAATATGGCAGCTGAATGTCAAAATTGCTTTCCTTAAACGGAAACCTTTTAGAGGATGTTTACAACATCCTGAAGGTTTTGTCATACCAAAACAAGCAAACAAGGTTTGCAAGTTAATTCGATCCATTTATGGATTGTAGCAAGCATTGCGTTCTTGGAACTATATCGTTTTGATGTAATCATAATGGTATATGATTTAATTCAAAATGAAAAATGATTCTTGTGTATATAAGAGGGTTAGTGGGAGCGCACTAACAATGACTGTCCTAAATAATGATGATATATCATTTCTTGGAAATGATATTCCCATAATACAATCGATGAAAGCTTGGCTTTCATGAAAAATTCTCCGTATAATACTTGGGAGAGACAACCTTTATTCTAGGAATAAGGATCTACTGGGATAGATCTAAAAGTTGTTGGAACTCTCCGAGAACTCGTGCATTGAAATAAATGTACGCAACCTGGTGTCTCATATGCTTTGAGCATATGGAGTCACAATCAGGCCAATCCAATTGATAGTTACTGGTTGATGTTAAGAACATCTTTAAATATCTTAGATCATCTAAGGATGCTTTCTTATACTATAGAGAAGGAGAACTAGAAGTGACTGGATTCACTGCTGCAAGTTTCCTCCCTAACCGATAAAAACGACTATAAGTCGTAATAGGGGTACTATATACAGTTTGAATAACGGAACAGTGAGCTGGAAATCTTCCAAGCAAGATACTCTTGCCGAATAAACAACACAAGCAGAATATTGTTGCAGCTGAGGCAGCATAGAAGCCATTTGGATCTTAATAATCCTATTGGATTAAGGGAATAGTCTGTTAGCAGCTGAGCTAAGGCTACAGCACAGGCTAAGAATTATATGGTCTCATCAACGATCCAAGTATATACTTCAACTATTCATCTGATTCGTTCGGATCATACATCGTGGCGATGTGATGATCGAATAAATCGCATCAGATGATAACTTTGCAAATCCGCTGACAAAAGCAGTTTCTCAGCAGAAGTTTGAGTGACCCGTACATAGTTCAAGTGTAAGACACTTGAGTGATTGGCTATAGGCCAAGTGGGAGATTGTTGGACAATTATGACCCATAGCATCACTATTTGTACAAACATTGTGTTGTTCTACAAATTAACAATGTGACAAAGGAAATTGCTCTTTTATCATTGTAATTAGATTACCGGGATATATAAATGATAAAAGTCCATATGATTAGTTCCGGATTGATAAGATATGAGACAGTATCAATCCATGAAGGTTTAATCATTAAAACATCCCTAGTCGGAGTATTATCGAGATTGGACATCGATAATGCGGAATAGACTAGTATTGCACTTGTGCGTGTTATGGGAGCATAACGGCATATTTCTCATATATTTAAGTATTGGATACTTATGCAAGTGTAATAGGAGGTTGTGTTTACCGATGGTACGGAAACAGCTTCGCTCTGGATAGACCCCTCGAAATTCCATTGGTAGTATGATTATGTGTCTATGGAAGTCCGAATCAGGGTAGATGTATTTGGTCTTAACCTGAGACTACACCGCTAATACTTGCGACAATCAATGTACTTTGGTTTGGTCGTCCAGGGCTTTAACCGGTTCTGTGTACGCTCTTCTGGGTATATTGAGAATCGTAGTGTATTGGGTATGATGTCAAGATGGAAGTATCACTCCAGTCATAGTGGAGATGATGATCACGTAGGATACGGAACTGGTGCTCTTATATGCTGTAGCTATCGGGATAATATGACTAGGTCATGCTTATCCGATTATAGAGACTAGTTACCAGAGATCCGATATGTGCTTCGTACGGGGCAGACACAATTCCAGCCAGCCCAGGCCTAGCACGTGACATCCGATACTGGATCGCAATACGCAATACTACGTATACTACGCCTAATATAGATTACATATTCCTTTAAGAATATTTCTGGAATTGGGTAGGGCACATGTGCTTTGCTAGAAGCCAACCATGTCTTGTAAATCGGTAAAAACATAGTACTAGGTACGTACGTGTTCGGATAGTCCGACGCCGATTTACTGCCAACATATCCGGGGATCTCATGGGTCGCTTCCCGAAGATTCACCGATGACGTATGACTCGCACATTATTAATCTGAGATTAATTAGTAGAGAGAGAAAATTAATCTAGGATTATTACGGAGATATTTTATCTGGGATAAAATATTATTTAAAGAGAGAGAACGATTAATTTGGAATTAATTGATAAAATATATATTCGATATATTAAACGAAATTAGATTTCGACGCGGAATTAAAATTAGATTTTAATTCGGGCGAACGATTAATTTAGAATTAATTCGCTAGCGACGTGAATAGTAATTTTGCTAGGCATAATTATTTAATTAAATTTGATTTAATTACGTCGCAACGGAAAATTCGTTAATTCGGAATTAACGAACCCGAGCCCGGGAGTGTTTGCGGGACCACTCGCATTTAGAATCATGTGGGGCCCACAAGTCACATCACGCGTCACATCATTAGTCATTCTTGTGATGTAGTCACATCAACTTTGAGTGATGTGATGCTTGTCACTTTTTGTGATTGATGGGGTTGTTGAAAGCTTTAATGCTTGTACCATTTTTTACTTTGGTTTTTGGTATTAGATTTTAGAAATATACATCCACAAAACAACCAACTCATCCTCTCTCTCTCCATCCTCTCCTCACACCATCACGGGCCAAGGGCCATTTTCTCTTTTTATCTCTCTCATCTCCTGCTCTCAAACCGAGAGCAAGAAGAGAAATAAGAAGATTTATGGCAAAATTTTTTGTCATTTACATGTTAGCATATAAAGAGTCATCCAATATGAGGGAAACAAACCCTTGAGCATGGAATCCACTCAAAAAGCTTGGAGCTTGTAGATCATCCATGGAGGCTTGACCGAAAATCAAAGAGCACAAAATGGAGGATTGCCGAGAGCTTCAAAGCTTGAAGAAATTTTTGTTGTTCCTCGCATCGCAAAAGCCGATCAAAGTGAGTATTCCGTAACTTTACTTTGATGTATTCACACGTTTAAATGCTTAAATTGATCTTGGTTGACCTAGAAAACCCAACATCATACACCAACCAACAATACTCATGCGAAGCAAAATAAGATAATAAATAAAAATAAAAGAGAATAAATAAAAAGGGTGCCCTCCGGTCTAACCTCTCAAGTCCCCTTTTGGAAGTGCGTTTCATTCACGGCCGTCCGAAGAGTTAAATACTCCGCAACTCCTCTGGTTTACTGGTTCGTTGTTTTCCTTCGCTGCCTTGCTGTTTTGGGCTGCTGTTTTCACTTTTTTTTTGCGGTAATTAAGTGTATTTTTTTTGATGACATTTCGGTGGTTTTAGGGGGAGATTTCAGGGGCTGATGGTGCGGTTTCAAGGGTAGATTTCAGGGGCTGATAGTTCGGTTTCAGGGGTAGATTTCAGGGTAATTTGGGCCTGTTCAGAGGATGGTCTTTCAGGGTATTTGGCCTGTTCAGGGGATGGTCTTCAGGGGTATTTGGGCGTGTTCAGGGGCTGGTCTTCAGGGGTATGGGGCATGTTCAGTGGCTGGTCTTCAGGGTATTTTGGGCGGTTCAAGGGGCTGGTCTTCAGGGGCTGATTGAGGGAGAATGCATGAGGTTGAGGGGATGTTTGAAGGGTGTTTGCTGGTCAGGGGCTATGCTTGAAGGGCTGCTGGTCAGTGGCTTGCGTGAAAGGCTCTGGTCAAGGGCTGCGTGAAGGGCTGCAGGTCAGGGGCTTGTGTGAAAGGCTTCTTTGACGGGCAAAGCGGGCAGTTTTATAGGTGATGTGCTGAATGTCATCAGTTTTGTGAGGGTTTGTGTGCGTGAATGCAAGGCATTTTGTTTGAGGCTTGGGCAGTTTGTTGGAGCTTTTGATTTTATTTTATTTATTAGGGAAGGTGATTTGATTTATTTTTAACATGTGTTTAATATGTGATTTTTTATTTTGGACATGTTTGGGGCGTGATTTAGGTGATTTGGGTTTTGTTTGGTTTGGTGGGCTTGGTGTGTGGTTTGGTGATGTATGGGCTGTTGGTGTGTACTTGCGGGGTTTTGGGCTAAGGATGTGTTTTAAAACAGAGGTCCAACAAGCAAACCCGAAGTTAAGCAAACGAATTTAGTCCAACAGGACATGGATTTCTGACTTTTCCTGCCGACTTCGTTCCCCTCCGACTCGTTTCTGCGACTTCCAAAACTTAAAGAGGAGTGTCTCCTTATGAGACTCATCATAGGGACTTATATGCAAAAATACAGTGCCTACAACGCCCATATTCTTATGTGGCTGCCCGCACTGGTGCATGTGTAGGCATATGCGGACGCCAGTGCAGGCACCCATATTATTGTGCGGGTACCTAGTGTGGGCACCCATAAGTTTAGCGAGATACATGTGGGCGTTCGTGCGGGCACCCGAGCATATTCTTCATGCATAACATGATCGGCACTATGTTCATATTCTCTTATAGGATTCCCAGTAAGTCACTCAAACCGAACAAAATCAATAATTAACATCTCTTGTTTTGTATATGCTTGTCCATGATATAGAAAGAAATAAGTGTACAGACATGTTCCACCCATTGAGGGACTGATGTCCAATACAGAAAAGTCTTCTCATATTTTACGGGTCTCAAAACTTGTTTTCATATGTAACTGATAAATGAAGAGAATTTATTAGAAATTAAAATTATTTCACACTAACTAATCGTATGCAAATTATATTCTACCTCATCGGGTCTATTAAGTAAATCTATTGAGCCACGTCTATCGGAGCTCTACACACTGTCCACCTTTCTAATGCGAGGATAAACACGATTGCCTTTGATGGTATATTCTGAACCACAATTCCAATAATTTCAAATATTCAAGCCTATATATATACAATTTCATTAGAAAACTCAAACATAATTTGTCTTAATACAAAATATAATTCATAGTTAATTTATCTGAAAGCCAATACAAGAGCCATAAATTATTTTTTTTCCTCCACATGTCTCTTATCCTTCATATGCCCCGTTTTGAATTTATCAGCTTTACCTAATAAACATTGTTTGCTTGGTCACAAACAATATCTCATGTAAAGTACCCTATGGAATGTTATTGAAGAAATCTAGATCTTCCACTATATTCATAAGTTCTATTTGTACCCGTCTCTCATCAGGACATGCAAACAAAACTCAATGAGTAAAATAATACAAAGTTATCTTCAATGTATCAGTGTATCTGTAGGGGTTTTATGGCGAAAATTTGGTAACGCAGCGGAATCGCGGAAAATCAAAATTTTTCGATTTCAAAATTTTTCTTGGATCAATTAAATAAACTTATTTATTTAATTACCCAATTATTAAATTCTGAAAAATTACACAAGAAATCAAATTTCTTGGTAATTATCGAATTGCCCTACAACTTTATAAATTGATCATTTGAGTCCTAAAATTGTCAAATACAATTTTAGATCATTCTAAATCATTTCTAAAATGATTTCCAACATGTCCAACACATCAAAATCAGATTGCAACAAAATCCTCAATTTTTAGCTAATTGTCGAAACACAGCCCCAGATTTTTCAGTTTTTGCAATTTGGTCCTTTTATGGTTCAAAACATGTCAAGATCAAATCCAATCAACTAAAAAATTAATATGCATCATATGAAAACCATAATGCATCACATATATGAAAAGCCCCAAATTTGGAAAGGGTTAAGAACCCTAATTTTATAATTTCTTCAAATTGACAAATATTACCAAATCAATTAAATCCAACACTTTAATTCAAACTTTACCACACCAAACAAGCCTCACCATCTGAAACAACTCAAGAAAAATTCTAGGTCATCAATGAGTGGCTTAGCAACTCTAGAATGACAACATGATTATCAAATAATCAAAGTAAGTCATTGAAACCATTTCAAGCTTACTTTATTACCATACATGCATACATCTTTCAAACAAGTTCACAACCAATTAAAACACAAACTATAAGTGTAGAGACACATCCTAGCAACCATGTTGAAACTAAGCATGTTAGAAATATTTTTTTATGTTGGGAAGATTTAAAGAAAAACTTACAAAGTCAAGAAATTTCCAAGCTTTTCTCTTTGTTCTTCAAACTTTTCTCTCAACTCTTTTGTGTTTGTTTTGGTAACTTATGAACCCTTAATCTAATGAAATGAAACAAAACAATATATACTCACCCAATAAAGCCCTTGGCTGAATTTGGTAAGCATAAAATATCTACATATTTAATTTTATTTCATTAAAGTTTACTTAATCAACTTGTATTTTTTTCATTACACCTTTAATGAAATTCAACAAGTCAACAAAAGCAACTCAATGCATTTCTTAAAACATCAAAACTTAGGATATTTATATTTTTAATTAATTTAATTATTTAACAATTAAATAATTAAATAATTATTTAAAATATATATTTTAAATATATGTATTATATTTACATTAAATATCCAAATACATATATATTTATGATATATGTCAAATATCACAATTTGACATTTAATTAATGTGTATTTAATAAAATCTATCATTAAATACAAATACACAGTAATTAGGAAATAACTATTAGGTCCATTCGCATGTATTTTTCGTTTAACATTTAAACGACTTATAAATAATCAGCATTATTCATAAAAGTTGCCCTAGTGCTCTACGAGTATATTTCACTAGTGAGACTCTCTAGATTCTGGCACAGAAATCTAATTTCGTGTCCATAATTTACTCACCCATAAATTATGACGACCACAGATAAACTCGTTGAATCATACAGGTCGAGGTCATGACATATGTTTAATTCCTCCGTCACAGGTATCCAGATATATCCCAGAGATATAGATGTAAGCTTCAAATCTCTATAGGGACAATCTCGTCGACGTCTCTATTAGCAATCTCTAAAAGAACACTTAGAACTAACTTCTAAAGTGTACCACGGGTCCCATGGTTTTTATCTGATTGCTAATCATATATGGACTACCTATGTTTTGTACACCAAATTGATGGATCCTATCTCGACACACACAGGACACCCTGAGGATCTATCCACACCCAACGAACAGGCGGAGGTCTGATCTAAATAGATCGGTGACGTGACTGCCATCTAAGTATGGAAGATGTCTCATGTGCCCACAGTGGTATCTCAAGTCGAAGAATCACAAATGCTACTCAACCCGAGAAGATTCTTATTGACGTTGGTGTACCATCCATTAAGAATCTTTGGTGAGTCGTTCACTATTTATCCGCTATAAATACCTACACGTCTATACGAGTCTCCAAGACTCATGGTTCATTGAGAAACCATTGGAATCATATATTCCAGTATACGACATGTACCGGTCTCAACGGATTTACTTTACTGACCAAATAGTGTAAACCTTGACCAGGAACAGTCTGAGAATGACAATGTCATGATACAACTCAATGTCAGTTGCGGCCTTTTTATAACTACATCATGACTAATCATTCTAAGGTCAATTACGTCTTTACCATATAAGAAGATTTATTATATTACAGAAACTGCTTATTTTATTCATAATAAAATATTTTACAATAGTATTTACAAGGAAATACAACCGGGAATTGGCGCTCTGAGCACCAACCCCAACAGTATCAAATCGAAGAAACTTTGTGTCTAGATCCTTAGTCTTCCATACATCACATCGGTAAAGTAGTTGTCTCATATGTCGAACGTATCACAATACATATCAATGGAAGAAACACCTTGAAGTCCTGTTACTAGGCACCATTCCTGAATGGATAGCCTTATTAACTTACCATCGATGCGAAATCATAATTGATACCCTATGACGCTTTCCGTTAACACAAAAGTTTAAGAAAAATGTTGTACATTATCATTCCCTTGAAATCTATATCAATCTCCAAGAAATGTCTGAAAATTGATTTCTTAAACTCTTGTAATTGTGGAGAAGTCAATTTTGTCCTTGTTGCTTCCACAATCCTTTTTATACGAGTAATATTAGACTCACGCCTTCGAAGTCGATCAGATTTTGGAATTCTGAAGTCCCTGGGGTTGTGACTAATTCAATTAAATGAGTGTTTATCTGCTGTTGCAAGAGAGCCCGCGTGGATGCCCATCTTGTCGTGTTGGCGTCCGCGCGGATGCCCAACTAGTGCGAGGGTGTCTGTGCAAGCGCCCAGCGCATTGCGAGGACTCACGCGCACGGGCACCCACAGAAGTTAATAGGTATCCGCACAGGCACTCAAAACACCTAATTCCTTTACTAGGCATTTTTACAAATTTTTGGTGTGCGAATGTTACTAACATAATATCAACTCAAAATCTTTCTATTTCAATGCTAAATCCAGTAAAAATACTCACACTTACAATACATTTGAAATTTAAAACTTGTGAAATGGATTAGATTACTCACCAAGCAGAATGTTCAAACTTTTAAGAAAATAAAATAACAAATTTGCGCCCCTCACAACAAAACACCACAACGCCGTTGTCCACCGTCGTCGCCGAAGTCTTCTTTTGTCACCGAAATACTTTGTTGTTGCTGGAATCAATGTTTGAGAATTTTGAAGATTATGATTTATGTTGAAAAAGATAGATATGAGAAATAATGAGATATGTGTGATAAGGATAAAATGAGTAACTTCTGTTGAATTTGATTGTTAAATGTATATTTTTGGAATGTAGGTTGTTTTTATATTTTGGTAAATGAAAATGGTTATTTTTATAAATTCCCCTGAATTGTTTGCATAGTTCAATTCAAATTTATTTACCAGAAATACTATTATGATAATAAATGCGACAATATTTAAAAAAACAATAAAGTCTGCCAATCACAGAGACAGATTGAATTAAATAATAAATTAAATGATAAACGACTAATAAGTATGTGTAATAATTACTAAAAGACAGTAAACAGAACATGAATTTATGAGAAGAGACATGGTTGGTTGTGTGGATGACATCACCTATTTTTAAACTTACCTACCAAAACCTCTCTCATTTTCACGTTCTTTCCAGCCCAAACCCACCATCTACCTTCATGTCTACATTTAATTATATTACTACTTGAAGGAATACAATAAAAATATGGTTTGGTAGAGTGTTTATTTAGATTATAAATTAATTTATAAATATTGTAGTAAAAATATAAATTATTTTATAAGTTCATCAAATTTTATATCAAACGGTACATAAAATGCGATACTGAATTTGTGTTGAGTCAGCAAATTCAGCTTAACATTGTATCATAATTCTATTGATATTCAATTTTATTTACTTATTTATTTATGCTCAGATGAATTAAAGTTTAGGTTCGCTAGCTATATAAAAAGTGGTTCCACTAATTTATTTTAAGAATCAGACCGATGATTGAACCAGTGATGTAAAAGATTCAATTGATCACTGACACGATTACAACTAATTTTTAATTTTAGTGATTGTTAGCTTCAATAATTTGTCTCATTTTAATATCAGTTTAATACATGTTCATGTTCTTTCCCGCCCAAACCCACCATCTATCTTCATGTCTACATTTACAATTTTTGTTTTTTTTTTTTTTTTTTTTATATATATTTTATCAATTTTGTATGATCATTATTATTTTTTATTTTTTATGTTCAGATCAATTAAAGTTTTGGTTACATGTTGTCCAACAGAAATATAGGTGGCCACTGGCCACCCACTTTTCTTAATTCATTCAGGTGATTTTTGGTTCTCTTTGATATTAAACTTACCAATTATTGTTAATACAAAATTTTCTTTTGTGGTGGATTATTAGGTTTATTTGTGCAATTATTAATCATTGATCGTTATTCAGATAGAATATTATAAAAATTTAATATACCTAACTAAATTATGATTCCAAATTCTTCCGAATGTAACTAAAGTCCATTGTTGGGCACCATCCATTCAAGGAGACTCTTAAAGGCAACACAAAAAGGTTCAAATTTAGAATTTCAAAATCCAAGCAAAGCTACTTCCATATTCCCATGGTCACTGGCATAAACCAAAAGATAGCTAGCTAGCATCCACGTAAATAAAGCTGCTATATATATATTTAATAATAAGAAGAAGAAAAAAATTCTGAAACTTATTTCAAAGACTAAAGGAATTTCTTACAACTATACTAGTTTCTTCTTTTCATACCAACCGCAGATTTTCATTTTCATGTGATCATGATCAAAAATTTAAGAAAATAAAAACTAGAGCTATTAGCTAGCTACACTTTTCAAGAATTCAAAGGCTCTCATGCTAGTATTGAGCTGAGTTCGTTCCTGAACAGAGAATCAATCGTCAGGATTTATCTAATATAAATCTCTTATTTATCTCCTGACTATTCTTCCAGCGTTGGCAACTAGCACTGGATATTAACTCCTGTAGAATCTGTAGAGTTTATTATCAGCTGTTGTTGTTATCGTTGACATGGACTTATGATTGCTGCAGCTACATGCCTCCTGGCTTTTTTGAAACCCTAGATTGCAACACAAGCAAACCACTGTTGTGTCATTATTATTATTATTTGCTCCGAAAAACTGATACGGGAAGTGTGCTGCAGGTTTCTGATTAATGGTCCGAGCTGGCTGCTGTACAGCTGGGAGCCCAATGGAGAGCTCAAGATTGAGTTCTTGGTAAGCTTCTTCTGTTGTCACCCCACTGCTACTAGTAGTAGTATTATTTGAATCTTCAGCTGATGATGATGAGTAGTAATAGTACTCACGATGATGATGATGATCATCAGTTCCAGTCCTTATTATACTTTTATCATTTATGATGCTGCTGAATCTGTTGCTGCAACTGGTGCTGTTATTTCTTTTGTCGTTGGTATTGCCACCGGAGGCCGCGGCTGCGGAGGGAGCGGGGACGGGGACGGTGGAGGAAGAATTGAGCGGACGGTGCGTTTGAGGATCGATTCCACGGCTATAAAGCTTTCTTTTGATGTGTGTGTTCCAATAGTTCTTGATCTCATTATCAGTCCTTCCAGGCAACCGAGCAGCTATTACAGACCATCTATAAACATTTTCATCAAATAAAATTAAACATTAATTCAAGATTCGTGAATAGCTTGCGATAATCTTATGTCACGTGTGCACGAATAACTAGTAATTAAACTGTTAATATGAAATTGAATTTATATGTAATTACCAATCATAATTTGTAAAGAATTCACCATCAAATCCAAATCCATATAATATAATATGAAAAAGAAACAGATTTGATGCATACTTGTTACCAAGCAAGCTATGAAGGTTGATGATGAGTTCATCTTCATCTTCAGTGAAGTTTCCTCTCTTGAGATCAGGCCTCAGATAATTTATCCATCTGAGTCTACAACTCTTACCACACCTCAGCAAACCTAAAAAACATATCATGAAATAATTAATATTAAATAAAAGAAAATTATTCAAAACCTCGCAAAAAATAAAACAATATGTAAGTAGGATATGTACCAGCAGCTTTAGGGAGAGATCTCCAGCAGCCTTCGCCTCGAAGTTTGATGTAATTGATAAGACGATCATCTTCTTCTTTGGTCCAAGCACCTTTGTTGGTGTGTTCTTTCTCACAACATGGAGATCTGCCCATGTTTTGATTATTTCTCAAAATAGAGAAAAACAAAAAATGAGGACTTAATAATTATTGTTTCTTGTTGTGGTTGTTGCTTCTTGGTGAGAAACGAAGAAAGTGGAGAATATAAATGAAGGGGAAAAGGGGCAAAGCAATTGACTCGGGTATCCTTTGGTGTGTGTGCGTTTTTTTTTTTTAAAGTTGGTTTTGTTTTATTATTATTTTTGTTATTATTATATTTGAAAGGGTCTTTGACCGAGTTGGTGAGAAAGACGAGTGGTTGCAATTAAGTGAGTGCAGGATTTGGTTGGTAGCTTAGCTCCACTTTTCGTGTAGTTCAATTTTGCACTTATTTGCTTTTTCACCCATTCTTTTTTGTATTTCTTGTGTTTTGCCCCTCTATTTATGATTCAACCTAGAGGTGTGCCCCTAGTCGGGGCCGAAGCTGCCCTCAACTCATTCGAAGTAGTTAAGTCTATGGAAGTAAGTGTGCTGCCTCATGTAAAGGGCAAACCTACACAAACTTGGACCCCTCCCCCCAAAGATTGGTTGAAAGTTAATGTCGACGCTGCCTTCAGCGGAGATAGGACGAAGGCAGGTCTAGGCATAATTATACAGGACCATAACCATTCGGTGATCGCAGTCGCTACAAAGGTTATCTCCTCAAATGGAGATGTGGAAGAAGCAGAAGCCTGGGCCATTCTTTTCGGTCTGCAACAAGTGTTGGAAGCAAAAATTCAAACCCCTATCATTTTGGAATCAGACGCGCTTAATATTGTGAATCTGGTCCTTGGCAAGGAGAACAACCTCAAGGAAATTGGGTGGGTTATTGATGATGTTCTTGCTTTTGCCCGATCCTTAAATTCGGTTAGATTCCAGTTCAGTCCTAGATCTTGCAATGAGATCGCGCATAGACTTGCGAAGTTAGCCTGTAATGCCCTTATATCGGGTTTCTGGCAGGAGAATTTTCCCTCATGCATCAGAAGTATTTTGTAATGTTGTTTTCTCTTATATAATTATCCTTCTTTCAAAAAAAAAAAAAACCTAGAGGTGTGCAATTGTTCCCAATAGACCTGAAATTACTTAGAACCAAACCAAATCAAACTAAAAAATTAGGTTTTGGAACCAGAGTCGATTATTTTAGGATAAGTTTATATTCCAAAAATATGGAATCGAAAAAATAGGTTTCAATTCTGGTTTTATACTTTAAGGAACCGAAACCGACTGAAAATTAGAACTGATTTTGGAACCGAATTATTCATTTAAAGGATTCTCTTTGCCGATCAAGACATATTTGTTTTCTTAAGGCTTGTGCCAAGATTCTCATACTTTGGAGCAAGTTTTTTACACATCCTACACCTATTAGAGTAAACACAAATTCATGAATATTATTTCAAGTTCCACATCTAACATTCGTAATTCAAAGACCACAACTGAAATGCAAAAATATCTTGAAAACATTTATAACATTTTATGAATATTGAATTTAATATGTTTTCAACAAATATTATCAATCGACTTTACCGTTTGAAATAAACGTTATATAAAATGTTAATTAAAATTCGTATAATATTACTTAGCTTAAATTCACATACATTATCTTCAAAAGTATTGTATTACTCGTTTCCAACGATCAAAATATGTCATTCATATATACTTTACACTTCTAACAATATACAAATATAGTAAAATAACAAAACAATGAAAGCGGAAAGAAAACATTGAATTTTTTTTTCCAATATTAATCTATTGGGTCTAAAATATGATATCCTGAAATCAAATTGAAATTGAATCGAAACCGATAGGTAGGGTACCATGTTTAATAGAGTATGTTATGATTTTAAAATTTTAATAATCGAATTTTTTAGGGTAGATTTTGGTTTTACCTAAATATAGTAGGGTACCATATTTTGCTCACTCCTAATTCAACCCACCTCACAGTTGATTCTTTTTTGAATTTCTTATTTTTTGTCCCCTCTATTTAGGATTCAACCCACCTCACGATTGATAGAAAATCTCAAATCATAAATTATTTGGTATGAAATTTCGATAAATTTTTAATTTGAAAAAAAAATTAGACCAAAAATTGAGATGATTTTTTTTCTTCCGATTTAAAAATTAGTATGAGATTCAAAATAACTTTTTATCTCAAATTCATAATCGAGACGAGACCTGATTAATAAATCCCAACCAACCGATTGCATTCTCTACCTCAAAGATTAACAAATAATTTTTTTCCTAAACACCATTTAATTATCAATCCAAGTGGTAAGACTAATAACATAATATTTTGTTAACATAATTAGATCACTTAATTAGCTAGGTATCGCATCACTAAATTATCATTTGGTGTAGAGTTTAGTTAGCTTATAAGTTAGTATTGAAACGCTACACCAAACATATAGTTAACACTAGCTTATCAGTTAGTTTATATTCTCATAAAGTTATAATCTCACAACGTGATATTATTTTTCTACAGTAACTTATACTTTAATTTTTTATTCCATAACTTATAAATTAGCATATATTATCTACCAAACTCAGCGTAAGTAGTCACATAATGTCGATATCCTTTTTTTGTACATAAAGATACAAATATTTTTTCAAGTGATTATAAACGGGGTAAATATTCTTTCTGGACACACAAAAATAATACTTTAACATAGTTATATTTATAGAAATTAAATAAATTTTATGGAAAGACCAAAAACTGCTCATAATTTTATTAATTTTCCGAGCATTTTAGATTTTTTCAAGTTTTTCATTATGTATGAAAAAGTGAAATAAAAATTAATAACTTTATTATCCATTTTTGTTGCAAAATAAAATAAAATAAAAAGGATACTTGAACCCCAATATTTAGAGAAATGGATATTAAACCCCTTAATATTTTAAAAAAGACATATAGAATCCTATCTGTTAATAAATTTTGTTAGTTTGGATGGAAATATAGGTGATTTAATATATTAATCATTATGCATTCCAATATATCTTTCTTATATTAATTTATAAGATTAACTATTTAACTAACAAAATAAATAAATTCTATTGTGAAATAGGAAGTTTTATGTTTTTTTGAAAATATTTCTTTAAATGTTGGGGTATAATATTCATTTTTCCTAAATAAAATGCAACATTTTCCTCGGTTTATGACATTTGAAGTACGAATGAAAAATTTGGTCAACTTAAACTGTTTTTCGATCTATAGAAAAGTTTAGCCTTTTTTTTAGAAAATGACTCATCGAAATAAAAATCTTCCTCTCTTCTTTAAAGTTATTCAGGGATGACAAAATCCGAATGGATCCGGTCCGAATATGTTTTGATGGATCCAAGTTCATATTCATATCTAAAAAAAATATCCGGACCTGGACCAGAATATACCTGGTCTGAATTCGGGTAAACTCGGATGGGTGGGTTCGTAAACCTATTTTTTTTTCATTTATATATTTTTTCAATTACATTATTTTGTATTTATTTTTATATTTTCTATTTTTTACTCATTTTTAATATTATTCTTTTTGTAATTTTATATTTTTTAATTCCATTATATTATATTTGTATTTATTTTTTATTTTTAAAAAATTAAATTAATAAAAATTTTGGATTTGAGTCTCGGAATTCTAGCTAGACCCACATGGATTCAGAACTCGATCTGATTTGTGCAAGTCCAAAATTTCGTTATAAATGTTTGAAATTATTTTTATAGACCTAGGTTTTCGGGTCTATATGGATCCATGTATTTCTGAACCTGAACTTTTTTACCATCTCTACTTCTAATTATCAAAAATATTTTTCGAAAAAATATTGGACATGCCAAATAGATGAAAACACTTTCCTGAAAATATTTCAGGCGATAACTAAACACTTGAAAATATTTTTCTTTCCAAAAAAATTAAATTTTATGAAAAATATTTTATTAACAGAAATCATTTCACAGCAAAACAAACAGACGATTATTCTTTTCCTGAATTCTGTCAAACTTGTGACAATCACAATATATTTATGTAAAAGTAGTATTAAAAAAAAATAATAATAACTGGACTATTATTGAATGATTTTGCCATTTTGGGACTAAAAAGCAAAAAACAAAAACAAAAACAAAAAAAGCAATGCATGGTTTTGGGGGCCATTTATGCAAACAAGACAAAATGAAAGGCTCTTGTTTAGCAAAATTCATTTACAAAATACTAGATGCAGGCGTCACATCACAAACTCACAACTCACTACACTTCTTCACTTTCAACTCTATTTATTTTATTTGGTCATCCTCCTTCCCACCGAGTAATCTTTGGTGCAACAATGGTATGGATGACGTGGTACCACCAACCAATTAAAAAATAACATGTTTAATTTTCTTCCTATTTTTTAGTTGTTTTTTGACTTTTTAGCACGCGTGGCAAATGATAATTGGCTTGTTGCATGGATGACGTGGTACCACTGTTGCACCAAAGATTTTCTCCCTTTCCACCTCCTTCCTTTAATTAATAAAATTAATTTTCTTAAAAGAGAGATTCTAGAAGAACGCTTCAACTTTAGTAGGTTTGTTTTCAGTATTTAACGATAATTTATAAGTATTTGATTAATGATAAAAATTATGATAAATTGTTGTGATTTCTTTATTTTATAAAAATCAAGTTTTATAAAAAAAATATTAAATTTTTTTTTGTTTTACTCATTATCAAAAAAAAAAAAAAGATGCTACAATTAATTTATTTATTAACATATGATAAAATAAAAAATCATCATTTATCAATCACATATTTATTCACCATACTTATTTTTTGTTACAATACCAAAAAGTGCCAAATTCACGGAAAAAAAAAAAAAAACTTAATGGGATTAAGTTAAATATTTTTACCTAATATTCTTTGAATCATTTCAATTAATTAATAAAATTAATACTCTTATACAATTAATGAATTTTCTACCGTATAAAAGCCAATCAATTTTTTTTTCATACAATCAATTATTTATGAATCACAATTCCTATCATCAAATTGTTTATGTAAAATAAACTTGTTGATGGTGTTTTCAGGACCTATGTTATTTAAGGAGTATGACAGGGGTAAAAAGGGTAATTTCCTTCTCGGTCGAAATCATTAATGCCGACCCGACCACTAAGAGCACTTTATGATCGGTAACCGAGCACTTGGGTTCAGATGACCGGGCAATTAAAAGATCGACAGCGGCATTCTCAATTCAAAGGACCATTATGACCGACCTCATGAAGACCGAGCATATGGCGAGGAGTGCTCCAAAAGATGACACCCTATTCTTGCGGATAAGATGACAAGTTATCCTACTTTCATGGGGAAAACTGGTGAGTCAGAGTCCTAGTAGGATAAAGAAAGTAAAGGTAGTTTTGATTAGGAATCCTTATGGGAAAAGTGAATAGTTTTGACTAGGAATCTTTATGGGAAAAAGAAAGTATTTCAACTAGGAAATTCTTGTAGGAGAGGGAATCTGATTTCTTCACTATTATAAATAGAAGGGTAGAGTGTGCATAAGAGGAACAAGTTGAGAGGGTGGAGTAGAGGATCAGAATCATTACCATCACATTTGTAAAAAAACAAGAAGGAGAGCTGAGAAGCGTGTTTGAGTAATAAAAGTATCATCCTTTTTGTGCCCGTGGACGTAGGTCGGATCCAAATCCGCCGAACCACGTTAAATCTCCTTGTTGATTGGTGCATTTATCTGTCTTTTGCTAAGTTTGCTTTTGGTCCCCCATAAACCAAACAAATTCACTATTGAAGGAGGATTACCTCGGAGGTGATATTCCCATATTACCCTGAGACCAAAATCCACCGTCAACAAAACTATTACATGATATACCTTTATATTCAATAATTTTAGCTAATTAATTTTTTGTATCTGGAAGCGAGCACTCTTTCCTCTTTAAGGTTTCCTCAATGGATTTCCTGGGAAAAAAAAAAATTAACGAGGTTGGAATTGTAGGCGGGATGTGTTATTTATCAATATTAACATGTATAATTTAAGGAAAACATGCAAATCATAAATCAAACACAAAAACTCAAAGTCTTAAAAAAAATGTGAAATATTTGTTGTAAAAGATGAAAACTTCAAACTAAGCAAGAAATCTACGTCCTTAAGAACTTATTAGCTTCGCCTAACTGCATTTACGAATTTCTTGGCTAACGTTCTTCCAGGATTCTTGGTTCTTGACTAAGGGACACTTCTTTTGATCCAGAACTGGGAACAATGATAGAAACTCTCCTCAAACTCTCTTAAAATATGCCTAAGAATATGTGAAAGAGAGGATGAATATGAATGAATAAATTGAATAATGAAAATGAGAACCTAATGACTCTTTTTATAAACATGGAGGGTTGCATTTGTAAAAGTACATCTATGTCAATGTATACCTCCCTTTAAGGGTTATAACCATTGAATAAACCATTTCAATCCTAAGGGTTGCGTCATTTCTCATAAAAATTATAGTTTTTCATTCCCTATAAATACATGCAATGTTTATCGAATTTTTTATAATCCCCACAATTCTCTAAATATGAATGTAGACATTTAAGAGAGTTTTTTTGAAATAAAACTGCATCGGAATATGTAGCTTTCGCCTTAAACCTTTCATAATAAATGACTATCAGATTTACATGGCAAACTAATGACCATAGTCTTGAATTGTTCCGCTGTTAGTGTAAACCAAGGCAATAGCCATAATATATCTTTACTTCGACCATTTTTCATTCTACGATTGAGTTCAATTCGACCAAGAAATTGGTCATGCTTTCATCAAGTACTTTAGGAAATCCAACCTTAAAATTCTCATGGAAGCCGCCTCACTTCTTACTTGAAATATGTGATATATTGTATAAGGTATTTTGTCATTACCCCTATTAGGACTCTTCTCCTAATATAGTGATTGTTAAAAACCTTCGTTTATCCTAACCTTGACATACAACACTCCGCATCACTATAGGAATGAGAAAGAGTATGAAACTCTACAGTGTCTGGTTTGAATTGTACAAAATTTCAATTATTCATTTTGAACCTAGATCTTGAGATCTCTAGTCAGTTAAGTTGGGTTTCCATAGTGAAAATTCTTAATTTATAGGCTTCAAGATCATTCCCCTCAATGACTTCCCAACTTGCTCTTAAGGTAAACTTTAAGTAAGTAGATCTGTTAGGTTTTCCTTCGATTTGACATAATTTATTAAAACTATACCGCTTGAGAGTAGTTGCTTTATGATATTATGTCTTTGATGTATGTGTCAAGACTTACTATTATTTATTGTATTTTGGGCCCTTCCAATAGCCTATTGACTATCATAATGTATGCTTATAACTGACACCGATTTTGGCCAGTTAGGAATATCCTTTAAGAAATTTCAAAGCCACTCCGCTTCTTTTGTAGCTTTGCCTAATGTTATGAATTCAGACTTCATAGTAGACCGTGCAATATACGTTTGTCTCGAGGATTTCCATGATATGGTTACATCCCTTAGCGTAAAATTAAATCCACTCGTGGACTTTCAATCCGCTGTATCAGATATCTAATTGCATTGATGTACCTTTCTAGAATAACATGATAACTTATATAATACAACCCATATTTTGAAGTTTCCTTTAAATATCTCAAAACTCTTATTATAGCTTTACAGTGGTTATATCATGGATTACTCGTATATCTACTAAGTTTGTTTACGGCTTAAGCGATATCTGATCGTGTGCAATTCGTGAGATATATCAGACTTCCGATGACTCTCGAATACTCTAATTACAATACACTCGAACCAGTATTTTTTGAAAGATGAAAAGTTAGGTCCACATGAGTTCTAGTTATGTTTAGATCTCTTTTATTATATTTCTCAAGTTTTTTCTCAATATAATGAGCTGGAGATAATATGTACCCCTCTAATGTTTTGGAAATTTTAATTCCTAGTATTACATCAGCCACTCCCAAATCTTTCATGTCAAATTTGCTGGTCAAGGTTTTCTTAGTAGATTGAATCATTTCATAATTACTACCAATTATCAACATATCGTCTACATATAGACACACAATGACATACTCTTTTTGAGTTGATTTAATATATACACTTATCGCATTCATTAATTTTGAATCCAGTTGACAACATCTCTTTGTCAAATTTCGCATGCCATTGTTTAGGTGTTTGTTTTAATTCGTACATGGATTTTACAAGTTTCCACACCTTGTGTTCTTGTCCGGGAACATTGAAATTATTTGGTTGTTCCATGTAAATCTCTTCATCCAGTTCACTATTTAAGAATGTTGTCTTTACATCCATTTGATATATTTTAAGACCAAATATAGCTGTTATGGCTATAAGTATTCTTATTGAAGTGAGACGAGTCACTGATGAATAGGTATTCAAGAATTTCTTTTTGTCTATAACATTTTATGACAAGTCTTGCCTTATACTTATATATTGATTCTTCCGACTTCATCTTCCGACTTACAACCTGGAGGAAGATCAACCAAGTCTCAAGTATGGTTTTGAAGGATTGGATCAATCTCACTGTTTATAACATCTTTCCGTAAATGAGCGTCCGAAGAAGACATCGCTTCTCTATAGCTTTAAGGCTCATTTTCAAACATTTATGTTAGAAAATCATGTCCAAATGAATTATACGTTATTGCTCTCTTACTACATCTAGGTTCATTTTTCTCAATATTTTCATATTTATCAGATTCTTGGTTAATTTGATCAGTACTTGTAACAATATTAATAGTTCTTTTGAGAGAATCTGTTCTTTATTTTTCTTTATGATGAAATATCTCTTCAAAGAATGCTACATTCTTTTACTCAATTATCATATTTGGATCGATGTCAAGAATAACATATTTATGTTCCAAGAATCGATACATGCTACTGTTATGAGAATACCTAATGAATATATACAGTAAACAGCTTTTGGCCATATTCTAACTTTCTTAGGTTTAGGTACCATCATTTTGGCGAGACACCGCCCCATACTTTCAGGTATTTGTAGGATGGTATGTGACCTTTCCATAAATTCATATGGTTTATTGTCCAATCTTTTGTGAGGTAGCTTGTTCAGAATGCAGTTGGCGGAAAGTAAAGCTTCACCTTACAGGTTTTGGGGTAAACCAAAACTTGTCAACATAGCATTCATCATTTCCTTCAACGTTCGATTTTTGCGTTCCACAATCCCGTTTTGTTGAGGTGAATAAGAAGCAGTAGTTTCGTGAATAATTCCATCATTGGAAAAATATTCACCAAATGGTGACATATATTCACCTTCCTTATCACTCCTGATTCTTTTGATTCTCTTGTCAATTTAATTTTCAACTTCGTTCTTATAGTGTATAAAGCTCTCAATAACTTCATATTTACTTCTCAGGAAATACACATAACAATATCTTGTACTATCATCGATAAAAGTGATAAAGTACTTTTTTACCGCCTCTAGTTTGCACAATATTCGTATCACAGACATCGGTGTGACCAAGTTCTAAAGGTTCAGAACTTCGTTCTATGAAATGAAATTATGTTCTATTCATTTTCGCTTCAACGCATGCTTCACATTTATGTTGTTTATCAATTGAAAATCTAGGTATAATGTTCATGTTAATTAATTTATGTATTGTATCATAATTAATATGCCCCAACCTACCATGCCATATATTTTGTCACTCAATAATATAAGAAGAATGTGTGACTTTATTATTATTAATAACACTGTGTTGTTTGACAGTCATTATATTGAATTTGAAAAGGTCAACAGTGATGTATCATTTTCCTACATAAACATCATTCATGGTAGGAACAAACTTGCAGAAACAAGGACTAATTTGAAATCATTCTAATTGAGAGGAGATCTCAAAATGAAATTCTTCATGATGTCTGGAACGTGCATAATATTTTTGATGAGTGGTAAATCTATCACTATTTCCCACTCATTTAACCTAATATTTTGTATAGTTTCTTGGGTTTTGTGAATATTTTGATGTGTTTTGTGTTATTTTGTAGATAAATAAAGTTTCAGGACATTCTGGAGGTGATTTAGAGCAAAACTGTGAAAATTGGCAAAAAGGGCAAAATGGTAATTTCTCCGCATTGCGACGCCCCAACCCTTGGCGTCGCGACGCCTAAAGTACGCCGACTCTTTGCTAACGTGCGCCTGAACACGTGTCAAAATCTGAGAAATTGGTTTGCTAAAATGCGTCGTGCCACATGTCACCATCACAGAAGATCTACTAACGTGCGCATGCCACGTGTCATCATCTCAAGTTGCCGACAATCACCACCGCCACATCATCATGATGTCATCAATGACGTCATCATAATTATTGAGTTATCATGAACAGTGCCACGTCATCGGATAAGAATCTGAAACCGACAAATCAACGCGTGACAAGTGTCACTATTCCAACGTCGCGACGCCAAGCACTTAAGCGTCGCGACGCTGGACCCCTATCCGCGCCTATAAATTCAGCTCAGAATTTCAGATTTTCCTGCACCACTCTCTCTCTTCTATTCCATCTAAAGAGAGAGTTTCCCTCTCTAGATTCTTTTAGTTTTTAGTTTTTAGTTTTGTAAATAATTTTAATTACGTTTTGTAATAATAGTAATTTAATTTTTACTTTTTACTTTTTACAGTTTTTACTATTTACCATGAGAAGGTAACTTCCCCAGCTAGGGTGAAAGGTAATTCTTTTACTGTTACTATTTAGATTAATCTCCCTTAAAAATAATATATTCACTATTTAAAATATTGACTTAAAAAGGATACCGCTATATTGGTCGGTTGGTAAATTAATTTTAATCTGGTTTAAACCTGACTAATCAAGGATACCGCCAGATTGGTCGGTTGGTAATTTAATTTTGGTTCCGCCTTTATGGCTGGTTGGACTTAATTTGATTTAATCAAGATACCGCCTATATAGCTGGTTGGAAAAAGAATCACAAGTTTATATATTATTTTATGGGAGATATCTAAATTAGTAGTAGTAAAAGTAATTCCTTTTACCTTAACACTTTATTTTATTTTACTTTTCAGTTTTACTTTATGTCTTTTACTTTTCAGTATTTTTACTTTATGTCTTTTACTTTAAAGTTGTTACTAGCCCTAGTTATGTGTTAGTTATCTGGGGTTGTGATGAATTCTAATATCACCGGTTTATAAGGGATTATTTTATAGTTTGGGTAATTTAAAGGTTGACTTATTAAGTCTTAAGCTTAATGCTTCTTGTTGTCTGATCACCAATAAGATTGATGTGGTAAATCTAAAATGAACTAGACATAGGGATTTTATGTTTCAGCCTTAGACTTAATAGCCCACGATCTTCCTTGAGGATAGATAACCCTTTAATAGATTTCCTTACAGGATAGACATATACCTGTCGGGCGGGGGTAGCCATAATTGGAACTTAAACTTAATGAATCCAGATAATTTGGTTGACATAGACATATGGTTCAATTGGGTTAAACTGGGTATTTGCGTCTGATCATCGACAGAGGCTTTTGCATAATTTAGTGTTCCAGGTTAGTAAACTGATTTATTACACAAACATAAAATAATCACTTCATCTTTTAAAAGATATTAGAATGATTCACAACCCTAGATCTTTGTGTCTTTTGTTATTTTTCCTTAGTATTTTCTTTTGTCTTTTTATTTATTTATTTATTTTGTAAAACCACTTTCAACCAATCAAACAATCATTCTCTTCACCCTTAATTAGATATTTGTAAATAAATAGATTCAACAATTAATAACAACAGTAGGAATTAAGTCCTCGTGGGATCGATATTTTTATACTACTTGAACGATACGTGCGCTTGCGTTATACGTGTGTGTTTACGCCGGTCAAGTTTTTGGCGCCGTTGCCGGGGACTTATTTTTCTTGAGTTATTAATTTGAAGCTATCCAATTTACTCGTATCTAATTTTCTTTATCTGTAATTTTTATTTCTTTCTTTT